>OY821520.1:144493070-144625570 GCA_963682025.1 Cordilura impudica | reverse complement strand
TTTTCAATAGAATATGTTTTATTATAATAATAATTTTATAATTGTTTTTTGCAAAAGAGTTAAAAATTCTATTTTGTATGTAATTGTTATTTTACTTGTTAACTAACATTAAAACAAAATAAGATTTCTACTTTTTAAGACAAATGTTTTGTTGTAGAAGTTACAAAATAAATAAAAAACAAGTAAGAGAATTATAGTCGGTCTAGACCGACTATACGATACCCTATACCATGCGTTTAGAGACCCTATCTCTTAGGCCCAACTAACTGGACATAGAAAATAAGCAAAAACCAAATTTGAGTGGGATTTTTATTAATTTTTTTGGCTGCAGATATGAAAAAGTTCATATCGGATGCTATATCTATATAGGGACTTGGTCCAAAAATGGACCGATCCTGATCATGTTTGGTAAAGTCTCTTGTATTTTGCAAAAATATATACAAACAAAATTTGAGAAGAATCAGTGCAATATTTTTGTTTTTAAATAGATTTAAGTGAAGATCGGGAAGCAGCTCTATATGGGGTCAAAGGGATCATTTTTGGACTACTCATTAATGGATGTAATGAACGCATACAAACCCAATTTGAGTAAGATCTATATGACAATTTGGATCTTATGGCAATTTATGTCGGTTTCATATAGGTAATTTGTATGGGGGCTAGGTCTGAACATGGACCGATTCTCACCAATTTCAGTAGCGTTCATCCCATGGCCGATAAAAGCTTATGTACCAAATTTCATCAAAATACATTCATATTTGCGACCTGCAGTTTGATTACAAGCTTTACATGGACACACAGACGGACGGACGGACGGACGGACGGACGGACATTGTTAAATCAACTCACAAAGTGATTCTGATTCGATCGGTATAATTAAAGATGGGTCTAAGTCAAATATTTTTGGTTGTTACAAACAGCAGCACAAAGTCATTATACCCAAACCACATAGTGGTATAGGGTATAATAAATTCCTTAACTTAATTTCTGCTAGGACAAGCTTTTCATCTTTCCATTTCTAATAAAAAAGTCTTTGATGGCGGAGTTGTGATATACAAGAAGTTTTACAATAACTTAGAAAATTACCTACACAAACAAAGAACACTGATGAAAATGAAGTAATGTTTGGATAATTGTGAGCCTATTTGTATAGAGAAATAACATGTACATATGTATAGAAGTATATAAATACGGTCATTAATCCTCAAACTGTCTAATTTACAGTCCATTTTAGTTAAGCACAATATTATATCGTTTTTGTTAGCAGACATTCTGGTAAAGAATATAATACCAACGAACTAACATTTATTTTTTTACTCTCCGCATAAAGCCATGTAAATTTTGGGGCCAAGCAAATGTTTTTTATTCTTTCTACTATTAAAATAAATCAACAAATCAAACTACCCAACCGACCATACTTTTAATCATTCATTTATCCATCCATCCATCCATCAATCATTCGTCTATCTATTCAGTGATTCTATTCTATTATAGCTTTGCTACTAGGAAAACATTACTGAAACCAATTGTAAAACATTTTAACTAATCCGTTTCATAAACGATAAATTATCCGCAACATTTTGGTTTTTATCATCCATAAAAAAGATAGAAAACGAAATACGAAGTGTATGAATAAATATTTAGCTATAGAACGAAATGTAAATAAACATAAAATTGATTTCTATATATGTATGTATGTATGCATGTATATGTATTTGTTTACAAAATTCTATTACAAAAAAAAAAAATTTTTTTTTTTTGAATGGCAGCAAATAACAACACAACATAATAATTCATAACCAATCAATAAAAGTTCGAATGCAATACCATATACCATGTGTTTATAGAAAGGCTCTTATGTCCAAACAGTTGGATTTAAAAAATAAAGATAAACCAAATTTGAGTAACATTATTATTAATTTTTTTGGCCGCAGATATGAAAAATTTCACTTCGGATGCTATATTAATATGGCGACTGGTCGAAAAATGTACCTATCCAGCCCATATATTAAAAAGACACTTATTTTTGCAAAAACATATACAAACCAAATTTACGAAAAATCTATGAAATATTTTTGCTTCTTGATAAATGTAAGTAAAGACCGGGAAGCAGCTTTATATGGGAGCTTTGACTAAGAACTGCTTAACGGGGTTTATTTTTGGACTACTGATTAATTGGTGTAATAAACACAAGCAAACCCAATTTGACCGAGATTATATGATAATTTAGATCTAATGGCATTTTATGTCGGTGGCATTTGTATAGGGACTAGGTCTGAATATGCAGCGATTTTTACCAATTTCTATAGCGCCCGTCCTGTGGCTGATAAAAGCGACATTCGATTAGAAAATATTGATATTTCCAACATGTAGTTTGATTACAAGTTTTACATGGACAGATAGACGGACGGACGGATGGACATCACTAAATCGACTCAAAAAATGATTCTGAGTCGATTGGTATAATAAAAGATGGGTCTAGGTAAATATGTTTTGGTAGTTACAAACATCAGCTCAAACTTATCAGCCTGACCATATAGTGATACCTCTAGGCCATAAATACGAACATATTGCACAAAGCCATTCACAATGTAAACATTTAATGAATTTATTTTGTAGTTAGTTTCGTGTAAAGTCATTGATGAGGCTACATTTTTATTTTATCTCTTTATTTTCATTTGCTTTCAAATTCTTGTATATCATGTATTCAATATAGGTCTTGACCAACTAAAGTCCAAATAATAAGTAAATTGAAATTTATTTACAAGTTTATTATTTCTACCTGAGTGCAGACAATTGATTATCTGTAAATCCAGTTAACACGAAAGAAATTACTGGCAACGACACTGAAGCATGAAGAACTTTCTGGCCATATAGTGCTGAAAATTTCACAAGCTACGAACTGTAAAATCGATCATACGAATGTTATTCATCACTTTAAATTAAAATAATGATCTGTGTGAGGAAATAATTTTCCCAAATCATTTTTAAATATTTAATTCCTTTCAATATATGACATTAATTCCTTTCAATAATTCAATATGTAACCGCAAATATTAATTGTACATATTCCAATGTTTATATCTTTGGTGTATGCTTTAAGATTAAAAATAAAATTATCTCACAAAAAGTGTCTGTGATGTTTTTTTCTAACCATTATTAAGTTTATCTTAAATTCTTATACATACTTTTGGGACCCAATTCTAACAATTGCATCTGAAAGAATCCCTAAAAGTGAGAACTTCTGCATCATTCGTTTTGTCAAATCAGCTGCCATTATAATTTAATGCCCATACGATTTTTTTGCTCAAGGTGGATTTTTATCAAAAAATTGCATCCAGTGCCTTAAAAATAGTTAAAAACTCCCATTTCCCCCCACTTTTTTCCCCCATTTTCACCTTGTTTGCTAAATAACTGGAATATCTCTTTTATGTCTGAAACAAAGTTGTAGATATTAAATAGGAGAAAAAAAAGCGGAACAAACCTACCCGAAAGAAGTTCACTCATTGCCTTCAAAATCGCTAAGATGCCCATTCCCACCCCCCCCCCCCCAATTTTTCCCAAATTTTCACCTTTTTTGCTAAATAACTGGATTACAAATCCACAAATATGCTGTTTTTCTCTCTAAACTTTATTTTGCATGAAAATAAAAATTCCTAATCCGATTTGTAGATTTGAATATAACACCATCATCATTAATTGAGAGCTCATCTCTAAAATGCCAATATTGTTGAATTTCAAGAGGTACTTTGTCTTCTGATTTTGGCCACCCATTTCTAATAATATTTACCAGTATTTGACAAGAAATGTCAGTTTTTGTAAGATTTTTTAAATTTTCAAATTCTTTATCAGAAATAGATGGTATCACTTGTACTTCGAGATTTTCTTCCTCTTCTTCATTGACTTTGTTTTGGCAATCTCGACATAATGGATCAGCTAAATATATTTTTACACCAGGTTTGTATATGGCATGTAGATTGTTGGTAAGAAAACTTAATCTAATTTTTTATAACCTTGTAGGTGATGTGTGCAAAGGTTTTTAAATATTGACTCTAAAGGTTTATGATCTGGCTCAATTGTTAACTGTTTACCCCATACATATTGATGAAATTTTTCGCAACCAAATTTGACAGCTAGGGCCTCCTTTTATAATTACGAGTATCTTGATTGAGAATCTGTTAGAGACTTAGAAGCAAATGCAACTGGTTCGTCATCTTGTAACAGCACGGCTTCCATTGCGTACGAACTAGCATCGACTTGTAGCTTAACATTTTTGTTGACATGATAAAGTTTGAGAACGGGTTTACTGATGATGTTTTTCAATTTATCAAAGTATTGTTGCTGGAGTGTATCCCAAGTGAAAGCAGTTGATTTTTCAAACAATGATCTTTACGCTGTTATAATACTAGAAAAATTATTTATAAATTTACTAAGGTATGTGAATTTCCCAAGAAATCTTTGTAGCTGTTTACGATTTCTTGGAGATTTAAGTCTGTTAACTGCATCAATTTTTTCAGGATCTGGATACATACCGCAGCCGCTTATTATGTGTCCCAAATATTTAACCTTGTTACGTTCGAACTCACAGTTTTCCTTGTTAAGTTTCATCCCGATTTTTCGAAAAATTTTAATAATTTCAGGTGTGGTCTGTCTTAAACCATCTAGAGTTTCGGAATGTATTAAAATGTCGCATCACACTCTGGAAAACTTCAGGAGCAGACGATATGTTAAAGGGCAGCATTTGGCAAGAGTAACTACCCCCAGGTGTTGAAAATGTCAGTATTTGTTTGGTACGATCGGACACTGGGATTTGCCAGAATCCTCATTGTTCTTTATGATTTTATTGATACTAGATGGATCTATACAAATTCTTATTTCATTGTTTTTACGTACCACAACCATTGGAGTTGGTTTGTTATGTAGTTCTATGACGTCGATTTTTGCCATTTTATTCAGTTCTTTCTTGACTTCCGCTCTAATTTTTCACGCAACACGTCTCGCTGGGCTGATTTCAAATTTAAAATCTTGCACTTAGTCAATATCGTAAACAAAATTTTTTAAACACCCAAGACCATCAAACAAATTGTCATTTAATTGCAGCTGACTGATTTTTTAAACTAATTGCAGCTTTTCGCAAGCATCTGCCCCAAGAATTGCTTTGACGTTTTCGCTCACAGCAAGCAACAATTATAAAAATAAAAATTTTTTTGTTGGATTTTCATTAAAATAATTTAAAAATATAATATATTAAATACTGAATGAAAAGTTGATTTTTTATTTATATTGTGATAAAAACTGTTTTTAAATGTGTTTCCGGCTCCTTAATTTAAAATTTCTATATTTCTTGATTTGGGTCTTTGAATGCCAAAGGTTGCCGACCACTGATCTAGACCGACTTTAATTTTCTTACTTTTTCTTTAATGTAAAATAAAATTAAAGTGAAATAAATTTCTACAAAAACGGACGAAGAATTAAGAGAAGTAATAAACAAATTTAATATTTTGTATGCAGATAGAAATATAAAGTAAAAGATTTAAAAGAATGAGGAAGAAAACAGAAGAAGTTTCTAACACATGTTTGTTGCATTGAAAACGCATAGAGTTGTCAAACTCAAAAAGCTTTGCTGTTAAAACACGTGGCCTATATTTTAGCAATTGTAAACGCAATGAAAATCATTTTTTTTTATATTTATCTAATCCGAGAAGAATATTTAAGTATTTTAGTTTTGCATATTGAATGTTGATTTCCAAATAAGTATGCACGTGCTTCTTTCTACTTGCTGTAACAAGCAAGTTTTACAGTTCTTGAATATATTAAAAACTATAAAAGTAAATCTTAAATGTGAATAAAATAAAACCATTTGCTTGCAACAACAACGCTAGAGAACATGGTTATTGTATGCAACGTAAAACACATCATGCAGCCATGTAGATTAGAAGCTTTTGGTGAATTATGGTTTGGCATTCAAACGAACACTGGCTAGAAACATCGTTGATGTGCTGACGTGTGTTTTCAACTCGCTGACAAAAAGAAATATTAAACGATAGGCACATCAAACGTGATAATGCTTTTTTTAACATCATTATTATCATCCACAAGACCATTAGATACATAACACCGCAGAGACAACCACAATAACTGTCATACATATATACATTCAAAAGTTTTCTTAATCTGTTTATGTTAGTTGGATGGCGGAACGAAATAATGGGTGAAAAAGAAGTGAAACTAACTTTACTTAAATTGTGCCTTTTCATACCTATGTATATGTAGTTGCAAATATTGGCATGTACTTATTCAGATTAGAGTATCGCTATATTAAACACCAACTCATAACCGGTTGAATAGTTTTTAATGGCGACAGAATGCGTTTAAAGAAAGTCATTATAATAACTTTTGCTTTTGGATTTTGTTATCCAGAATACAATGCAATGCAAGGCCGAATACCGCCAGATCGCTGCCAAAGTCAGGTTTATGGCGGGGGCCGATAGAGAAGCCTACTAAAGCAATATTAGGGAAAATGCTGAACAGGCATCAGCAGTGGGTAATATGCATGGTGTGTACAATGCTATCAGACAATTGAGTGGTAAACAAGCACGTACTACAGACGTCATCAAGGACGGTAACGGCAATGATCTCACCACCACCAATGATCAACTACTACACTGACATGATTTTTGATGTGTAAACATCTATACGCGCAGGGGGGTAAATTTCTATTTCACAATACAATCACAAAAACAGCGTAACTTATATCGGTGTGAGCTGAAGGAGATAACGCTGTGTGACTTATGATTGTATTGGTGAAAGAATATTTTCAGGAGAAACTGTTCATGGGCAATTACCCAATGCATTCGAAATTGGAATTGTGGTAGGAGAGACAAACCTAAGTAACTCGTGTTTTTAACACTTTTTTTTATTGTTTGTAACATTCTATTTTAACAAATTTCACTTTTATTATTTTTATATTTAATTAATAAACACAATAACTATTGCTTGCTACCACTCAAAAAATCTCACAAATCTCACAAAATCATACAAATTTATACAAACATCTGATTTCGAGTTGCCAACTTCAAAAAATAAAACAGATGTTAACTTTGTAGCCAGATTGTTAAACCAGGGATACCAGAGCTTTCAAATGAAGTGAACTGCTGAAAATGGTATAGAACAATTCGTAAATTTAAATTAAATTTTTTTTATAATATTTTGGATTCTGGTTAATGTTTGCAAAAATTAATTATGCCTATATGATTATATTGTGTTTTAATTAAAAACTATTTTTTCTTCATATAGAAAATTGAATAGTTTAGATTTCTTCTAATAATTTAAACAAGCAGATTCCAGCCCTCGAAATTCGAATGCAAATTCTAGGAAATTTTATTTTTTCATTAAATGAAGACCCTAAAGGTATGCTAATCAATTAAAGCCAACTCACAAATCAACACAAAAAAAAAAAAGCAAACTCATTTTTATTACAAACACATTAACAAATTTAATAAACACACACATAGCATTGTATAATTTTATGTATGTGTTAGTAGCAAATATAAATGCAATTTACTCAAAATAAAGGAAAATATTTAAAAATCTGTAAATCTGCAAAACGGCTAAAAAGAAATACCTTTCAAATAATATAGTTTGATCAAAATCGGGCTAAAACGGTGGAACAAAACATCGGTCACAAGAAATCGCCTAAATTTGTATTTCACAATACAATCGCAAAAACAGCGTAACACATCGGTGTGAGCTGAAGTGTAAATCGGTGTGACCTTATGATATGGTCTTTTCTAAACATTTTCCAATTGTCTTTCAAAAAACATCAATTGTATTTCAGAAAACATCGATTGTATTTCAGAAACCATCAATATAATTTCAGAAAACATCAATTGAATTTCAGAAAACATCAATAGAATTTCAGAAAACATCAATATAATTTCAGAAAACGTCATTTGAGTTTCAGAAAACATCAATTGAATTTCAGAAAGCATCAATAGAATTTCAGAAAACATTAATTGTATTTCAGAAACCATCAATATAATTTCAGAAAACATCATTTGAATTTGAGAAAACATTAATTGAATTTCAGAAAACATCAATATAATTTCAGAAAACATCATTCGATCAATTGTATTTCAGAAACCATCAATATAATTTCAGAAAACATCATTTGAATGCAGAAAACATAAATAGAATTTCAGAAAACATCTATAAAATTTAAGAAAACATCAATTGAATTTCAGTAAACATAAATAGAATTTCAGAAAACATCATTTCTGAAAACATAAATAGAATTTCAGAAAACATCAATATAATTTCAGAAAACATCATTCGAGTTTCAGAAAACATCAATTGAATTTCAGAAAACATCAATAGAATTTCAGAAAACATCAATATAATTTCAGGAAACATCATTCGAGTTTCAGAAAACATCATTTGAATTTCAGAAAACATAAATAGAATTTCAGAAAACATCAATATAATTTCAATATAATTTCAGAAAACATCATTCGTGTTTCAGAAAACGTCAATTGAATTTCAGAAAACATCAATAGAATTTCAGAAAACATCAATTGTATTTCAGAAAACATCAATTGAATTTCAGAAAACATAAATAGAATTTCAGTCAGAAAACATCATTCGAGTTTCATAAAACATAATTTGAATTTCAGAAAACATAAATAGAATTTCAGAAAACATCATTCGAGTTTCAGAAAACATCAATTAAATTTCAGAAAACATCAATAGAATTTCAGAAATCATCAATTGTATTTCAGAAAACATCAATTGAATTTCAGAAAACATAAATAGAATTTCAGAAAACATCATTCGAGTTTCAGAAAACATAATTTGAATTTCAGAAAACATAAATAGAATTTCAGAAAACATCAATATAATTTCAAAAAACATCATTCCAGTTTCAGAAAACATCAATTAAATTTCAGAAAACATCAATAGAATTTCAGAAAACATCAATTGTATTTCAGAAAACAGCAATTGTATTTCAGAAAACATCATTTGAATTTCAGAAAACATAAACAGAATTTCAGAAAACATCAATTGAATTTCAAAAAGCATTATTTGAATTGCTGAGAATATTAATTGTGTATCAGAAAACATCAATTGAATTTCAGAAAACATCGATTGCATTTCAGAAAACATCAATTGAATTTCAGAAAACAGCATAATCGACTTATTTTTTATGCACTGGAAAATATGATGTTGATGTTTTCTTTACTTATTAGATGTTTACACATCTCCTTTGTGATCGGACTCACATGATTTTTTTTTTCTCTACACCAAGGTTCCTACCCGCCACCACTCAAACGTCGCAGTACTCCTGGCATGAAAACAGACGCCTTCCGAGAAGAGATATTTCCACCATACCACCTACTTTTGCTGAAGTACTGCACGCACTATCAAAACTGAAGAACTCGAAAGCGCCCGGGCCTGATAGCATACCTTCAGAACTGCTGAAATAGGCCGGGAAGATCTTGTGTTGACCATATGAACACAATGCGCATTATCATCGAGCAATCGATCGAATACAACAGCAGCCTTCATCTATTATTTGTAGATTTCGAACGTGCTTTCGACACGATATGCAGACCGGTACTCTGGGATGCTCTGCGTAGCAAGGGAATCCCGCCGAAAATAATCCACCTTATCCGCGAGCTATATATTGATGCCAAATGCACAGTACGATACAAAGGCGCAGAAAGCCAACCATTCGAGCTCAACACAGGAATTAAACAAGGCTGTGTTTTGTCTCCCACATTATTTCTACTGCTGTTGGATTACGCGCTTCAGCAAACGAACTCCGAAGCGCCATTTGGCATCCGCTGGAACATGAGTGAGTTCCTCCACGATATAGACTACGCATACGATATTTGCCTTTTTGCACACCGCTTCGATGATATAGCACAGAAGATTCACCACCTGTCCGTTAATGCCAATAAAGTTGGCCTCAAAATAAATGTAAAGAAAACAAAACTGATGCGGATTGGCACTAGCAATACGACACCCCTAATACTCCAAGGACAACTGATCGAGAATGTAGACTCCTTTTCATATCTCGGCAGCACAAGTTGCAAAGACGGAGGCTCTAGTGCCGATATTACCGATAGAATCAACAAAGCCCGGACCGCATTCCATTCCCTGTACAGAATATGGAGAGCGAACAATATAACCACTACCACTACCCAACCGAATTTAACACTCTTACTTGATTTTTTATAAAGCGTTTTTTAAATACTATAGAAAATTAAGTAAATTTTTTTGGTTCACTCGAATAAGGACATTAAACTGTTATAAAGAACAATAAATTAATTCACTGAAATTCGATTGATTATTGGAAATTGAATATGTGTTTATAATATTTTGATAATGAGTACATTCTCCATTGTTTAAAATTACATCATACACATGATTAGGAATAGAATCATAAAGACTCTTAATATGATTAATTGCAGTTATCAGTGAAGGTTTGTCTTCAAATTGGGTTCAAGACTCGTAAACTTTTCTAGTTATCCATCACCAGACATTCTCCATAATTTTGATATCTGGAGAATATATAGTTAAATAAAAAGACTTGTTGTTTTATCTCTTGCAATTTTAAAACTAAAAACTTTATTGGATTACCATAAATGAATATACCATAATTATTGTGGAATTCTGCTGACGAGAATTTTTTATAAAAGCAGAATCCCACGCTAACTACAATTATAGGGAAGCAAACATGCAAGTGTCTTTAAATTACGTCTGCATTAGAGACACATGCAGACGGAATTTGATGAACACATTTAACCCTTTATGTGTTTGTGAGGGACACATTTGATTATGTGACTATATAGGCCATTTCAATAAATCAACATTCTTCGCTTGAATCTAAGCTTGAACAGGACAGATTGGAACATTGTCTTATTGGAAAAGCCATGGCAAAAGCCCAAATATGTTTCATATCAGCAAATGCCCTTTGTAAGCTACCGCGTTTATTTTTGAATTTATTAATTTATCATAGCGAGGAAAACCAAAGACTGTCTTGATAAATCACTAGAAGCTAGAATACCATTACCGAATCGGAAAGTAAGTAATCTCAAAAGATTGGCTAACTATTGTTATTATACAGACCATATAAATAAAGCAAATGAAATATATGACGATGTAGATGTTATTAATACAGACGGTATACCAAATGAAGAAACCCCAGAAGAAGAACGCCCACCAAGATGAAATTGTACCAATTGAATGCTGTGATGATATTGATATATGTGAGCTCATTCCTAAAATTGATGATGAGGGTTACCATCCAACTCTAATTGTTTTAATAAATTATTTGATATTATGAAAGATTCATTCCAAGAAAGATTTGGATCGTATAATTCTTTAAAATAAACCTTTATTTTCTTTTCGATAATAAGAAGTTAAAAACTATGAACACAAATGAATTCAATACTAAGAGGTGGAATTATAAAATGAACTTTCTATTTCAAGATGTATTTTAGTAGGTAATTATACTAATATGAAGAATTTGGAATTCATTTTAGAATGGAATTTGGAGGAAATATGTCCAAATGCATGTATCGTATTCGAATATTTTTAACAATACCCACTAGCGTTGCTCATTGTGAAAGATCGTTTTCAAAACCAAAATTAATAGAAAATTATCTACGATCTACAATGTTACTGGAAAGACTTTCTGGATTAGCAATACTGTCGATTGAAAATGTAACAGCCAGAGCAATTGATTACAATGATATAATTTTTTGTTTTATAATTTCTTAGTATTATTTTTTTAAAATTGAAACCAATAAAAATTAATTGAAAAAAATTAAACGAAAAATTTTTAGTGTCTGCACTGGGTCCCAAAAAGTTGTAGCACGGCGCTGCACCGAGTAGCTGCTCTTGTTTCTTACTTAGCTTATACGATATCCGCATCTTTGCTAGGGAGTATAATTTATAGAATAACAGACTTATATATTTTGCTTTTAAATAAATCGTGCACGCTCCAAGCAAAAAAAAAACATTCACCATCGAATATCAAATGAGGTTTGGAATTGTCAATTTTTGTTACACGCTTGTGTATATTTCATGAATCCAGCCAATGCTCCAAAATATCTATAGAAATTTAAAATAAAATTCATGCACTAAAACATTGTTGATAAGTATCGCACTTGTTCAACGCGGAATTGACTCGTTTCTGCAAAATTTTCAATGCCTTTTTCCCATTTGCTTTAACAAGCAGATCATGTTAAAACTTAGTATGGGTATGTTTAAGCCTTATATACATTGTTTGTGATTTGCTACAATAATCTATTGTCAATTGTTACAAACTCTAACACAAAAGTTAAGTTTTCCGAAGGATTTGCTTGCAGTTTTTTTTCGTACACTGTAGTTTTTTATATTCCATAAGCCTTACAGTATTATTAAGTGGTCTTTATATAGGACTAAAGTAGTTGATGCGAGAAATACAAGTGCAGTTTAAAACATTTTCATTTGAGGGCTTTCCCAATCTCAAAAACATAAATATGCAGACATAGAAATATTTGATACAAAAGAATGTGGTCTTACGTTTTATTTTCACTCAAAATAAACCTTTATATTTTGTAAGGTATTATTTTAAACAGAAGTAAGAAAGCTATAGTTGGGCAACTATAGTTGGGCTAGGTTTAAAAATGCACATTTTAGTATAATTTAATATTTCAATATGCCTAATAACAGTGAAAGTAACTTTATATGTGGACTATGAGCAACTTATTCTGAAATTTTTTGATATTTGAGAAATTATATTCTTCTTTAATTGTCTTATCAAAAACTAGTTCTCAAAAATATTTTATATGTGGTCTGTATAACGTTAACTGATTTGGCTGCCTGAGAGGTTTATTCAACATTGTTATGTCCTCCTTTTCCATTGTAGGACGACAAATCGTAAGAGTAACCAAGCATCTAAATTGCCTTAGCCGTTAATTTTTTCATTAATTTACCGAAAATAGGATTCTCGTGATTGGCTTCGACTCAGGTCATACCATATTAAGTTTTAAGTTCACGAATGCTAATTGAAGTAATATAGGTTTTGTCTATTTTCTCTAACGGGAAAGCATATTCATAATTAGTTTGTCTGGATAATGGTTGAAAATCATTTTGGAAACTACTTGCAGAACTAACTTTGGGCCCACAAACTGTTGTCTTTCTGTATAGGTACTATAAGTGGCGTTGATGGTTGGCTGTATTTCTTTGACTATATACTATAATCTTTATCTTCGGATGATGAAGATTCTGTAGATACGAAAACGCAGTTTTATTTTTTATTGACTTAATGAAACCTTTCTAGCTTATTACATACATAATCTATTACAATTTTGTTTTTTTTCTGTATTCTCTTTGCCATGCTTTACTAGCTCTATTCTCAACCGAATCTGATGAACATGGTGAACGTTTTCATCAGGTATGTCTTCCTATAGAAGAACGATATAACGGCAAGAGCATTTTGTCTTTTATAACAGATTTGTGTTGGACATTGTATGATAATGGTGTCGAATTGCCAAGAGCGAAAAAGAAAGTGATTTGAAAGTGATCTGACATATATAGTAAAATTTTATGGTGAATATTTTTGTTGAACATTTCATCCCCGCCCTTCCCCATTTTCGGGTTTTTTTTACGATTTGTTAGAATAAAGCCGAAAAATGCCGTTATGAGGGGGAGTTCGAGGGTTAATATATTCTACAAAAATATTTTCCATAATATTTCCTACAAAGTTGCTGAACATACCCTATACCTCAGATATAAAGAAAACATAGTTTTATATACCGATATGCTGCAAGAACAGGGCAGAGTTGGGAAATTTTAACCGCTTCTGAAATAAAATTCCGATGTGAACTTTCAAAACGCCGACACACGTATACTTATACCCTATACCACTACGTGGTTTGGGTATAATGACTTTGTGCTGCTGTTTGTAACTACCAAAAATATTTGACCTAGACCCATCTTTTATTATACCGATCGACTCAGAATCACTGTCTAAGTCGATTTAGCAATGTCCGTCCTGTCCATGAAAACCTTAAAATCAAACTGCAGGTCGCAAAAATGAATATGTTTTTATGGAATTTAGTATATAAGCTTTTATCGGTCTATGTTCAAACCTAGCCCCTATACAAATGACCCCTATGAAATCGACATAAATTGCCATAAGATCCAAATTATAACATAGATCTCAGTCAAAATGGGTTTGTAAGTGCTTATTATATCCATTAATCAGTAGTCCAAAAATAATACCTATAGGACAATTCTTGGTCATAGGTCCCATATAAGCTACTGCCCGATCTTCACTTAAATCTATCAAAAAACAAAAATATTGCATAGATTTTTCTCAAATTTGGTTTGTATACATTTTTTCAAAATATAAGTGACTTTGCCAAATATGGTCAAGATCGGTCCATTTTTCGACCTAGTCCCCATATAAATATAGTACCCGAAATGAACTTTTTCATATTTGCGGCAAAAAAATTAATAACAATGCCACTCAAATTTGGTTTATGCTTATATCGAATTAGGTGGACCGAAAGATAGGGTCTCTAAACCGTAGTATAGGTTATCATATAGTCGGTCTAAACCTACTATAATTTTCTTACTTGTTTTTTTGGTCTCCTCCACCAGAATCAACCGTCGGAACCCCGTAATTTTTTTCGTGTTGAACTGTGTTATCAAACAGTTCTCGTACTTCAATATCACAACATGATTCATATACCGGGTGATCCAAGTAGAGATACTTTTTTCAATAGCCTTTTTTTGACAGACCACGTGTGAGTAGTGTCATTTTTGTTTAGTATTGTTTGGTATTTCATCATGGAAAGACTTACGCCTGAACAACGTTTACAAATCCTTCAACTTTATTACGAAAATTCACGTTCTGTGAAGAATGTATTTCTTGCACTTCGCTCAACTTATGGTCAACATAATCGGCCTACTAAGCGTACTATTCGCAACATCATCACCCATATTCAGACCCAGCACTCATTATTGGATAATATTCGACCGAATAGACCACGTCCAGCGCGCAGTGAAGAAAATATAGCGGCCGTAGCTGAGAGTGTACACGAAAACCGTGGAGAGTCGATTCGGCCTGTGAGAACGTAACCGTCAAGGGCGACCGTTATCGTGCCACGATAACCGGCTATTTGATGCCTGAAATTGAAGCTCGTGATCTCGGCGACATTTGGTTTCAACAAGGCGGCGCCACTTCCCACACAGCGCATCAATCAATGGATATGTTGAGAGAACACTTCGGTGGGCAGATAATTTCACGTTTTGGGCCAGTCTGTTTGCCACAAAGATCGTGTATATCACACCGTTAGACTTTTTCCTGTGGGTATATGTAAAGTATAAGGTTTATGTGGACAATCCCGCCTCGATTCAGGCCTTGGAGCAAAACATCACGCGTGTCATTCGCCAGTTACCAGTCGAAATGCTCGAACGAGTCAACGAAAATTAGACTCAACGGATGGACCATCTGAGACGAAGCCGCGGCCAACATTTGATAGACATAATCTTCAAAAAATAAATGCCAAAGAATGTTCTTTCAAATGATAATAAACAATCCCCAATTAAGTTGAACTTTCTGTGTTTTATTTCTTTAAAAAAGTAGGGAACCTCGAAATGGATCACCCTTTATCATATGCGGCAAGTAATTACAGCCTAAGTGGTGTTATTGATTTGACCATGATCTTTAAAATATCAAATGGGTAAAATCACAAAATTTTATTTTTCTAGCTTGGAAAATAATAAAAGCCATGTAATAAGTTATTTATTTTCACTTTCAGGATTAAAACTTAATGTCCATTTAACTTTGGCTATCGTAATTATCTGATTTTAGGCATGGATTTAGATTTTAAAAATATTTAAGGAACAGACTTTGCTGTACTTCCTTGTGCCCACAGATATATTAATATACTTTATATATAAATATACTTTTTCCTTAAAATAAATAGTTTATTTTCGAAAATTGATTAAATTTGAATAAATAATCTATATATTAATACGTGAAGGTAAATTTTTATTTCCCTTTTTAAGCAATATGCGGGCACGGAGGAGTGTGAAAATTGGCATAGTTATAGTTGATATGGAGGAGAAGCTGAGAATGATAAAATTTATGTTTAATCTGTATTAGAAATATATTAAATTAAATAAAATAAAATATTTATAATAATTCGTTACACCCTGTAAATGCGAATGATTTAAATTATATATCAGACACTCTGTGTTGAATTGTGAATTGCTAAAATTGATTAACATACCTTTAGGGTCATTTAATTATTCATAAATTTTTTATATATGTAGATTAAAAAAACATTGGAAGACTAAAATTTAATGAAAAAATAATATTTCCTAGAATTTGCACTCGAATTTCGAGTTCTGGGCTATACCATTAAGCATTAAGCATTAATTAATAAGCGTCTTGTCAGCTGAAAAACTGACCGAAAATGATAATAAGCGTCTTGTCAGCTGAAAAACTGACCGAAAATGATGCTCTCTTGAGATATAAGGAAAAAGGTGACGAAATATTTAAAAATAGTTTAGAAAAGCGTTTATATGGAATGAACTTATAAATATTATTGGAAAAGAGATACAAAAAAACATGTCACAGATCACTACGATGCTGCTTTTTTATATTAACTGATGAAACAACTGACATTAGTGGTAATAACCGTTGACTTTGTGCGTTAGATTTTTTGACAAAAAATCTGGAACAACAGGAAAACAAATTTCGCAAACTTTACTTGAGACAGTCAAAATCCTAAACCATGACTTGAATATATTGGGAGGACAAAGGTATGACGGTGCCGCAAACATGGCTGAACGGCATAATCGCGTTCAATATCCAAGTGCTATATATGTCCATTACGCCTTAATTAGTGTCTGAATATGACAGAAAAAAATTTTAGAAATAAGAAACGCTTTTGCTACCATTCTCGAAATATGTAACTATTTTCGAGAGTCTTCTAAAAAGATGCTCATTTTATGAAACTTATTTCAAGAAAGCGGATAATCTGGCAAAAGACTGCAGATGTACTTCGAAGCTCGATGGGTTGAAAGGCACGACTATGTACACATATTTTACAATTCAATACCAAAATTAATTGAAGCCAACCTAAATTGCACCAAATTTTACAGTATACTTAATTAAAATAGCAGATCCACCATACGATCTACCATCAGGCCGATTCGAGCACAATAATATGTAACCACTTATATGGAAATACGTTTTACTTGTTTTTTAACTAACTCTTCAATTCTTTGAAAGAAACCATTAGGATTTACACCTCTTTCAATTTCAATTTCAATTTCAATTCTTTTCAATTTCAATTCTTTATTTATGTAACATTTATCAGTTATTAATTTAACAATTTTATATATTTAACAATAATATATAATGTATTGAATTTACATAATATTACAAAATAAGGTGAAAATTCTCAAAAAACCTTATTGATTTTTTTTTTTGCGGTTTTATTTTTAAGATAATAAGTTTAAGGGTTAAGGATAAAATTATGATGAGATAAGCTCATTAATGTGGGGGATTTACACCTCATATAGCATCGGAATAAGTAATATTAATGTTGTTAGTGTTAAAATCTTTTTGACGTGGTTGATTAAATCCTTGTTCCTGCTAATGTAGTTGTTGTTGCTGATGAGAACGTTCACGACGAGAGTTTTTTTTGGGTACAACTTACAACCACGGTAGTTCGCTGCCTGGCTTTTGTGACAGAGGACACAACAAGCAGGAGTATCCCTGGTAGGGTGACGTTGTCCACATATCACACAACTGAAAGGCTTAAAGCAGTAAGCCTTGGTATGACCATACTGTTGTCATCTATGGCACTGTACAATACCATTTACCTTTCTTAGGGGTTCGACTTTTATTAAAGCATAATTTATGTGCTGAATTTCAAATATTTCTTTATTATTTATATTTGGCTCAAGATCAGCTTAAAAAAGAGGAAGAGGGCTCGAATTTATACGACTTTTAACATTAATTATTTGTCTTACTTTATGACCTTTAACTTCAACAGCTTTTTCTAATTAATTTATGGGCGTAGAGAAATGTAGATTTTTAAACACAACTCGATAAGATCTTTCTGTTTTGATTTGGTATGTATGGTTCACAAGTTTTTGATGTGTAAATATCTATGCGCTCAGGGGGGCGTAAAATCCAATTTCACAATACAATCACAAAAATAGCGTATTCGTTAGTGTGATGATGTATTTAGCAAGCAGAACCACCGAGTTCGCTGTCTTTTAGCAAAATCCCAAATTTTTTTCGTTAATTTTAAATATTCAAGTGTATATTTGCTATTGACAGAACTTTTTTAATAAGCTGAACCGTTAGGTGTGCTGTGCGATTGACATTTTCACAAACTTACAGAGTTGTTTTGCTTTTAAATATTAAAGTATATATTTGTTATTGACAGAACTAGTTTAAGAACATTTAAATTTTTATTAACAAACCAAAAGCTTAACTTAACGCTAAAGGGGGTAAAATCTATTTCACAATACAATCAGAAAAACAGAGTAAGACAAAAACGGTGTGAGGTGCAACGATTATGATATTTTTTCCATTTCTGACTTGTGTTTCACTCTATTATCCGCACTTAAAAGATGCAAAAACTTCTTAATTTCATACTTTCTTTCTAATTTTATTAAAAGTGTTTAAATTTCTTGAATACAAATGAAAAATAAACCTTTCTCGTTAAGTTTTCCTCTTTCCATAAATTTATTGTCGTCTTCATTTCACTTGACATTTGACACAGAGTTAAAATTCCATTATCTATTGTGAATAGCTGCCTGATACATTAAAAAGCTAAATAATAGGAAAACTTTGAAGAAGTCAAAAATAAACTTAGGTGTTTTTTAATTACTACACTTTTTTCAATTGTATTTCAGAAAACATCAACTGAATTTCAGAAAGTATCAATTGTGTTTCAGAAAACATCAATTGATTTTCAGAAAATGTCAATTGTGTTTCAGAAAGTACCACTTGTATTTCAGAAAACATCAATTGATCTTCAGAAAGTATCAATTGGATTTCAGAAAACATAAATCGATTTTCAGAAATAATCAATTGTATTTAAGAAAGCATCAATTGATTATCAGAAAGTATCATTTGTATTTCGGAAAATATCAATTGAATTTCAGAAAATATCAAATGTATTTCAGAAATTATCAAATGTATATCAGAAACCATCAAACGTATTTCAGAAAATTTTAAATGTATTAATGTATTTCAGCAATTATCTAATGTATTTCTGAAAATATCAACTGTATTTCAGAAAACATCAAATGTATTTCAGAAATTATCAAATGTGCTTCAGAAAATATCAAATGTATTTCAGAAAGCATCAAATGTATTTCAGAAATTATTAAATTTATTGCAGAAAATATGAAATGAATTTCAGAAAATATCAATTGAGTAACAGAAAAATAGTGAGAACGCTATATAGAAACATATTTTTTTAAGTATTACACTGTGTTTGTAATACTTCTTGAAAACTGCATATCGTCACCTAAAATGCAAAAGGCAGTAACTAATATTTTTTTTTTTTTTACAGGAAAAGCAGAAAACATCATAAAACAAAAACTACTTTAAACATAACACAAATTTTAGAATCAAGCTGAAAAATAATGATGCTTTTTATTTATGAAAACAACTTTATGTCAAAATAGTAGTTTTTAAGTAAAAGGCCGTAACTACAATACAAAAAGTCAATTTTGAATTTTTTGTTAGTTACGGCCTTTTGCATTTTAGGTGACGATATAAACATTTTTTTTCAAAAAGATGTGTTCAAATTCGGTCAAAATTCTATCCTGGTGTTTATATTGTAGCTGATTAACAAATGAAGTACTCATCTTCTTTCGATTAAAAGGCCGCCCTTGATTATTTATTTTCCAAATCACTAATAGAAACAATAATAACTTTTCGGTATTGTAGGGTGTACTACTTTTTAATTCTGAAGTTCAATAGATATATTCTGAAAGTCAATTGATATTTTCTGAAAGACATTTGATAATTTCTGAAATACATTTGATGTATTAAGTTAAGTATTTCTGTAAATCAATTGATGTTTTCTGAAATACAATTGATACTTTCTGAAATTCAATTGATGTTTTCTGAAATACAATTAGTACTTTCTGAAAATCAATTTATACTATCTGAAATACAATTGGAATAGGTGTAGATGTTTACACATCTCCCCTGTGTTCGGACTCACATTGATATTTTTTTCCCATACATGCCACTATCGCTCTGTACGATTCAATAGTTTTAGACATAATTTTAATTCAACTTCCTCTAAGTGCTTTATAGGAAATTTCATTGGCTTTAGTTACACTACCAAAAGCTGTGATCATTCCTGTAACATTTGTTACATTTGGTATAAACACTTGGTGGTTGTTTTCGTGTTAAAAGATTTTGTTGAAGATTATTTTTTTATATTTGCATCATTCAATATGTGAAATCAATTATTATTTTTGATGTTATTAGTGTTGTTATAACTTTTTGAGTTATTAATTATATCTCTTCCTCTTTTTGAAATATTTCCAATCGGAAATAGAGTTGAATTCCTACGCTTATTTAATCGTGAGTAACACTCTTGCCAGTCAACTTCACTATGTTCACTTTCAGCACTGAATTCAGATTCTGCATAATGCAGAAGATAACTTGTAATGGATGGTGCTCGTTATTTATTGTTTTTATTTATTTCTTTTATTTCTTTATTTCTTTATTAATTTCCTATACAACAAGACATGTCTTATAATTAAAGTACAGGATTTTCATCGTTCAAAAATTCGCCACAAAATTAAAATACGATAAAAAAAAATTTATAATTTTTTGAAAATAAAGTAAAATAAATACAAGAAATTATTAAAATTCATGAATTTAAAGAAATGAAAATTAAATATATTTAAACAAAGTAACTAAACAAAAATTTCTTAAAATGTATCGCGTTGCTAACTAATTGTTGGTTGTGTGGAATTGCATTCCAAAGACGTGTGGCGTTTATGAAAAATTGCCATTCTGACACAAGACATCGACGCATAGAGATAATAAGTCTTTTGCCCGTTCTGGATCTAGCAAACTGTATTAGATCATAAAGATATAGGGGTTTGTCGGTGTAAATAATTTTGTGCAAAAACATTAAAACCCTTATATTAATAAAGTTATCGAATGAGACTCCATAAAGACTTTTTGAGAAAGTCGAAACACTATCACGTTTCTTCAGTCCTTAAACATATCTAACAATATTGTTGTACAAAATATTTAGTTTTTTCTTGCTGGCGTAGTCGCAGTTGCCAAAAAGTTCACAGCCTTAAAATAGACCAGGAATTAAGTATGCCTTTGCAAGAAGACGTCTTACTCTTAACGGCGTAAAATACTGAGTTACCCAAAGCGATCTTAGCTTTATATACGTTTGAGCCACAAGTGTATCTACGTGGCTTGACCAAGTCAAGTTGTTATTGAAAACTGTGCCAAGATTTTTTACCTTTTTTACAATCTCGATTTTCTGATGGTTTATTAGTATATCATGTTCAAGAACAGGCTGAAAATTTTTTTGATGAATAATCAAACATTTTGATTTATGCGGGTTAAGACAAAGTCCATTTGCAGTGGCGCAAAAATGTATTTTATTAAGGTCATAATTTAGATTTTCAACATTTTCTTCTATGGAGCTTACTGGACTACTCAGATACAGCTGAACGTCGTCCGCATACATGTGTATTTTGCAGTGCGATAGTTGTTGTGGCAAATCATTGGCATAGACGGAAAAAAGAAGTGGACCCAGAATCGATCCTTGAGGTACGCCTCTCGATTTATGATTATTTATTAAGACAGAAAAAAAGAACAACAACAAAAAATGGGTTACAACACAGGTTTTGTTGCTAATTCTTATTACAAGAAAACTAAAGGTTATTATATATATTTTTCGCTATCGACTTGACTTAAATAGAAACTGATTTCCCTAAAATGAAAAATTTATATTTTGGCACTACAAATATTGTTCAGAATTTTGGTTGTCACCAAATGATTTTTAGAATCTATATTGCAAATTATATTGAAAATTAATAACATTCCTAGTTCCTACAGGAAGCAATCACAGAAATTTTGGCAATGAATGCTCATTTGCTCTTATAAATTATTTAAAGAAAATAAACTAGTACTCGTAAACTATAATTGTTAGCAGTTTTCAAACACCTGAATTATTTTTTGAAAGCCACAACAAATTTCTAGACGTGATTTCTGTGCTTGCTCAATGGATATAATTAGATTAGGAATAACTTCTTTACATGTTATCTGTTATTTTCTGGGTTTTGTACAAATATTTAAACAAATATTTTTGATTAAAAATCACAATGGACGTTCTTCGAACAAAAACTAGAATATAAAACTGCTTTAAAACAAATATGTTTATATATGAGTACACATTGCATACTACGAGTACAATATACATGTTAGTTTTTGTCTTGAAAAAACAAGAAAAACAATTTGTTCTTGCTAAACTTACATATAGCGTTAACGGCGTACCCTTCGTATTTTTAATTTCATTGTTTTCTATAAAAATAAAAAATCCTATTTTCTATTTTTATCATTTGAATGATTGAGTTTGAATATTATTATGGAAGAGGATATAGAAGGGGCTTTTATCAATGTCACACCGGACTGCATAATAGCGGCACTTTCTAGGAGTGAACTGCGTGATCATCTCACTGATTCGAAATCTGCTTGCCAACAGACGGATAAAGTCGAAATTGGGAACGTTTCTAATATCCAGAACAGGGGAACGCTACAAGGAGGCGTTCTGTCGCCACTTCTTTGGAATTTAGCGCTGAACTCAATGCTAGCTTCGTGGGAAGGACAAGGCTGCAACGTTGTCGCCTATGTTATATCCTACCGGATATAAACCAAGCAAAGCGAATGTGGTAACCGCGAGATTGCCTATTGTTTCTTTAACGCTGGCAAGCGTTGTACATCAGCGCCCAGGCGGCACTTATGTTACCTGAAAGTTGGAAAGGAAACTGACAAGACGGCCTAGTTCTGTGTTCATCTAATCGAACCTAGAACAGTGTTATCTCATCAGCTACTGTTCTAGATTTTACCTCTTTATTTATATTATATCTTAAAACTATATAAAAGTAACAACAATAATAATAATAACAGTGTTAGTCTTAAAACTAAATAAACAAAAATAAGCAAAACGCACCGGCAGTGATCCAAAAAAAACCGCAAAAGACTTTCACGGTCGCGAACTAGTGTAGCAGTTCATTAGTAATATGCAAAAAGCGCATACCCGAAAGTTTACGTTAAGATTTGAAAATTAGCCAAACTGAGTCAATGCCAGTACAAAGAAAATATGAAAGCAGAACGCTGAAAAGAAAAATCAAATACGCAACAACAGCTTATGGTAACACGTGCACATTGTATGATAATTTACTATATTAAACCACCTAATATATTTAAGCTAATAACTTTATTACTACACTAATGTGAAACTCGGTTTCACAACAGCTATGCTGATGACGTGGTCATAGCCGTAAATAAGAAGCTTCTATCTACACTTAGAAATATTCTACAGTGGGCTCTTAGGAGGCTAGTAGTTGCGGTCTGGGGGTAAATCTGAACAAAACAGAACTTGTTCTTTTCACGAGGGAATATAAGATACCAACCTTCTATCCAATTTCTCTTGATGGTACTGAAGTCGCCTTTTCTGATCGAGCCAAGTATTTTGGCGTATTCCAGGACAGGAAGCTGAACTTCAGACGGAACTTGGAGGAGAGAGCGGAGAGAGCGAATAAGGCAACTATAGCTTTATACACCAGCAAGACGGCCATTGGTAAGCGGTAGTGCTTCACATTACAATGGCGCGGCTACAATTGAAGCCATGGTGTGATACTGACTGACAGGAAATTACCATTGAACGTGAATTACACTATTCTAAGAACGACACTACAACACTCTAGTACCGACCAAGGAATCTTGGTCGGGAGGACTCCAGGTAGCAGGCGTTCCATAAATTTCTACACTGACGGATCGAAATTGTGTGGTCAAGTTGGTTTCGGAGTCTGTTCAAAGGAGTTTGGGCTAAATCTGGCGGAGGTACTGACAATAAAGGAAGTTTCTGATTGGTTGGGTAGGAATATTCAGTTTACAGCCCCAGTCAACATCTACTCTGATAGTCAAGTCACGGTAAAATCCTTGGAATCAATGTTTCTAAAAACAAGAACCATCGTTAACTGCCGCGTGTCTTTAAATGAGACGGCCAAGCAGTTTGATATCAGACTCAGGGCACGGGAATATACCAGAAAACTATAAAGCTGCTGAGCTGGCAAGACAGGGTACTACGCCCCTGGAATCGTACAAGCTGGAACTTCGGCTTCGCACCGCTGGCATAACGGATAACAGATGGGCTGATGGATCAACGTGTATGATCAAGCGACAAATCAGGCTCTGAATCGTAAGCGCACTAGTTAGCTACTATCCCTCCCCCGTGGGGAGATTTCAACGGTAGTTGCTGTTAAAACTGGGCACTTCCTTTGCTATTGCCCGGAACTCTCCAGAACGAGGCTTCGAACACGCGGATCGCCGTTTCTTCACGAGTTCTCTGATCTCTCAAATGTGGAAATTTCACAAATCAGAGGCTTCATCAGGAGCTCAAACTGGACTGAGGGGAACACCTATTCGTCCCGTGGTATCTCAATGGACCCCAGGTTCTAAGTGTACTTTTCCTTTGGATTAGCAGCCACTTCTAACATAACCTAAGTTCTGCTGGGCTTCAAAAACACCCTTTACTACTAAAGATATGTATCAAAAGAATATAACCTATGTTTCCTTCCAGATGAGCAGTAATACGCTATAAAAATTTCGTAATATTGGATCCAAATCTGTAGCCTCCTATAAACTACAAGTAGACAAACACACAAAGTCATTTTCGCTTCCATAAATATAGACAGCTTGCACATTTTGCATAACTATGTACATATTTGAAGGCAAACCAAAAACCTGCATTTATTATTGTCGGAAACTTTTACATATTTGAACTTTTAAATTTTCTACCTTAGTAAAAAAAAATAAAAAATAGAAAATTAATAAATATTAAAAACTAGGTGTTTTTCGCGTTAACGATTTTGTTTTTCTGTGGTAAAGCGCAAATAACCAATGAAGTGTGTTTATTGCAGATACGAGTACTGGTAGTAAATTGTTAAAGTTTAAGTTTTTATTATTTTCAACTTTTAAACTATCTAAGGTAAACAAAAACAAACCAAAACCCCGATAAACGTAGCTAAACTATCATAAAACTAAATTTCGCAAGCGAATAGACATAGAAACAAAGAGCGGCTGCTCCACAATGGTTCCAAACAAGGAAAAAGTGTTGCAACTTTCAAATTATTGGTCAGATTGGAACAAAACTTATGAGCCATCAACATTTTTATTTTAAAGACACTTATACCCTGTTTCCATAACACAATTCGTCACAGACGAACGAAAATTTGTATGAAGAACAAAAACAAAATACACACAAATTTTCGTTCCAAGCCATCAACTTGGATATTATAATGCGCTAAGAAAAAATGTATTCTTTTCCTTGAAAATTAAATAGATTGGGTTTTAGAAAAGTTTACCAAATTTTCAAGATTTTTCTGTACAGTTGACACTCTCTTCGAAATCTTAATTTTTCATATAATAGCCGGTCGACGTCTATATTGCCTTCTGTGTCGGGGCGGGTCTTCGCAGGAACCTATCCGTACAATGGGTACGAAAGTGTTGAACACGAATTGCTGGGCGGTAGTAGTATCTCTAATATTTTGCACGTAAAGTATAGAAGATTTTGTAGTCTGTATATGTCGGGACTAGAATTATATTTTCCCGACTTGGGAATGGCTTGAGAAATGATATATTTTAAACATACATTGTACAGAAGTTTAGGGCTTCTGAATCTTTTGGGGTATAGTTTTTATGCATGTATTGAAAATACCATCTATTCCTGGACGTTTTTTATTTTTTACATTCTTTATAATACTCTTGATATTTTTTTTTATATTAAACAACACTCAGGGGATGTCCCCTACAAATGCAGTGCATTGTATTGATTTCAGGAAATAGGTTATGGGAAGGAGGAAAGAGGGAGTAGTGTTTGTGGATATTTGACTGGAATTTTATTAGATTATAACTGTCAGGAAGAACCTCTGCGGGGAGTTTATTCCACTTGCGGCTAGTTCGATTGATAAACGAATTTCTCTGTAATGCATTGTGCGATCAACTGGACAATAGACTACAAACGGGTGTGATGTACTAGAGAAGCGTGTAGAGCGAATTGAAACTCGGGCACTTGGAATAAGTTCGCTAATCTCAGAAGAACATTTCCCATGGTAATCTCTATATAACAGTGCTACACAACCCACATTCCGACGGTGTTCCAATGAATCAATAGAGTTGGATTCCCTACTGTCATTAAATGCCCTCCTTTGCACACGGTCCAGTAGCTCCAAAATAGATTTTGAAGCTCCTACCCATGTATGGGAGTTGTATTCCATTTTCGGTCGGATGTAAGTGGTATAGATTTTAAGGAGATTAGAAAGAATGAAGTAATTTTTACACCGTTTTAGAAAACCAAGACACTTGTGTGCTTCTTTCGACACTTGAAAAACATGCTCGTTCCAACGAACATCACATTGAATTCCCATGCCTAGAACATCAAGAGTATCCGATTCCTCAATACCTATACCACCCGTATATACAGATGACATTGTTGATTCCATGGCCCTATCAACATACAGCATTGATTCTTAAGCGCCTCAAAATCAACCCTATTCGCTTTACCTCACTCGGAGATTGTTAATAGGTCTTGATTGAGTGTGTCATTTATTATCTGCATTTTGTCCCCAACCTCCAAGAGTCTTGGCCTACAATAAAAGGAAAATGTATGATAAATGTTCCCGTCATCTGCGAAAGAGTGAATAGAATCAAGTCTTGATATTTGAGATATTCGCAATATCTGCAGTTTTCATTGAAGAATCTCGATTATTCAGTATTTTTATAGACGTTGACTTATAGACAGAGTGGTTCAAAATATTTTTTGAGCAAGCACTTGAGATTCTTCAATACTTATGGTATACAACTACCATACCACTACAATGCCATTTAATAGAAGGTTTGCTATGCATTTCGTCTTCTTTCCGATAATTATATAAATACTCCAAAAATTCGGAGAAGATTTACTAAGACTTTTCAGCAACTTATGCAATATGGAGTTTTTTAAAAAGAGTTTCACGAGTAACATTATTAAAATATTTCGTTTGAGATTTAAAAAGTAGAAGTCTATATATAATCCAGTTTATCCTGGAAATATTCCTCAGAGTTATTAAATTGACAATAGGACTTGGCAAAACTTTAATATACATACATATTTGAAAAGTTGTGTAAATTTCATTACCAAAATAACAATATCATTGACGTTGTGTAGCGGTATATTTAATAAATGATCGGCATTGACAATAACGTGTCTCATGTGTAAATTCCAGTTAGTGTGATGCACTTAATGCTATCATCAGACTGATATCTTGAACGAAATGTAATATAAACCGGTAAATAGTTTGAACTAAGCCTGTTAAAGTAAATGCTGTAGAAAGTTTCTACAGCTAAAGTCATCTCCTAAGATATAAAAATCTTAAATTCTAAAATATAACCGAAATTATATTTAATTGTAGTTTCTTTTGATATCAGAGGGGGCCTGCAGCACCTCCGGGAAAACAAAAACTACATATGTTAACGTTAGTATTATCGACTAAATTCGGTTAGAAACAAATTCGGTTGCAACAACAAATCAAGTTGCTGTATGGTTAGTGCGGGACATAACGCTACACATATTTATTGTACTATTATTAACATTACGAGATGTGGGATCTTGACTAGAATGTGAGAATCTCATACGGCAAGCGGTATCGGCATATTTGTATTCCTCGTGGCAGTTTGCACATTTTACCGAAGTCAAAGCCAGCACATTTGAAATATAGTATTGATGTGACTCTGCAGACGTTGGACCCATGGTCAAACATTGAGCAATTATTACATTGTCTTACTTTTTTGAGAACTTTTGATTGGTAGTTCCATTTAACTCAAATATAATTAATGCTATTGTAGCTGTTACCTAGACCCATTGAGCAAACTTATCTCTTCTTAAGATAAACCATGTGGAGTATGATTTCACGACCATTATCAGTTTTGCGATAAACTGCTTTTACATCAATGTATTTTAAGCCAATAGTAACTATCCCATCTTTAACTTGTTTGGATCAGATTCTTCTAAAACTGATAATAACCAATTTATCTGGTCTGTTGTTCTTTGTCATATAGGAGAAATATTTCATTTGCTTGTTTAATAAATATCTGATAGCAGAATCGTAATCGACATGACGTACAAGGAACAATTTATGTCCATTGAAATTTTTATACCCTATACCACTATGTGGTATGAGTCGATTTAGCGATGTCCGTCCGTGCGTCCGTCTGTGTGTCCTTGTAAACCTTTAAATCAAACTACAGGTCGCAAATATGAATATATTTTGACGAAATTTGGTATATAAGCTTTTATCGACCATAGGACGAATGCTGTTGAAATAGATGAAATTCGGTCCATGTTCAGACCTAGTCCCCATACAAATGGTGCCTATGAAATCGACATAAATTGCCATAAGATCCAAATTATCATAAAGATATCCGTCAAATTGGGTTTGGGTGTGTTTATTCTATCCATTAATCAGTACTCCAAAAATAATATCTATAGGACAATTTTTGGTCATAGGCCCCATATAGAGCTACTTCCCGGTCTTCACTTAAATCTATCAAAAAGCTAAAATTTTCCACAAATTGTTCTCAAATTTGGTTTGTAGAAATTTTTTAAAAATATAAAGGACTTTACCAAATATGGTCAGGATTCGTCCAGGATTTCGTATAGTCGAAATTACGTACATCCTATGTATTACCATCCAAAAAAGTTATTGGTGGCAAATGAATTTTAGACGTCACAGTAGTGGCGTCTATTTTTACATCTATAATATTTGAACAGCTTCTCCCGTTGATTAATATTTAGGTTGAGGTTGTGGAATGCAAGAGTGGTCTGTAATCGCTGGAACGTAAATATTGAGCAGTTGAGAATCTGTGCCTTGATTATTTGTAATTTCTCAAGAAATGGAGAAATTATAAACGAAGGGCTTGAAACTTATCCAATGTTGTCTAAGAAATAAAAGAAATAGAAATTTTAGGGATTAATTAATATTTCATTTACTAAATAAGATTAAATTCTTGAGATGAATTTGAAGGTGCTTTATGTTGAAGGTTGTAGAGTAAGTGAAGTGATCAAAAGTATTTTGATAAAATTATGCCTTATAGCATGGGTAATTTTTAAGCTTACGATAATAATATAACAATATAATTCACAATATGTTGTTTACGATATTTTGGATATACTAATATAATTGACAATACAATACGTTTGATATAGTAAAATAACTCACAATTTAATTCATAATATTCGTTACTAATATAATTTTAATTGTCAAAATGCATTAATTTAGGCTAGGCGATTTCTTGTGACCTATGTTTTGTTCTACCGTTATATCCCGATTTTGAGCAGGCGTATATTATTTGAAAGGTATTTTTTTTCAGCCGTTTTGCAGATTTACAGATTTCTTAATTTTTTCCTTCGTTTTGAGTAAATTGCATTTAAATTTGCTACTAACACATACATAAAATTATACAATGCTATGTGTGTGTTTATTAAATTTGTTAATGTGGTGAATTGCGAATTGGTTATAATTGATTAGCATATTTTTATGGTCTTTATTTAATGAAAAATTTAAATTTCCTAGAATTTGCACTCCAATTTCGAGAGCTGGAATCTGCTAGTTATCAATTATTGCATGAAATCGATGGTAATGATTATTATGACTAGCACGTTTAGATGTGCTAGCAACACTATTATTAGCTGGACTTCATCTTTTGAACTCATGTTCTAATGAGGGAGTACTGCATAAAACTCTCAACGTCGAAAGTCTCTCCAGAAACCGAACCAAAACACAATTAAGAATTTAAAAACCAAATATTTTGGACCTGTATGGTGTTGTTGGGCAACAATAAAAATTTACCCAATATTAAATAAATACATAATCTGATCCTGTATCGTCAAGTAATCAAGGGAGACTATATATATAGCCACTTTAAATTATCTAAAGACATATATTTTTGAACCAATTCCCCATAAAGTAATCACATTCATTATGAAGATTTATACATTTTCAGCCAACAACAATTTCACAGTTTGGAATTAAAATTGGTTTATTATTTTTTTTATGTACTGATGTACTGAAGATACTTTTCCGTGGTAAAGGTTATCATATAATCATCAAAGAATGAATCTTATTTTCTTTCGGATTTATTATCACACATAAACTTTATCTATATATAAAAATCAAACGCAGTGTGTCAGTTTCTCTAAAACTCGAAAACCACTCAACTTTCACTGATGGTTTAAAAGAAAAGAACATCGAAAAATATCAACGAATATGCGTTTTACGCTCACTTTTGTGATGGTGTGTTTTATCCAAATGAAATGTGTGAAATCATAATGGAATTTATTTTTATTACTTTTACTTGCAGGTGCGGTAACTGATAATAAGGTTAGCGCTATGAATTACTACGCGTATCGATAAATGGCAGAGCCGTAAACGATTGCAATCGATTTAATTGCAATCACATGATTTCTCGTTAATGATTGCTAATTTTTTGATTGCATTGCAAATCCTAAATTGAAATCATGAAATCAATACGACAAAAATGATTGAAACAATTTTTTGAAATTAATTCATATATTAATAGATTGCAATCAATTTGATTGCAATTACTTTAAATTACATTAATTGCAATCAAATCCAGTAATTGCAATCAAAATTAAATCAGAATCAAAATCAAAATCTTCGTTCTCTTCAAATAAAACTCCTTCTACTAGAAACAAAGATGACTCTGATAATTTTGAATTGCCAACAATGTAAATCTTTGTTTGAAGTTTAAAGTTTAAAGTTTTGTAAAATTGGTAAACATAATTTTTAATTGCAATCAGTTTTGTGTCAAATTGCTAATAAATCAATTGTTCATATCAAGGTTTATGTATACAAGGTTACGCCATCCCAGCCCCCATCCCTTTTCTGTTTTTTTTTGACGTCTTACTCGTATGACGTCACGCAAAGTTTGTTCCTATTGGCTAAAAATTTCGAGCTTACAGCTGATAATTTTTGTGTAAACATAACAGTGGGACAATTTACTATTTTTACCATCAATTTATTTATTAGTGAAAAACGAAACACTGCACATTAAAAGCCAACAGAGAGCTAACTAATGTAAAAAATTCTCAAAGTAATGAGTTAAATATAAGTGGAGGTTTTTACTAGAATCTGTTGTTTTATACTAAAACTTATTGGTTTACACTAAAATCTGGTGGTTTCCACCAAAAATTTAAGGTTTCCACCATATTCTAGTGGAAACAGCTAGATTATAGATTCCAAGTGTATATTATTTCGTAGAACTTTCACTTTAGTTGTGATTTCAGTGCAATTCATTGAAATCGCATGATTTCAACAAAAATTTGATTGCAATCGAATTGATTGCAACTAAATTAAGTGCAATCAATGATTTCTAAAAAAATGATTTAAAAATGATTGCAATCACAAAATATTGCAATTTTGACAAGATTTCATTTTGAAATCTGAAATCATTTTGAAATCAAAGAATGAAATCAGTTCGGTTGAAATCACTTTGATTTCAATGCCAATTGATTGCAGCTTTTCACAGCTCTGATAAATGGTACATATCGCGGTAATGAAGCGTATGGCGTATACTCTCTTTTGCAATACATGAAACGATCGGGTAGAGTATTCAACATTTAGGCGTTGATTTGGTCTGCGTATTTGCTTTAAAGAACAAAATGCAAGACAAAGAGAAATTGCTCTACCAAATACAATTTTTAACGCATTTTTTAAATTGTGCCAGGAACATTCATTTGCTAGAACATTGCTTTATGCACAGGTTCCATCATATTTTACTTGGAATGCATCAATAAAGGAAGTTCAACATCGAAATCAAGTCATACCTCTTCGGGATCAGCGAAATATGTTTGAATTTGATGCTTTAGGTCGGTGGACAGTTATGCGCCACTTATCGTAAAGCATGTCAAAAATTAGGTTTGCTTGAGCGTATCCACAACAAAATAGAATTTTATTTTTTATCACTTCTTCAACTTGCAATCTGGCTAATCCATATTATTTATGAATGAAATACCGTGACTAATTGATGGAAGATATTTTACATCGAATACGCACCTTTACTTTCAATGTTCAATTCAATTATACAGAGAAAATGTATAATGATGCATTGATATTGATTGAGGATATGTGTGTAGGATTGCCAAGTGAAGCCTTGGCTCAGTTGGGTACTCCATCACCAAATCGTTCAAGAAATAAAATACATTATTTAAATGTATTGACAAATTATGTTCGTGAAAATATTCCGCTCGACACAATTATCAACCCAAAGGAAACAGTCAACTATCCCCCAGAATTCTTGAATTCATTGGAATTGCCTGGATTACCACCTCACAATTTGCAAGCGAAAGTCGGCCCTGTCATCATCATGTTGCGCAACATCAACCAACCTCGATTTTGCAATGGAACGCAATTGGCTGTGAAAAATCTCATGAACAACGGCATCGAGGCGACGATTATCAAGTGAAAGTATAAAGGAGAGGATCTTTTCATTCCGCGCATCCCCTTGATTCCAACTGATATGCCATTCGAGTTTCAATGGCGGCAATTCTCCGTACGTCTTGACTTCGCGATGACCATTAACAAATCACAAGGCCAGTCCCTATAAGTTTGCAGTATTAACCCTACGATTCATAACCGGGTACCCGTGTACCTTTTTTGACTTTAAAGTGCTGCTGTGCCTATAATTTTTGAGATATGGACATAAAACTCCGAATCATGAGAGATTTTGGCTAAACTAAGATTTAAATACGAAAAAATTCAAAATATTTTCAATATTTTCTTTAAAAAATGATTTTAAATGTTTTACCCCCATAAACACACAACCGGGGTCCCCGGGTACCCTTATACAATTCCTATGTTAATGCCTGACATGTAAATGAAAAAACGTTTTTTTGTGTTGTTTTTATTGGAAATAAATGTCCTTTTTTATTTATTTTATCATATTTTATATATATTATATTATAATTCATCCGAATCACTATCGTTGTTATTGTGGCAATTGTAGCATTTAGTAATTGTTATGGCGTGCTCATCGCATATCGGCGTGCTACATATGCTGCAATTTTTTCTAGTTTTTCTTCTGCGCTTATTTGGAAGAAGGTTGCACATGTAGCACACGCCCGTATGTACTTTTCTGCCCCTTTGTCGTGCTGACGGAGATGTTGACGGACCTGCAGCACAAAGCACACTCTCCAACGGCCTTCCGATGATGCTTTCAATTGCATTTTTTGTTGAGAATTGGCGCACGCTTTGCACATTTGAAATTCTATTTTCTATAACAGGAATGCACAGGTTTTCTGCCAGTTGACGCAGGAAATTCTTCCTGCGCGTCGTGGTGTATCGTGCAGTAGGATTATTTCCATAATATATGATGTGTGATGCAAACGCGCTCACATCAATGATGTTATAGAAAAATGCCATCGGCCATCTTCTTGTTTGTCTCTGGGTCGTGTATTCTTGGAGCGTTTGGTCCATTACGTCCACCCCACCTTTTGTTTGGTTATAAAAATTTATAATTTCTGGTTTCCCATTCTCGTCAATTTGTGCATCATCATGCATACTAGAAAGAAGGATGACCGGGTTGGACTTCCGCTGCTTATATGAGAGCAGTGTTACGTTGTCGTAGAAGCAAAGTAAACTTGAACCAACGTCTTTTTTTTTTGTCTTCTTTCATCTCCGCAGGGATGTAAGCTTTGTTGCGGCGGAGTGTACCCACAATGCTGAGCTTTTCTACTTTTAGTTGCCTAGCCAACGGCAGCGTCGTAAAAAAATTATCCATTGTTATATTTCGTCCGCTACCGTAGTATGGCCCAACTAAATCTCTCACCACTCTTTCGCCAACACCAACTTCACGACCAGTTTCTTGTTTGCCAGTATATATTTGGCCATGAGTTTTTGGCATCGCAAATCCACCATACTTTTATGCCATATTTTGCTGGCTTCGAGGGTATATATTGGGTGAATTTGGTTCTACCACGGTATGGATATAATTGTTCATCAATGGTCAAATATTCTGATGGCACATAATATCTGGCAAGATTTGCATTGAGCATTATCCAAATATCGCGAATTGGCGCCGCTTTGTCTTGACGCTGCCGCTCTACCCGTGTTCTGGGGTCGTCAAACCGAAAACCTGTTTATTCCCATGGTGGCGCGGAATATTGGGTGAGCCTGTGACGTCCACAAATCTCTTGCGTTTTCGTCATTAGAATGATTTGTGCCAGCCATCAAAATCATTCTGCCTACTTGTGTCGCTTTAGGTACTTATATACGAAAAGAAACCAGTTTTTTTTTTCCAAATATCAAATTTGTACAGTTGAGAACGCAAAATATAATCAACAACAAAAATATTTACAGGAAAATATTATTTTATTTCAATAAACGCAAAACAACCTACTTCGGGTACCCGGGTACCTTGGTTATGAAATTAAAGGAGTTTTGCTGGTTATGAATCGTACGGTTAACTTAGAGTTTCCGTGTTTCTTGCACGGACAACTATATGTTGCGTTTTCGTGTGTCAGCAAGCCGTTATCTTTATTTGTTTACGCGCCACAAAACAAAACAAACAAGTAAGAAAATTATAGTCGGTCTAGACCGACTATACGATACCCTATACCATGCGCTTAGAGACCCTATCTCTTAGACCCAACTAACTGGATATAGAAAATAAGCATAAACCAAATTTGAGTGGGATTTTTATTAATTTTTTCGGCTGCAGATATGAAAAAGTTCATATCGGATGCTATATCTATATGAGGACTGGGGCCAAAAATGGACCGATCCTGACCATGATTCGTAAAGTCTCTTGTATTTTACAAAAATACATACAAACAAAATTTGAGAACAATCAGTGCAATATTTTTGTTTTTTGATAGATTTAAGTGAAGATCGGGAACCAGCTCTATATGGGGCCTATGACTAAGAGTTGTCGAATAGGGATCATTTTTGGACTACTGATTAGTGGGTGTAATATATACATACAAACCCAATTTGACTAAGATTTGTATGATAATTTGGATCTTATGGCAATATATGTCGATTTCATAGGGGTCATTTGTATGGGGGCTAGGTCTGAACATGGAACGATTCTCACCAATTTCAACAGCGTTCACCCCATGGCCAATAAAAGATTAAATACCAAATTTCTTCAAAATATATTTATATTTGCGACCTGCAGTTTGATAACAAACTTTACATGGACACACAGACGGACGGACGGACGGACATCGTTAAATCGAATCAGATAGTGATTCTGATTCGATCGATATAATTAAAGATGGGTGTAGGTCGAATATTTTTGATTGTTACAAATAGCAGCACAAAGTCATTATACCCAAACCACATAGTGGTATAGGGTATAAAAACATAGTTTACCAAAAAGCTCTGAATTAAATATTTATTTCATGTTATCTACATATATCTAGTAACTCATTTATATATATATGTATATAGATAAATAGATAAGTTCGTATAAATAAAATACATTTAATTAAATTAAATTAGAAACGACTTTCATTTATTTACCAAACAAAACTCCAACTGTAGGCAATATTGCCAATTTCAATGAATTGGAGTTTTAATGATGATTGGGATTCATAACAGAAGAGTTGTAATAAAATCAATATTAAGTGGAACGAAGTTCACCGGGTACCAGTGGGAGAACAAGACGCTCACATATGTTCAATGGCTGTTAATCGGGGGATATGTTTACATATGCAACATGGGTTTCATCCATGATATAGCAAATAGTTGTAGCTACGCAAAACAAACTTTCATGGACAACAACAATTAAATAGTAAAAACATATTTCGCCGAACTTTATTCAGAAAATGTTTAATTAAATAAAATCATTTCATGGTCTGCGGTTTACTATAAGGATTTATTTTAAATCTTTTCGACTATTTTATACAAACATACGAATATGCAGAAGGGATGCGAATGGCGATATAAAATACGTATACGGAATTGTAGAATTTTGTATATGGCATGAGTGAAAAGGGTAGAATATATGCATAAATACTGGATATGGTTAACTTGTTACACTAAGTTATAATATTGAACTTAATTCTTTATTTTTCAATTTTATTTAATAACAAATTATCGATTTGAAATAGCTTTGAAGGGCAGGGGGTTGATTTTAATTAAACCATATTGTATTTATATCTTAGGCGACAATGTGTTATAATGAGTTTGTGTTTGTGTTTTTAACTACTTGACCTAGAGTCATCTTTTATTACACTAATCATCTTACACTAATCATATTGTGCTTACTTCAATCTTCGCTATTGTATATACATATATTGTTAAATAAACTTTGATTGGCTCAAGGAATATCGTGAGTTTCAAATTATTATATATATCTAGATTAAATTTTGCGTAGTGTAAGTTAGACCATTATTATGAGTTGCATTCGATATTCGATCTTCGCTGGCTAGCGAACATCGACTATCTAATGTCAAATTCGTATTATGAGCTGGCAGCACGTTCGAAAATTTCATTGTACAATGAATTTTCAATCGAACACAATTTCGCTTTCGATGTTGGATGGCAGTTTGTAAAACGTATTGAAAATTTAATTTATAAATTATTTTAATTTCATGAGATTGATCTGCCTTGTGTGCATTGCCTCAGCTGTTCATCTGTAGTAGAGAGCAATTCCATAAACGCCTCCTTGTAGTCGAAAATTTTCTATAAATCTGTAAACAAATGGTATCCTTCTTAAAACCTCGCATACTTACGTAGTGGAATACATTTCTAAAAAGTTGGAAGCATCTCTCATGACGAAGCATTCTTCTTCATCAGACGATCATAGAACCATAATTCCACGTTAATAAATAATTAATTTTTTTTCTTTAATAAATGTGTAAACAGATAATATTTATTTATAGTGCCAGCCGATAAATATGTACTATTGTGAATAATCCAATTGAGTGAAATTCACAATAGCGCTATTTTGTCGAATGTGCGCCATAACACCAAATGAAAATTCGTTCGATCAGTTAATTCGACCACAATCGAAAATCGAGAGTTGCTCATAATAGGCACATTAAATACCTACATATGTATATTCGAAGTTTATCTCCCTAGAAACAAACAGTATAGGACCATTTTTACCTATAAATATACCCGATATTCACTTCAATCTATATAAGGGATTACAGATGTGCTTTCCCAGGAAAAACAAACATTACCAAATAATGGGTTTTAGAATGAGATGTAACTGGTTGAAGTTTGCCTGATAAGCTCATTATTTTAACACGGGGATGTCATTGGAGGTAACTAGTTGCCTAGGAACTCATTATTTTCACTTTGAAAGTAAAGCAGTATGCAAGGCGCTGGCATGAAATATAAGTAGTGTATAACACATTATTAGTAACGCCTTATTTTCACTTTAGAAGTAATGCAGTGGGCAGTGGTAGGTCATTATTGGTAATGCAAAAATCAATGAGCTGCTACTACGAAATTTTTGCTGGGTTATATTACTCTTACTGATTCATATATGAGTTAGAAGCTTATGATGTAATAGATCAACTAAGTTAGATGAATTAACTTCTTTTAGTCATGATGATATAATCGGTGTTTAAAAGCCTCGTAATGTTAACACCATACCTTTTGAATAATTTCAAGCTAAATGTTAGGACTTCCTGATAATGATTTATGTAAATACTTACTGGTAATGACCACTGCTTGTATTAGTAAAAACTATAAATAACACCGCGTTACAAAAACGAGCTTTTGTTCTGTCCTATGAACCAAATATACTTTTTCGGAAAGGGAAGAAAAAGTAAAAATACACGTGTATCGGCGATTTTCATGTACACGTCAGAATTTTTTTTTTTTATGTATAAAGTATAAAGCTTGTAGTGTCCGTCTGTCCGCCCGTGTGAAATACTTTGGATCGATTTTTAACCCTTTTTCCGCGACCCAATTGAGCTGAATTTTTGAAGGCAGACTCGTGGAAATGTCTGTATCACGCAAAATTTAAAAAAAAAATAGATTTTTTTATCAATTCTCAGATTTTCCTGAATTTTTTTTTTTTGAAAAAATGGTTATCGGTTTTTTTGTAACGGTTTCAGTTCCTTAAAAAACCGAATTTTTTTTATTAATTTTGTTATATTAAAATTAAAAATTGTTACATTAAAAATTTCAATGCTTTTTCAGAAACCTAGGCCTTTTTTTTTTGCGTTTGTAAGCATTTGTGTCAGTATCGCGACAAATAGACCAACATTATTCGCCAAGCATATTCGTAAAGTCTTGTCCTTTAAAGCGCTTTTCAATAGCCGCAATGTCCTGATGGAACCTTTCGCCATGCTCATCGCAACAAGCTCCTAAATCATCAGGGAAAAAATCTAAATGATTGTGAAGGAAATGGATCTTTAGCGACATTAATGTGCCCATTTTGCCATGTGCCGAAATCATTTCTGCGACAATATTTTTATAATTGGCAGCTCGTTTTTCGCCAAGAAACTGCTCAATAACGGCAACTGTGCCTTTCCATCCACGTTGTTCGATAGCATTCAATTTTGATGAAAATTCATAACTTGCAACTATTTTTTTTATCTGCGGACCATTGAAAACACCTTAAATCATACACATCATTAAAAAAAATAAAGGTACTGAATGGCTTCTTAAAAAAATACCTGCATAAATCTTTGCGCCGCTCAATTTCGGAAAAATTTTGCGCAAACTTGCAATCGCCTCGCCCTCACGATCCAGTTTTTTAACAAAATTTGATACGAGACCGAGCTTAATGTGTAGTGGTGGCAAAATGATTTGAGATGGCTGCACCAATGGTAGATTCTCTGTACTTTCTACGCCTACTTTGTAGCATGTTCGCGGCTTCCACTTAAATTCAGTGTAATGCTGGTCACTTTTGTGACCTTCCCATGTACACAAAAAGCACTGGTGCATTGGAAATCAACGCTTAACACCCATGAGTAATCCGACCACTTTCAGATCGCAGCATATTTTCCAATTATGCTCTTGGTACGTTATCAGCTGTAATATTAATTCCATGCCTTCGTATGTTTCTTTGAGGTTTGTGGCATATGCGATCGTTACAGATGGATGTTTGTTACCGATATGAAGCAGCACGACCTTAAGGCTGTTGACCGTAACCAATTTTTGCAAACATCGAATCAATATCATAACAATAAGCCAGGTTTTTTTCCCAATCTTCGTGCAATTTAAAAAATTCGTCATATGGAATAGTGCTACGTCGATCACGAGCGGCTGTTATTTTCAAATCAGCCGTCACTATATTCCACTGCTTAAAGCGTGATGCAAAGAGTTCCGCTGTTCTCCTCGACAAATTTCCGTCTCATACAAGTTCATTGAGGTCGGCTTGCGTTACTAAATGCGGCACTGCAGTCCCAAGTTCACTGGGTGTTGGTACAAACTCCGATACTTCTGGACTCTCGCATCTCGCATTTGCTGCAAGAAATGTTGATAGCATTGTTGGTACTACTGTTGGTTCTCCATGGCTTAATTCGGGAACATCATCAAAAATCTCCACTGAAGCCGCTATACGTTCTTCTGGTGAGTACAGAACCGCTGGAATAACCGATTCTACATTAGCGTAGCGAGTTTTGTTGTGGCGAAAGTATTGGTACCCTTTAGTTTGAGTAAAAGTTACGCAAAAGTAGCACAATTCATTGCAGTGCTCCGTACGTGGTAGCCAAATTGTTGGTACTGCGTACTTTATTGTTGACCTTCCATCAGTAAACTTGCATAAATTTCTATAGCAATAGTCGCACACGACTTCCGGAGTATACCACAAGTAAGGAACATAAGCAGCCTTGAATATTTTCTGAAACGAATTAACCACTGTTTTCGCAATATTTTTCAAATTTTTACATGGTGCGAATAAGCCATAAACGTAACAAAAGTTATTTCGAGTCGGGCATTGCATTTTTCGGAACGCTTTAGTAGTTTAAAAATTTGGAGTCCCTTCAAGTTATGCTGAAAAAAGTGAAAAAAAAGATTTGTTTTCAAAAAAAAAAAATTCAGGAAAATCTGAGAATTGATAAAATCTATTTTTAAAAAAAATTGACATGATACAGGAATTTCCAAGAGTCTGTCTGCAAAAATTCAGCTCGATTGAATCATGGAAAAAGTGTTAAAAATCTATCCAAAGTCTTTCACACAGGCGGACAGACGGACATTACGAGCTTTATACTTTATACATAAAAAAAAAAAAAAATTCTGACGTGTACATGAAAATCGCCGATACACGTGTATATTTACTTTTTCTCCCCTTTCCGAAAAAGTGTATTTGGTTCATAGGACAGAATGTGTGTAACGCGGTGTAATGAGTTAAATTTAATGAAACAAACTATTTAGCGGCGATAGACAATGGACAAAAAACGCAGCAAAATCTGTTAAATTTTACATTACATTATTTACAGCAGATTGTGCGATACGAATGTGTTGTTTTTACAGACATTTACTTTACTCCCTACATGTAAAAAATTACCCAAAACCCTTCCTGTTATGAATGAAGTAACTATTTATATGTATAAGTACCTAGTAAGGTGCCGGTAAGGCCTTTCCTGCAATGCCACCCTCATGTTAAAATAATGGGTTTCGTAATGGAAAGGTAACTACATTTGATTTCTTATTCTAAGGCTCATTACATGGAAAGTTTTGCTGGGAAGCTTCCAATACTTTGCACTTTATTAAATCAGGACGTAGCATATTCGAAAGATTTAAAAGGATATTTAAAAAGCCGCTCTATGAACAGTTCATTCAATATATTTAGAACTAAGTGATGGCATTCAAAGAATTTGATTATGAAGTAGAAATAACATTACTATTTCATTTTCTGCAAATAGAATTCCAAGATAACAACATATAATTTTTTGATGCTTGCTATTTGTGTGCAATATATATATATATATATATATATCATCATCATTAAATTGAAACCCAATCTGAGAATTGTCATTACAAATATTTAATTAATTAATTCAATAACATGAAATAATTCCCAGTAAAATAATTATGTCTTTATGGTTGGTCAATCTCTTGATTATCTTCATTGCAGCACATATATAAAATTGACCGGCAGCATGTATGTAGCACTATTCCATTAATGAATTTTTTGTTATATCAATATCACTTAATTGATATTTACTGACACTGCTGTTATTTAATATTTTAATTTGATTTGTATTGTTAAACAATTAATTCATTTGAAGATGAACTGAGATTGAATAAATATATATATATTGATAAGAATATATCGGTTACAACATAGGTAGTATACGAATTTACTTTTCCCTTCGATATAATGCGTACCAAGTAGGAGTCGCAAATTTATTGTCCACTTTAGCATCCCCTGAATGAAATTTATGGCCGCAAATGACGGTTTTAAATTAACTTACTATCTGATTGTATTTAGCTATTGCGCGCAACTAGGAATCTCTTAACCTACTAATCCTTGAAGTTATTGAGTTCCTTATATAAACACAAAGAAATCTTCTGGTTTCTCAAAACAGTAATAAATCTTCCTACAAATCGTTGGAGCTGTATAATAAACTGTTCAGTTTTACTATCGTTGGGATTGTATTGAAACTTATGCCGGATCTATTAAATCTTTTTTGTGCGATACTCTTTTTTGTGCGATACTCTCTCGTAATAAGTGTTTTTGTCAACAACAAAATCTACAAACTGTGCCTTCATTATTCTACATGTGATAATTATACGCTCCACTCCAGTGTACAGAGGGTATATATAAGTTTGTCATTCCGTTTGCAATAATTAGAAAAAAAATTTTGGACCCCATAAAATATATATATTTGTGATCCTTATAACAACCGGAGTTGATATAGCGATGTCCGTCTGTCCGTCTGTTCGTCTGTCCGTCTGTGGAAATCAGGATGACGGCATCAATCGGGCAGCTAGGGTGCTCGTTGATATAAAAAATGATTCATTAACATCGTGAAAAGTTTGCTGTTTAAAATCGTCCAAATCGGTTGATTAGGGCCCGAGATTTGAATGAAGAACTAAAAAAAGTTTTGAAAAATATAATTTTCTATGTTGTTTTTGTCACGATCATGACCTCAATAGGATAGCTAGGGTCATTATTTTTAGTGAGAATGATTCACCATAACCGTGGTAAGATTTTTGTTTCAAAAATCATTAAAAACGGTGGAATATGTCCAGGGAAATCTCCGAAAAATTAAAAAAAATTAAAAATGTGATATTTCTATGTTGTTCTTGTTGTTATTCTAAATGTTGTATTGTTGACATAGCAGGACTTGTTGTTTTGGTGGTCATTGTGGTAATAATATAATAAAAACTAACCCTTTGCACATTTTTTTTTATCAACTCTGGTAGAAAAATTTAACAGTTTCCATTGTTTTGGCATCACTAAAACAATTTATTAGCTCATTTCTGTCATTGCCATAAGCCAGCCTGCAAACTTTCAGATCGATTGGGTCACGGGAAAGGGGTTAAAATCGATCCAAAATTTTTTCGACAAGCAGACACAACGAGTTAATATAAAGGGAGTAAAAATTCACCAGCATCTAATGCAAATAATGCTAAAATACCTAGTTGTCAATAAAAAAAACAATGTAAATTTAGCAAAAAAAAATTTTAAGTATTAATTTATGTAAAGAGAAAAACTCAAAAATATCGTTTGTTGTTGTATTTTTCCTGTGCAATATTTACATATACATACATACACATATTAAATAATACAAATAATATACATATATTCTATATGTGTATATACATAATAACTGCATGTTAGAAATAAATCGGTGTATTATTTTATTTACATAAATTTCTGCAATATTTTTTTGTGGGGAAAATACATTTATTTTGCATTAACAGAGTGTCACTTCATTTTGCTCAGCGTGACTATGCCACAGTAGATGGCGCCAAAATTTTTGTTCTAATTAGCTTTGCAATAGTTATTTCTATTTTAACATGAATGTCAATATTTCCGACTAGATATCATACAGAACAATGTTAAGTATACACGGGCTGGTCTTTTATTTCATACGTTTTTCATTATTCTTTTACAAATATGAAGTTTGGAACATTAACTTTTTGTTGTCTTCACAAAATAGAGTTACCGAGTTCATCAATGAGTTTTTTGCTTTCAAAACAGTTCTACATAGTTATATAGAATTATTATTCCGCTTTACCTACAAAATATCTGATTGCAATTACATCTAATTTTTAAAAATTGTTTATAATTACTAAAGCATTATTATTCACATAAATACAAAATTGCACTTTTTAAATTTTCCATTCAAATTTAAGAAAATATCAATTCTAAAAACTGGAATTAAAATTTCAAATTATAAATTAGAAAATATTAATTGAATTTCATAAAATCATATCAAAACGGCGCACATTGGGGCCAAATGAATGAAAAGTGGCGATTAATTCAAAATATGAACTTTAAAATTCATGATCGTGTTTGGTACCGGGTGAAAGTGGATAAAATTTTGCATCACCAATTGCAAAAATTATACTTTTAAGTTGTTTGCTTTAGTTGAAGTGAGCACTTAAAGTTGAATAATTGTTATTTTTTTGTGCATATTGAAAAAAAGTGAAAATTTTGATATTTCAATTGATAATTTTTTCTATTAATACTTCTAAAAGTAAAATTTTTATAATGGAACCATCAACTTCAGGTAGTTTACTATATAGTACATGTTTTTTTGTTTAAATAAATGTTTTAAAAATATTAAATGTTAATAAAATAAAATTAGCCCAAAAATGGGCTATTTTTGATTTATATATGGAGTTTCAACAACTTTGTTCGTGAGCTTGCGTAAAATCGACTATATAGTGTTATAATATCAGATCTCAACTAATAAACCCCAAAATATTTTTTTGCGATTTTTTGCGATTTTTGAGTTATGCTTGTTTTTCTGAAATAACTCAAGATGCTAAAAATCCACAAATATGAAAAAAAAAAAAACAAAACATCAAGTTGTTTTTACTTTGTTTTGTCATTATTTTCTTTATAGTAGTTGGTATTGTAGCTAAAAAATGTGTTGTTAATTAGAGATGGGGGGGCGTGAGTAACTTTAATTCACGCATGGTCACGTGATTGCGTATGTTGGGTTTATTTACTATGAATAAAACTAATTAAATTATTTTACATGTGTTTATGATATTTCAATGAATTTTACTTAAACATTTGTTAATTTTAAATTATTAGAAAATTGTATATGGCACAAGTGCACTATTTTGAAAAATTGAAGGAGGTCACGCTCCCATCCCTATTTATTATTGTCATTTATTTGAGTCCTACATAATAACTGTTGGTCATATACATGCATCATACGAGTAAAGTTTTAATTTTGTTTTAAGCTGGTGATATCAATCTACTAATATAATGATAATACATTTTTAAGAATTTCTATCCATCCGTAGGGTATTATTGATTCGGTACTGACACGTTTATTTATTGTTTTAGCTGTCAATGTATTGTGATGTGATGTTACATATTTAAAGTGTTGTGAAAGTGTAAATTATTCGGTACAGGGTTAAAGGAATTACTTTTTGCAAATTTTAAACGAATAGAAATCTTATTAATTTTAGGAACATGTCCCAAAACAATTTTCATTCCTCGTCATGAGTTGCATAATTTTATCAGGAGTGCAGAACCTAAATCACTTCAGGATAAATTTAAACTTTTGAGATGTTAAGTAATAAAACGTGTCGACCCTTCGGATATGGTAGATTTTATGACAAGGTTTCATAATTTTTGCTCTAGCTATGAGATTCGGTGGCAAAAATGTCATAGAAAGAATGAAATTTTTGTAAAAAATAATAAGAATTGGCTGGATGCCTCAATCTCATTCAGTCCACCACCAGAACCACAACAAAAAAGAGGTCGCAATGATCTCTCATTTGAAGAGTGCAAAGAAAAAACAAAAGTTAAGAAATGTAAAGACATAAGAGATCAAATTTCTTTGCCTGTTTTGGCTTACGCCACACAAATGAGCTTGAGAGCTGTTGGAAAAATAGATGAGTCGAAAATTGTTAAGGAAATAATATCATCTCCAACAAAAGCCCAAAAATACCGAAAAAGTATAGAACAGGTACCACCACAGCAGTTAACTCCGGATGAAGCTCTGTCCGTTTTGGTAGAAGCGAAGCTAAGTCGCCACCAATATAATGTTATTAGAAAGGTTGCACCTGAGAAATTTCCATCATATAAATTGGTCCAAAGAGCTAAGAAAAAATGTTACCCAAAGGGAGAACAAATGAAAATTTATGAAACATCAGCGCAAGTTAGCCTACAAGGAATATTGGATCATAGCACTGAACGCCTTTTGTCGGTTAAAAATGCAGATTTAAATTCGTTAGACAACGAAGAAATCGAAAAAATTACTTTGTACACTAAGTGGGGCTTTGACGGAAGTTCAGGGCATAGTTCTTACAAACAAGCCTTTCATGACAGTAATGCATCTGATTCTTCTGTATTTATTACGTCAATTGTACCATTAAAATTAGTTTGTAAAAACAAAATCATTTGGCATAATCCTCGACCGTCTTCAACTAGGTTTTGCAGGCCATTAAAAATTGAATTTATGAAAGAAACGGTCAACAGTATTAAAACAGAAAGAGAAAGAGTGGAGACAGAAAAAAATGCTCTTATCGATACAGTGATATCAGTTGGAGAAAGAAAGATAGAAGTGAACCACAAACTAATTCTCGTTATGATTGACGGTAAAGTGCGTAACGCGATTACAGACACAAAGTCCACACAAAAGTGCTACATATGTGGCGCTACCAGCAAGGAGTTCAACAATATTGAACAAATGAATTCTAGAGATTCCAACGTAGACTTCATGGAGTTCGGTTTGTCTGTCCTACATGGCTGGATAAGATTTTTTGAATGTCTTATTCATTTGGCATATAAACTTCCAATTCAAAAATGGCAGGCAAGAAGTGACGAAGAAAAAAAAATTATTGCTGAAACTAAAAGTCGTATTCAACGCGAATTTAAAAAGAGAACGGGATTGATCATTGATCAACCAAAACCTGGTTTTGGTAACTCTAATGACGGGAATACTGCAAGACGTTTTTTTAAGAATGCAGAAGTATCTGCTGAAATTACTAATATTGATTTAGAGTTGATCAAAAATATGCACACAATATTAATTGTAGTTTCTAGTGGTATTGAGGTCAACATTGAAAAATTTACAAACTTCGCTAATAACACTGCCAGGCTATTTGTGAAAAAATATCCATGGTACTATATGCCTCCTACTCTTCACAAATATTTTATTCATGGGCCTGAAATTATATCATTATCGCCATTGCCAATTGGTCAGCTAACCGAAGAGTCTCAGGAAGCCAGAAATAAAGATTTTAAAAGTTATAGGGAGAATTTTGCCCGTAAATGCAGTCGAGAAAAAACAATGGAAGATATCTTTAATAGATTTCTCTTAAGTTCAGATCCGTTTATAACAAGCATGAACAATAGTTCTAAAAAGAAAAAAAGATCTAATGCCAAAATCTGCATTGGAGTTGCTTGTACTTCCCAGCAATCAAAATAGCAATGATGAAGATGGAGATGAAGATGGAGATGAAGATGGAGATGAAGATGAAGATGAAGATGGAGATGAAGATTAAGATTATTGTAACAAATTAATTTAGGATTATGAAATTGAATGTGAAGTAAATACTAACATTGAAGGTAATAATGATTATAATAAAAAATTGTTGTTTTCAAAAAAAAAAAAAAAAAATTGAATAACCGAATTTAATTAAATTTTTTTTAAATAGTGTGTTTATGGTTATTTATCAATAAAAAAACAATTAGATTCTCAAATGTTTCATTTTTGAGCAAAATTTTAAAATTTCGAGAAAAAAGGTATGATTTTAATTTAAAAATTTTCTAATAAAAATACATATAAAATATTTATTCCTTACTATTTTTAAAAATATTACTTATTTTTCTTACAGTACATTTAGTATGCTTTAATTTGCAATTTAATTGAAAAATTATATAGCGCACCGTTCCAAAGTTACAGCAAAAAATGTGAAAAAAGAGGATTTTTTACAGAACACAAAATGGCCCATAAAGGGTTAAAAAATGTGTTTTTTCACTCTGTTTTTTTTTTAATGTTGGTTTTTTATGTATTTATAAATATCCATTAATAAAAAATATTTTTTTTTTTTAAATTATGACTTCTATGAATTAATCGCCACTTTTCATGCATTTGGCCCCACTGTGCGGCGGAGATAATAATTTTAAATTTAGAAGACATCAATTGCTTCTTTAATATATAAATTATATTCGTTAAACACAAATTGGAATTCCAAAAAAAAAACATCAAATATTGAAAAAATGTTTACTTTTAAAAAAAATATTGGCATTGGCATAATAGCTTTTCAGTAACTTCTTTTAACGGTAGTCGAATCGTTAAAAAAAGAAAATAGTAAAATTATCAGTAAAATTTTTAAACGATATTCGCTATTGTTAAAGTCAGCTGTTGTTGTTATCTAAACGACTACCATTTTTGTGCTGTTTATTCAATCGATAAAAACTTAAATTTTTAGGTTGAAAAGTCGTCATACATAAATAAATAATAAAATAGCGAAAATATTTTGCTTTTATTAAAAAACTTTTTATAGGAAGAATTGCGAACATAAAAATTGTTACATAAATAAACGCAATTTGATGAGAATGTTATTTATATATTATTTTTCACAATTTTTTGGATGAAGTTTTTCAGAAAATAAAGATAACAAATTATTTTATTTGAAATGTTTGGGACATTTGGTTTTTTGCGTTTTTCATCCCTAATTTGATTATTTATTATTATAAATTTATTCTCTATGTTTTCAAGATATGGCAATATTTTAAAAAAAAGTTGAGAGAGCTTTTTTTTTTTTGGTTATTATTTCGTTACTCCATCCGACCTATATGGCCACAATGAAGAAATATTTGGCCAGTTAAAAGAAACTATACAGCCATCTCCAATTAGCACGATTTAATGCATATACCCACTCTACACAACCATTACCTTTGCAATGGAGGTTAGAGCATGCTATTTAATTAGCAAAAACTAAATTAAACGAGAAGTTATGTCATATAACCGGGAATGCATGCATATAGGTATATAACCTAAATGCATGCCGATCAGTAACCACGATGACCAAAAAGCAAACACCGAAATAAATCCGAAATAATAGAAAAGACGAAAACCAACCTAAAGAATTTGCTGAAATAATTTGGTATTAAGTTTAACAAATTGTTTACTTTTTCCAATATTTTGTTTACAATTATTATCAATACTCAAATCGAGGTGGAGGGTATCAAAGATTCGGCACAGCTGAATTTAACACTCTTACTTGTTTTTTAGTTTGTTGTGTTGGAGTTTGGTTAGTATGTATTTATATATCTAAAGGGCTAGCAACTCTAAGAGGTTATGGTTTTAAAAAAGGTTTTTCATGGAGAAGTGTTCTACTTTCCGATGTCTGTGAAAATAAATTTTGTAGGATGCAGCCCCACCAAGTATGTTTTAAGTGTCTATAATGAAAAAAAAAAAAAAAAAAAAATGCTGACCTTTTTGTCTTTATTTATATAAATATTATTTTCCCTTAATTTTATTCATTTCCGTTGGCATTTATCAAATAGCTTAAGTTAAAACTTTTATAGCGTAATCTGATATTATACCATTTTTCTGTCTAGTTCATTCTCTTACTCGTTCAACCTCTTCAAGTTTCACTTTCATCACACAATTATCCTTTGGCTATAAAATCATTTATTGTATAGATAAATGGTTTGGGTGGAAATGTGTATCTGATAGTGTATCAAATGGACTTTTAAACTTCTAAACACTTAATCAGACCATCAAATAACTATTGCTTAACCTAAACACATACCCAGTCAGAAAATTGTGTACATAAAAGCGTTGGCAAACCACTTCGCTAGACGACACAAATTGTAGCAAAGGAACTCATATAATGTTATATAGAATTAAATATATGGCTAACCCATAATATATTTTCTAATGTAATTTTTTTTTTATTAGAAATAAATCCATCACTGCATAAGTGCGCATATGCTAGAGGTTACTCATCCCTGGTACGATCCACGGGATAAGCTCTGTTGCAGCATAAGCTGTTTGAACTATGTATTTGGAATAATTTATTATTATTAGTTGTATTTAAATACTTATAAATGACATTTCATATTAATTAACAAATATTATCATATATTCTGATTAAAAGTTATCATTTTTAATAAAATTTACAGTTTTCTTTCTAAACAGATTTAGCTTAATTTCGTTCTTGACATCATTTTTCATCATGTTGTAAAGATTTAATCCTTTGGAAAATAAAGATTTTTGTAATGCTGTTGTATCCGCTCTCTGTGCTCTAAAGTCTAAGGCATTCCTAAGGTTATAGGGTTGAACATCTCCAACATATCTAATATGTTCGGTCAAGTAATCTGGTGGTCTTCCCATGTTCATTTTTTGCATAAAGAATCTTATATATTAAAAGAATTTATGAATAAACTTTGCATTCAAGATTTTTTCAATATTTTTCTTCTCTCAAACCTCTATAACTAAGTTCTAGTTCTGAGTTCTAATTAACGTAGGCTGTTGATATAGGTCTAAGAACACTCAGTGGATCAAGCTCCTTCTTTTGAGCTATTAAGTGCTTAAATTCGTTGGGTTTGAGGAAAGTTATGCGTGGACAATCAACTTTACTTTTACTGTACGTTAACTTCTCTTGGCATATTTTGGCATTACTGTACGTTAACTTCTCTTGGCAAATTTTGGTATTATATTATAAAAATTAATATAATATAATATAATGCTGCGGAGCAGCAGGGGTCCTCTAGTATTGTATTAAGTTGCAGCCTTTGTTGGATGTTTAGCCATTTGAGTGCGTCTAAAATATATCTTATTGACGTAAACCGATTGCGTTTTAAAATTGAGCGCATGGCTTTATTTTGTAGTTTTTGCAGCTTCGTTATTTGTTGGTCTGAACAGCATGTAATTAATATGGTTGACCCATAATCAAATTAAGGTTTTATCGTAGTGTTATAGATATTAATTGCGGTTAATATTGTCACCCTGTTTCTTAAACGTTTAAAAAACCCGATTTTCTTGCCAATTTTCTTACATATGTATTCGACATGATCTTTAAAGTTTAAATCTTTGTCAATCAAGAAACCCAGATATTTTATATTATTCACTTTTTCTATTATTACATTATTTATTTTGAATGTTATGTTTGTGTTCATATTGATTTCCATTAATTCAGTTTTGTTTTCGCTGAGTTTTAGTTTATTCATTTTTAGCCATTTATTAATACTAGCAGCTTCCAGCGCTCGAAATTCGAGTGCAAATTCTAGGCAACTTTTTTTTCAACTTAGCCAATTCAAAAACCAACACATTTTTGGTTTATTGTTATTGTGAATGAAGAAAACAAATTTACAAACACATTAAAAAATTTGGTAAACACACACATAGCATTGTATAATTTTATGTATGTGTTAACAGCAACTTTAAATGCAATTTACTCAAAAAAAAAGGAAAAAATTTAAGAATCTGTAAATCTGCAAAACGGCTAAAAAGAAATACCTTTCAAATAATATACGTTTGGCTAAACTCGGGATAAAACAATAGAACAAAACATCGGTCACAACAAAATGCCTAGCCCATTAATATTATAGATTACCTATATCATTCTTTAAATTTTGACATATTTACTCCGTTGGTTCTTCTGTGCAAAACAAAGTATCGTCCACATGTAGTACAGCTTCGCATTTCTCTAATGTATTTTCAATATCGTTTATATATATAACAAATAGTAGAGCTCCTAAAATTGAGCCTTGTGGTACTCCAAAAAATTTTCAATAACATTGTATATTTTGCTAGATGTAAACCGGTGTGCTTCGCTACACCCTCCCCCTGCCACCCCACGAATCGTTATGAGAGGGCTCACGCAAAGTCCCAAGGCTCTCACTATTACAGTTATTCAGATATATCACATTTAATATTAAGTTTGTGTAGGGGTGCCACGCGCATTTGTCCAATAATAATATATGACCTGAGACAAATTTGCAAACCTTTCTCTATCATATTAATATAAATTATATTTAAAATTTACTTTGTATGGGAGGTGAAACGCCCGCTAAATTTATTTTAAGAAATTACAGCCTCTGGCACTCCCATATCCGCTGTAAGACCGTGTGAAAATGTCAGGAAGGTCAGATGAGTATTTATGGAGATTACCTCCTACAAACAAACAAACAAACACATATTACCTCTTTATTATGTTAGTATAGATTATTAGCATAGATTTTTTATTCGAATACTTGCTGATATACAATGTTTTTTGGTTTTTTCATTCGGTACAACTATTATCAGATTTTTTGGCAGGTACATGTAGCTGCCCATGAGAAGAAGATGGATTATCAAAATTAGATCTGGAAACACTTAACTATTGGCCTTGAACTTAGAATATCATTTGAAAATTTTTCTTTTTAGCTTTTTTTGATTTTGCCCATTTTTGATTTTGAAGATTTTTGTTTTTTGGATATTTTTACTTTTCGCGATTTTTGGGTTTGGTGATTTTTGATTTTGGCGATATATTTTCCACGACAAATCACATTGATAAGTAATGTACTTGTCAAAAGACTGATGCTTTCGTAGTTCTTCATATTATTTATACGGGAAGTGCCACGCCCACTAACCCCATCCCGCCCAATTTTTATTGAACTACTCACATTAATATCTGATGGACTCGTGCAAAATGTCGAATCTTTCCCTTTTGTTCTACAGTTATATGATATTAGATATCTATTTTGCATTGGCGGTGCTACGCCCACTGCTCCGATCACGCCCATTTTTTTGTTCGACTGATCATACAGAGAACCTATGGGCTCATGCAAATCCACAAAGCCCTCTCTTTGACAGTACTCCAGATATATGACATTAAATAGTTACTTTGCATGGGGAGTGCAACGCCAATTTTTTGTCCGACAACTCATACTAAGATCTGATGGTGTCGTGCAAAGTGTCAAAGCTTCCCTTTTTTAGTACACCAGTTATATGATACAAAGTTATATGATTCTTTGTACTGGCGGTGCCACGCCCACTGCTGCGATCACGCCCATTTTTTGTCTAACTAATCACATGAATAACTTATGGACTCACACAAAGTCCCAAGACTCTCACTGTTGCAGTACTCCTGATATATGGCATTTTATATTTACTTTGTATGGCAGGTGCCACGCCTATTGGTCCGATACTGCCCATTTTTTGTCCGACTACTCACACTAATAATAGGTGACACCAGACAAATTTGAAAAGCTCTCTCAATCACAGTACTCGAGATATATAATATTGTATTATTACTTGTATGGGAGGTACCACGCCCACTTGTCCGATCCCGCCCATTTCCGGCGTAGCCACTAATATTAACAATAGGTGACAACACACAAATTTGCAAAGCTCTCCCTGTCATAATACTCAATATATGTATATGATATTAAAAATTTACTTTGTGTGGGTGGTGCTACGCCCACTAAAAATATTTAAAAAATTATAGCGTATAGGACTTCTGATATCCGCAGTAAGACTCTGTGAAAATTTCAGAAATATCTGATGGGTAGTTACGGAGATTACCTCCTACAAACAAACAAACAAACAAACAAACAAACACACATTACCTCTTTATAATATTAAGTATAGATTATTACCATTTTAGTTCTATATCTTCCACATCGTATTTAGCTAATTTCTTCAATAGGATGTCCCTATCTATCGTTTCAAAAGCTCTTTTAAAATAAAGGAAAGTCGCTAATATTTTATTTTTTCTCTTTTTACATTTCCATCTGTTTGTGACATAATTTACTGCAGTTTCACATGAATAGTTTCTTCTAAAGCCTGATTGATATTTTGATAATAACCTGTGTTGTTAACTGTGTTTTAACTATTTTTTCAATGGCTTTTTCACATGTTTTTAAGGTGTTAAATGGTCGATATTCTTCACATTTTAATGTATTTTTTTACTTTTTCAATAGGAACAAGTAAGAATATTATAGTCGGTCTAGACCTATCTCTCAGGCCCAACTAACTGGATATAGAAAATAAGCATAAACCAAATTTGAGTGGGATTTTTATTAATTTTTTTGGCTGCAGATATGAAAAAGTTCATATCGGATGCTATATCTATATGGAGACTAGGCCCAAAAATGGACCGATCGTGAACATGTTTGGTAAAGTCTCTTGTATTTTGCAAAAATATATACAAACAAATCCCATAGGGATCGTTTTTGGACTACTGATTAATGAATGTAATAAACACATACAAACCCAATTTGACTAAGATTTATGTCGTAATTTGGATGTTGTGGCAATTTAAGTGGATTTCATAGGGGTCGTTTGTATAAGGGCTAGGTCTGAACATGGACCGCTTCTTACCAATTTCAATAGCGTTCATCCTATGGCCGATAAAAGCTTATATACCAAATTTCATGAAAATTTATTCATATTTGCGACCTGCAGTTCGATTACAAGCTTTACATGGACACACAGACGGACAGACGGACGGATATCGTTAAATCGAATCAGATAGTGATTCTGATTCGATCGGTATAAAAAAAGATGGGTCTAGGTCAAATATTTTTGGTAGTTACAAACAGCAGCACAAAGTCATTATACCCAAACCACATAGTGGTATAGGGTATAAAAATCATCGATTCTTTCCAATTATTTGGGAATACGCCAGTCTCAAGTGATTTATTTATAATATCTAATATAATATTGCCTGTTCTGTCCCAATTATCTAGAATTATGTCACTTGATAGTTTGTTATAATCAGGTTTTTTGTTAATGCTTTTAAAAATAATCTTTAGTTCTTGTAAATGTGTTGCACGGAATTTAAATTTAAAGTTTATCACAGGTATTTGATTTTTATACTGCACATTTTCAATGGAATATCTGATTTCCTTAATACTATTTGCAAAATAATTATTAAAATTTTTGGCTATTTGGAAATTGTCTTTATATTCTATTTGTTTATATATCACAGTTTAAATAAAACAAGTAGAAATGTATACTCGGTTATGGCCAACCAAACGATACTCCCATTGATTTGGGAACTACTAATGCTGTGATTTTCTAGAATAACCGCACATGTCATAAAATCAAAATGTCCACGAGAGCCAAAAACGTTATATTTGAAATTATGGGCTCGATATAAAGTTTTTAGGACTTTTTATTTAACAGTCCTGTAGATATGGGCAATAAATACTTTATAAAAAATTTTGAGTCAAAAAACTTAAGAGGAATAGATCCTAGAGAAGGACGAAAAAACAATATGTAAATTACACTTAAAGTATGTGCAGAAAAACAACTTATGTCGACAAATGTCGTTTTCTTTAAAAAATAAAACTACCAGTGCAACTACACATTTAGACATAAGTTTTTGTTACTTGAAAATTGATTTTTTTTCGTCAACAGAGAGTTAACGGGACTTAGGGTGAGAATATAACAACGTATCAAGAATAATAGTGACAACAAATAACAAAAATAAGCACAACAGTTTTTATAAGTGGTTATAAACTGAAAACTAATCCAAAATTATTTTTCATTTTTTTCATTAATAACAACGTATGTCGCCATGTGTCGTTTTCTGAGAAAATAATTTGTCAGCGATCAAACGTAGGTTGACATACGTTGTTAGTGCTGCAAGTTAATTTAATAAACATTTAAGTTACGTCGTTATTTAAAGAAAAAACTCAGAAATGGCCAATATTTTTTTTTTTAAATTAAACACATGTAATGAGCGTTAAAAATTATTATATTTGGCATCGTTAACACAAAACTGACAAAAATGGACATACGCGGTTATTCCAGAAAACCACAGAATGGACAAAAATGAAATAAGGATAATGCAAATTTAGTTAGATTGCCGTGTATTTTGAAGTTAATACCGGATATGGTTATTCGGAGTGTCAACTTATTGGAATTGAATTTTAAAAATGTCAGTCTATGACTCCCTCTAGATATCCGTCATCTATGAACCATTATGTCATACATGATACAAAACTAAATTTTGTCATTGATTTTTTTTAACCCTAGTTCCGCGAAGCCGAGTGGCTTGTCTGCAGATTCAAATTTTTTGGGTCCAGGGATAAGCCGGATTTGGCTAGTTTTGCAGCGACAGACCAAAACCTCTGGTGGGAATCGAATCCTCTGCATGATAGGCGAGCACGCTACCTACTAACCTACCGTGGCGCTTTGGGAGTTAAATTCAATAAAACACTAATTCTCATATTATAATGATTGTTAATAAAGCAAATGGTGTTTTAAATTTTATAAAACGTCGCGCAACGCAGTAGTCAAAAATCTTTTCCCGTCTTTAGTCAGGCCGACACTTGAAAACGTACCAGTAATCAGGGATCCACAATACAATGCCTTCATCAGAGAGCTTGAATCAGTTCCAAAAGAATTATTACACTTTTCTCTTCGATATGTGCTGTGGCATGAGGAATTGAATCTATCTAATAAAACTTCCGACATTGAAAAGTAGAAGGTTCATTTTTAACATAACATTCATGGCAAAAATTGACTCTGAATACGTTGTTGGAAATGTGTATAAATATTTCTAACAAGCAACTTCCACAAATCATATTTTATCAATTTCGATCCATTCCGATCAATTTGTGCCAAGTTGAACAAACAGATATATGACTTACTTGAATTATAACGATTGTGTTTATAACTGTATTTAAAGAACGTATTATTGTTATAAATTATTTTTGTATTTTTTTCTCAGCTGTTACCATATTCCAGCTAATTTAAATAAATAAATCAATTTTTAGTAAGTTCACTTTCACACGTACACCTAAATCTAAAAAGTTAAGAAAAAAATTAACTAAATTGAAAAACTTGTTATTTGTAATAAATTATTTAGCTATTATTTTTTTTTTTTTTTTAATTTATTTATTAAAAAAAGATTATAAGAAAAAGCTTTCGTACATTTAAAATATTAATACAAAAAAATAATCTAATTTACATTAAATATTGCTTAAGTCATGATAAGAAAGTATCGTCTTTAGTTATTTTACCTCACACATAAAAATTTACGGCATTTAGCATTTCCTTTGAGGTTATTTTATAATGACGAACTCTGCACTCTAGTAGCTGCAATAAATGCTTTATTGGATTAAGAACGGGGACTTGAAGTGGTGACTTTAATTGATTTTTCGTATTGCAGAGCAACCACAGCTTGACATTATGTGCCGTGTGTTTTGGATCATTACCCTCTCGAACAAATACTCGGTGCGCTTTGTTTTCAAATGTTTATGTATCCAACGCCGCACAGTGGCGCCCTTGCATCAAATGAGGTTGCAAATATCAAAAATTTCATCTACGCTTACGATATTTTGATTAAAATCATCTTATAAGAAGTTGATCTAAGATTACAAATTTGCTACATTCAATAAAATCTGAGTTTTAGTTTTGAAGATAAAACCTTCAAAGTTGGCCGATTTTTAGTCTTCAAAAAATACACAATTTTATATTGTAGAAAAAGATACTGTTTGCTTGTTATTTCTCCAGGTATATTGTTATTTACCAACTGTCTATTTTTTCTCACCATTTCAACTTTGATTTATGGATAACAATTTTAAAATATAAAAACCTTGAAAAAGAAACATAAAAAATATAAAATTGTTAAAAATCGTGTTTTTTAGTTATTATAAACATTATTTTTCCATGTCGTTAATAAATTTGAACTTTGATAACCCATAAGTAAGCATCTAACAGGCGTAGCACCTTGTTCGAATTTATATTTCATAGGCTGGGCAATTATCTATCATATGCCTTTTTGATTATCTCAATCAGTTCAAAATTTATTATTTTTGAAACGAAAATACTCAAGAGGCGCCACTGTACGCCGCTGCCTGCTTCCATCGTGTTTCACCGTTGGCAAAAGATTTTCTTTATTAATTTTTTCTTTTTCTTTCCACCAACATTTTTCTTTCTTCCCAAGATTCTGGAGCCTCGTTTACAAACTCATTTGCAAAGTTGGTACGTTGTTTTCTATTGACATCGGAAATGCCTGGCTTTCTACATGCTACTCTATCATGAAAGTCTTTGCCGTCTTTGTTTTTAGAACTAATTTTAAACGTAATTCTACGATTTTGTTCTACCGACGCCAAAATAGTTCACCTTTCGCGCTCAGTTAGCTTGTAGGGACGACTAAAACGACTATTTGACAAAATGCAATTGTTGGACTTGTAATTTTGAACGACCAACTGTACTGATGAGTGGCTTCTGCTTGCGATGCGTGCTAAGTCTTAGGAAAATTTATCTCTCGCCAGCACTGATTTCCTTGATTTTAGGCCTCATCTCAAAATAAAGCTTGCAAAAGAAATATAATTGAACCAAGTCAACTTTATACAAACAAGTTTGTCATCAACTAAAAAAAAATCTAAGTAACAAACCTGTACGTTATTGTATAATTCATGGGATTCCGCTTATTGTAAATGTACTAATACTTTTTCTGACACCTGATATATCCTGATGTATGCTGACGATATAAAAGTCTTTATGAGTTATAGTCAATAGTCCGACATAATTATCTTCAAAATGATTTGGATTCGTTTCACTCACGGTGCATTTTAAATACAATGGAGCTGAATTTTAAAAAGTGCAAATATATGCGTTTTGTTCAAAAAAGACCAATATCAGTAAATTATGTGTTGGGCGACTTACAACTGGGAAAAGTTGATGACTTCCTCGGTCTTGGTGTTTTATTACATTCAGAGCTTAGTTTCGTTGCTCATATTACAATTACGTTAAACAAAGCCAGTACTTGCTTTTATAAAACCTTGGTCTAAAGAGTTAAATGATCCGTGTGTAACAAAAACACTATACACATAACTGGTGAGACAGATTTTTGAATATGCCTCTATTATATGGGACCCTATCAAACAAAAATATTGAAAGCATTGAATCGGTGCAAAAACAATTCCCACTATTTTGTCTTCGAGGTTTAAATTTTAACCCTCCGTCGCACAGTGGACCATATTTTGAGAAGGCGGCCAAAAATCATTTTTTTTGTTACCGATTTTAAAGTTATGTTATTCATTTAAAAGTAAATACTAGTAAACCTCGGGAGCCAAAAATAAGTTTGAGGTGATGTTTGTAACTGCCAAAAATATTGGACCTTTATCCATCTTTTATTATATGGATCGACTCAAAAACACTTTCTGAGTCGATTAAACGATGTCCGTCCGTCCGTCTGAGTGTTATGAATACAAAAGTAGGTCGTAACGGTGCAACGCGGTGTATCTTTTTGCGTGTCGGTAGAGTTGTCATGAGTTGTTATATACTTATAAAAAAGGGTTGAGATATAATGCGCATAATTGTTACAGGTACATTTACATAGGTATCTTTCAATAACATTATATAGTTTAAATACCTGACAAAATGGGAAACAATTTAAATAGCATGTAAATGGTAAAAAAAAAAAACTATAGCGACATAGCCCTTTAAGATATGAGCAGGATGCTTCACCTTTTAAAAGGGGTTAGGGTGTGGGTTTTTTATACTTCTGAAAGTGGTAATAAAAGATAAAAATTCGTAAATGGTAAAAAAAAACTATTGCGACAAAGCCCTTTAAGATATGAGCAGGTATGCTTCACCTTTTAAAAGGGGTTAGGGTGTGGGTTTTTTATGCTTCTAAAAGTGGTAATAAAAGTTAAAAATTTTTATTTTACATAACTGCAAGAAAGAGTATTTATAATAATGTTTCCACAATTATTATTCATTACAATTTGTGCAATGGCTAAGTACTGTTACAGAGATCTGACAGATATTTATTTTCAACGAAATGATGTAGACGATGTAATTTTGCACATAGTGAGCAACGACTTCTTTAAGAATTGTAACCTAGAAGACATTGAAATGCACAAGACACATTGAAATGCACAAGGTACATTGAATGCTCTCATAGCAAGGCAAAGATGTACAAACGTTACCAAGACTGGTTAATAAAGGAACTAATTTTTGAGAGTGCATCTACAACTGCCAACGAAAGTGGAAAAAAGGGTCGACCAGCAAAACCAATTGACAGATGTAGTGAAAGATCTCGAAGGCGCAAGCTGGAGAATATCAATGAAGAAATTTCTCAAAGAATTATTAAGGATTCATTTTTGCAATAAAATTCAACCAACCCAAAATAAAAAAAATAAAATTGAATTGAAATAATTGAAAAAATAGTAGAAGCGAGCCCAAGGCGCACAAAGAGGATTTTGAAAAGCATTCCTACACCAATTGAAGATAAGAAATTTACGCCAGAAGAAGCGTTCGCCCAATTTTTGGATTTGAAATTGACCAAAATGAATATAAGGAATTGCGGAAGCGAACCAATGAAAAGAATTGTGGGAGTTTTCCAGAGTATCGAGATTTAGTTTCTGCCAAAAAGGAATGCTTACCTTCACAATCTGCTACTAGTGTCACTTCAACATCAGCAGAAATAAAATTGCAAGATCTCCTTGAACATACTGTAGAACGATTTCTAAATACGCTTGATACTGATCATTTAAAAAAAATTGGTAATGGCAGCATTACTTTAATTTCTAAATGGGGATGTGATGGATCCTCTGGTCAGAAACAATACAAGCAATTTAATGCCGAAAATTCATCAGATGCTAATTTATTTGTGGTATCGTTCGTTCCATTGCGCTTAACAAAAAGGTATAGGGTCTTAGAGCCGTCAACTAGTAGAGGAACAGAAATTGATATATGCAAAAATGAAATTCCTTCATCAGCAAAGTATTGCAGATCAATAAAATTTGCATTCAAAAAAGGAAACCAAAGATGTCATAACTGAAGAAGTTCAAAAAATAAAAGATCAAATTAAGGAACTTCAACCAGTAATATTTAAATTTGATGACCAAGACATTGAAGTACATTTTCAAATGTGTCTCACAATGATTGATGGAAAAGTTGCACAAGCTTTAATTGGAACAAAGTCAACGTCAAGCTGCATTATATGCCAAAAGACATCAAGTCAATTAAGCCAACCCCCACCCGAAGACGATAGTTTTAAGAAAGCCTACGAATTTGGAATGTCCCCTCTTCATGCTAGAATACGTTCCATGGAGCATATTCTTAAATTGGGTTATGATTGGGAATTTGATCCGTTAGGCGAAACAGTGAGAAAAAACAAAGAAAATGAAGAAAAATCTACAGCTAGGCCTCGTAATCGACCAACCAAAACAAGGGGAAGAAAACACAAATGATGGAAATACTTCAAGGAGATTTTTTTCCGAACCGGAAACTGCAGCATCTATCACAGGTGTAGATCATGAATTAATACGACGATTCAAAATCATATTACAAGTTTTAGCATGCAGCAGAGAGATAAATGCAAAAAAATTTGGAGAGTACGCCAATAAAACAGCTATACTTTATAATGAAAAATACTCTTTCGGTCGAGAATTACGTTTTATAGCAAAACTTAAAGGCTTAAGTCTCACCTAACAAACAAAAAAAACCGCATATCAAAATTCCAATCCAATCAAAAGTTATAGATTTTTGACCGCCTTCTCGTCAAATGGTCCACTGTGCGTCGTATAACAGCACACTCACTCTCACAAAATGTCAGGACTATGTCTATCAGAAATATAATGATAAATATTTACCATACACGGGAGTTGCCACACCTATCTGATATCTAAAAAAAATTACCTATTTTGCAATATAACTTTCAAGTTTCTATCACATCGGCATGTTAGTATAAAATCGATTGCAAAATTTATAACAAATAAACATACGCACATTCGCAAAAGCGAGTTAATAAAAACGTAACGAAATACTTCACAATATAAAACATATCTGGAGGATCTGTTATCTGTTGCTTTTACATAAAAGGTAAAATTTGTATTCTAAAAATGACTTCTTGAGCAGCTTTTTCAAAATTCCAAAAGCGAAATTAATCTTTGAAATACCAAATAATTGCAAAATATTTCTTTATTATTTTATCAATAGGTAAAATTGGTAAAAGATATGTTTTAGCAAGTAGTATTCTAAAAATGACTTCTTGAGCAGCTTTTTCAAAATTCCAAAAGCGAAATTAATCTGTGAAATTCGAAATAATTGCAAAATATTTCTTTATTATTTTATCAATAGGTAAAATTGGTAAAGGATATGTTTTAGCAAGTAGTAATTATTATTAGTTCTTTATTGTCCGGTTTGAAATCTTGTATACATTTCTAATAACAGCAAAGATAATACCTTTCGCAATGTTAGAGAAATATTGAAAATATTGAAGACAGCGCTAGATGAAGTAGCTACTTTCGAACAAAGCGACTTGTTCATATTCAGCATCCTTCTGACAACTACTTCAACTCAGCTTATTGCAACACAGATCAAAAATACATAAAAACTATCATACAGAACATTTTTATTAATACTCGTATATAAAATTTTCGTCTTCAAGCAACGGATATTTTTATACTCTATACCGCTGTGGTCAGGGCATAATTACTTTGTGCTGATGTTTGTAACTACCGAAAATATTTGGCCTAAACCCATCTTTTATGATACCGATTAGAATAACTTTCTGAGTCGATTTAGCATTGTCCGTCTGTTCGTCCGTCCGTCTGTGTGTCCATGTAAACCTTGAAATCAAACAACAGGTCGCAAATATGGATAAATGTTGATGAATTTTAGTGTGTAAGCTCATATCAGCCATGGGATGAACGCTATTGAAATTGGTGAAAATCGGTAAATGACCCCTATGAGATAGATTTAAATTTCCGTAATATCCAAATTATCATACAGATCGTGGTCAAATTGGATTTATTATTATTGGGTTCATTATTATTATATATACTACATCCAATTTACCGTAGTCCAAAAGTAAACCCTTTAGGATAATTACACGGTGCTACAGTGAAAAAATACTTGGAAAGTGATCTAGTATAAGAGGTAGGCCTTGTTGAGTAGATATCAAATCAAATTTCAAATGTTCGGAAACACCCTCAAATTTCGGAGTTTTTCCGAAAAAAAAAAACATTTTCGGGTAGGTTCGAGCACTTATAAACACGAAACTCAGTTGATTTTAATCCGATTTTAAATTTTTAAACGCTTTATGAAAGACAATAAATAGATCTTTCCAACTGTATACAGTTTATGCGCTATTAATTAAATATTAATTTTTGTAATAACATTTTTTTATGTTTTTTTAACTTTGAGTTCTTGTTTTTATAATTTTTTCTATAAAGGCATATATATTTGTATAAGAATTTTGAAATAGAATATTATTACAAATAAAATGAGCTTTAGTTTTTTAAATCGGATAATATATATTATATATATATATATATATATATATATATATATATATATATATATTTGTGAAAGTTATTAAACTTTACTTGAAGAGCTTTAAATATCACTTGATACCCCCAAGCGGAAAAAAATTTAAGTGAGAATAATTATTTTTTCTTATACTGCGATAACAAAAGAGATAAATTGAATACTTTAGGTAAGTTGCAATGTTCTTTATGTTTTTCTTTTAATTTTGAAATAGTCGAACATATTGCAAGTACAACTGAAGAAGAACTTAAATTCGGTGAAGGAAAATTCTGCAGACATGGAATGTGACCAGACATTTGTTTCACAGTCGGTGGAACCACATTTAGTGACAAATTAAGACTTCTATGATCTTGTTCGACATTTGCAACTATCATGGAGACAAACAGAGAGGTTAACTTCTCGACTAGAGCAGTGGAATATCAAGAAATATGACTTAAAAGTAGCATTTGCAAGAGATAATCCCCAAATTCAGTTTGAGCACAATTTTAAAGCTGACAATGATGACAACAACAAGAACAATGATAATAACAACCTTGTAATTGCTTAGATGTAGATGAGCTATTCCATTATCTGAATTATCAACATCAGCCGAACGACTAGAGATTATTTTTGGCTCCTGTAAAAGTAAGTAATATTTGTTTGCTATTCAAAAACCATTAACACATTTTTTTAGGTTTGAAAGCAGTTTTATTACACAGCGAGAACCAGTGGCTTCAGTGCCAATAGTCTGCACTCCTAACATCAAAGTGTCGTATGCAACAATGGAGAAGATACTGGATTTAATATGTTATAAAAAGTATCGATGGGAAATTGTTTCAGATCTAAAAGTTCTGACAATCTTATCCGGAATGCAAGGAGGCTATACTAAATTTCATTGCTATATTTGCGAATGGAACAGTCGTGGGAAAGATCAATACAAGCAAAACAAAAACTGGCTAATTTTTGAAATTGGCAAGAAAAACGTCTTAAAAATTGCACTAGTGAGTACCGAAAAAATAATTTTGCTACCATTACATCTCAAATTGCCACCATTACACCTCAAATGAAAGAGTTCGTGAAACCCTTGGATAGGGAAAGCGACGCCTTTTTATACTTAAAAACAGAATAAGTGAAGCAACAATCAAAGAAGTTACAAATGTTTATTGATCTCTAACCATGATTGTATTGTTTTTTTATTTATATATTTTTGTTGGACCTCAAATCCCCAAAATCATGCTTGACGAAGAATTTACAACGAAATTAAATTTTGTGTAAAAAAGAGCTTGGAGAAGCTTTATTAGTTTATGCGAAAATTCTTTGGGAAATAAAAAAAGTGAAAATTATATTGATGTAGTAAATGAATTTCTTGAGGCTTATGCAGAAATGGGATGCAGAATATCCAAAAAAGTTCATTTTCTGCATGCACATTTAGATTTTTTCCCAGAAAACCTAGAACAACTTAGTGATGAGTAAGGCGAATGATTTCACCAAGACATTTTGGATATCGAAAGACGCTTCCAAGGAAAAAGCCAAGTAAGAATGATTTCAAATTACTGCTGGTCACTTAAGCGAGAAACAGACGACTTGATGTACAAGCGTAAGAGGCCTAGCAAACACTTTTAGTCAAACTAGCAGATTCCAGCCCTCGAAATTCGAGCGCAAGTTCTAGGAAATTTTATTTTTTTCATTAAAAAAAGACCCTAAAAGTATGCTAATCAATTATAGTCAATTCACAAATCAACACAAAGACATTTTTATACAAACACATTAATAAATTTACTAAACACACACATAGCATTGTATAATTTTATGTATGTGTTAATAGGAAATTTAAATGCAATTTACTCAAAATAAGGGAAAAAATTTAAAAATCTGGAAATCTGCAAAACGACTAAAAAGAAATACCTTTCAAATAATATACGGTTGGTCAAAATCACGATTAAACGGTAGAAAAAAACAATCAGTCACAAGTAATCGCCTAGCCTATTAATATTATAGATATTCTAAATTTCGAAATAACACAACTTGTATACAGTTATATTAAAATATTTGTCTCATCATATCATTATAAAACTAAAAAAAGTAAAGTAAAATAAAGCAAAGTGGTAGTTCTTGATCATTATTTGTAAAAGCTAAATTTTTAACTTTTGAAAGATCCTAAAATCTTCCTTGTTTTTACTCGATTTTATTTGTTGAAAGCTGGTTTAACTCAAAACTAACATAGCTTTAATTGGATATATACGCAAGGCTATGTTTCTAAACAAACTAATTTTAAACAAGTAAGAGTGTTAAATTCGGCTGTGCCGAATCTTTGATACCCTCCACCTCGGTTTGAGTATTGATGATAAATGTAAACAAAATATTGGAAGAATATGCATGCACTCCCTATATGCATGCGTTTCCTGTTATATGACAACTTCTCGTTTAATTTAGTTTTCGCTAATTAAATAGCTCGCCCTAACCTCCATTGCAAAGGTAATGGTTGCATAGGGTGGCTATATGCATTAAATCGTGCTTTTTTTTGGCTTTTAACTGGCCAAATATATCTTCATTGCGGCCATATATGAAAAAAGGATTAATTCGTGAATGCACTGAAAAGCTTAATGAGGATCTCAATATAATATTTGAATGGGCTTCTTCAAGTGGGCTTTACTTAAATCCAAAAAAATCAAAATGTTTAGTTATAACTCAAAGAAATCAAGCCATCCCTATAGATATTCCAAGTATCATTAGTTAATCAGAATATTGAAATTGTGGAAACTGCTAGGAATCTGGGAATCATTTTTAGTAAATCGCTCATATGGAACAATCAGATTAATTCTGCATCTGGAATAATATTTGTCATGCTAAGAACGTTGTACCCTATACAATATCATACACCTTTAAACATTCGTGTGCTTCTCGCGAAAACTTTCATTATGCCGAAGTTACTATATGGTTGTGAGATATTTGCTTTTTGTGATTCAGAAAGTAAAAGGAGATTATTAGTAGCTTACAATGCGATCCTACGTTATGTGTATGGTATAAAGAGATATGATGGGACTTCTCTATATTCTAAGTCTCTGTACGGAGTTGACCTCGTGGCCTTAATAAAAATAAGATCAATAATTCTACTTCACAAAGTAATATACACCAAAGAACCATCTTATTTATTTGAACGCCTTCAATTTGCACGACCCAATAGAGGAAATAATCTTATTCAATTACGATATCGAACATTAATCTCTAGTTGGCAATTTTTTATAAATACCATATGTCTGTGGAACTCGTTACCCAACAATTTACAAATAATAGGCAACGCTTTACAATTTAAAAATGACTTGTTTAAAAATGATTTGGTCTCTAATTTTCAACTTTCTTAATTATTGTTTCATTTGTGATTATATTATATATTCTATGCTCTCCTATTATGTATTAATTTTTTACTTATGTTTTTATAATTTTGTAATTTAAAATTATTTTTATTTTTATATTTTTCTTGTTTCTACTATCACAAATTGATTGTATCATTATAAGATCACATACTGTAATTAAAAAGATTTATATCTTGTTGTATGTGATATCCACATTTAATAAACAAATAAATAAATATAGGTCGGATGGAGTAACAAAATTGTTAATTCTTTCTGATTTTTTTTTATTTTTAACAAAATAAAAACAAATCTTTATGGAATTAAAATTATTTGGTTCTCACCGTTTTGTCAAGCAAATCGTGTGAATTGCTGCGTCTGCAAAATTCATGAATAAACTTTACACGCGCATGTATGCATTTGCAGTCAGACGGTAATGAAACATAATATCAGCTTTGCTTTGGCTGACGGTGAGAGCCCAATTTAATGCAGCAACTAATGAACAGTGGCTTTGGTTCCCACGGTTTGTCAAGCAAAGCGTGAGATTTGCTGCGACTGCATAATTCATGGCTTGAACCACGTAAATAAACTTTACACGTGCCTATATGAATTGGCAGTCGCATTGAAATGCAATATCTGTTTTGTTTTGACTGACTGTGGGAAACAAATGAATGAACCGTTTTAGCATATGTATGTATTTTAATTTTAGTTAATTTTTTATATACACATTTTTTGGCTTTACATTTGTTTTATATGCTTTGGTTATATTTTATATGCATTGTTTTTATTGCATTTTTATTTTTTACAGTTAACTTTATTGATTTGATGATATATATATAGCATAAGTTTATTAATAAAATTGCCATTATTATTTTGCCACTCAAGTAATCAACAGGTTTTTTTTACTTGAACACAACGTTGTCCTGGTGTACCACTTGGATAACTATCCTTCACAAATTTGAATATACATTATCCTGGTGTACCACTAGGATAATTTAAATTTAAAAACACTAAATAAATAACTTGGTGCAACACCAAGTTACCCCCCCGTTTTTTTATCCTTTTTTCTTTATAAAGTTGAGCGAGGCAAACGAGCCAAGCTTCAACATATTGGCGACCGTGACAGGACCCGAAATCCTGTACTCTTCAAACCGCAAGCGCCCAGCCGCAATCACTAAACTTTCAACCGAAAGCCACTACAAGCGCCCAGCCGCAATCACCACGCTTTCAACCGAAAGCTACCAGCGCCCAGCCGCAAGATATTAAGCTACAAGCGCCCAGCCGCAAGCTATAACACTACAAGCGCCCAGCCGCAAGCTATTAAGCTTTAAACGCCCAGCCGCATACTATAAAGCTACAAGCGCCCAGCCGCAAGCTATAACGTTACAAGCGCCCAGCCGCAACCTCTACGTAAGCGATAAAGCTACAAGCGCCCAGCCGCAAGCTACAACCTACATCGTTCACCGCAAGCTACAAGCTTCAACCGTAAGCAGACCAAAGCCATGGCAAGGACAGCAAAGCAACTTCTTCGCCAGCTGAACGAAACTGGGGAATCTATTACCACCATCATCCGAAATTTCACCAAGGATTCAGCCAGTCGGAAAACAGCAACCTATTATCAGGATCGATTGTCCCGTATCAAAACAGCGTGGGCAGAGTTTGATACTGCAGATAATGAGTTACGGGGCTTAAAGGACCTAGACACATCCGATGAGTACTTCACATCCGACTACTACACTCGAATTCAGGCGTTGGCAGTAAAGTACATAGAGATCATGGAACGTGAGCTTGGTGCCCAAGGCCTAGAATCTGGTGGAAAAGAATTTTCTGATTCCAAAACGGCGACCACTGTTCAGCCACAAGTAGGTACAGTAGGTACAGTAGGTCCAGCTAATGCATCTGTCGCCGCAGGTGGTCACGATGGACTCATCAGTCGGTGCCTTGGAAAAATGGCAGCTCTCACTCGACAACTAGAAGGCCTTCACCTGCAACCAGGACAAGATGGGTCTTATTATGATGTAAAAAAGGGCACCATCACCCAATTATGGCAGCAACTGGAAAGGCTTAATGATGAAGTGTTGGATAAATATCCCGACCCAGACATTGCAGGCTACGATTCAAGAAGATATGTTCACCTCGAACAAGCTTCCCAGTCCGCAATCATCCAGCTCACCACTGCAAATCGACAACACCACCACTCAACCACAGAAACTATGGCTAGACCATCTGCTCTACCATTACCCACGATCACCATTACCAAATTTGGTGGCGATTATATGAAGTGGACATCGTTCTCTAACTTATTTAAGAAAATTGTTCATGAGCAACAGATGTCGGACGCACATAAGATGTGGTATTTAAAAACCAACGTCATAGGCGAAGCAGCAAACCTTATCAATCATCTCGATGTTACCGCAGAAAATTATCAAGCTGCCTGGCAACTGCTCCACGATCGGTATGACAACAAAAGAATAATAGTAGCAACAGCGGTTCAACGACTCCTTGACCAACCATCTGGTGCATTCACATTAAGTGCGATTAAGCGATTGCACGACACAACGAAAGAATGTTTGGCTGCTCTCTCCAATATGGGACTCCAAATTTCATCCTGGGATCCGCTCCTGATACACATATTGGTTAAAAAGGTGGACAAAACAATTCATACTCAATATGAGCAATCGATTGCCAACCCAAAGGAGCTGCAAACAATTAGACAATTTCTCATCTTCCTCGAGAATCATTTCCATACTCTTGAGGCAATGGGATACAAGGAAAAACCAATTTCCACTAACAAAACATGCACACTGACGGCACAGTCCCGACCCGATAATCGGCTATGCATAGGTTGCAAGCAAGATTCGCATCCATTATATCGATGCAAGGAATTCACCCAGCTAAGCCCACCAAACAGACTTCACCTAGTACAAAAGCATAAATTATGTGTCAACTGCTTCAATAGTAGCCATTTTACCAAACAGTGCACCACTTCGGGCCGCTGCCAAAAATGTGGAAAACGGCACCATACCCTGGTACATTTGGATTCACTCCCACAAGTAAATTTAACTTCAAAGAAACGCAGTAACTTTAAAAATGAGTCAACCAAAGAAGCAATTACACGTAATAATCCGGCAACAGAAACAGCGACTTCACTAGTCAACACCCCAGTAGATGAAGCTGAAAGCATGGCAGTTAGTTCCAGGAACACAAGACCCTATGTCTTACTTGGAACAGCATTGGTAAAAGTCAAAGCAAATGGGTTGGAAACTGAATGCAAGGCGATTCTTGATTCGGGATCACAAGTCAACCTCATTACGGAGAGATTGGTCACACGGCTTGGACTCCCAGCAAGGGCCACATCAATTTCAATCAACGGTATTGGAAAAAACCGCACCAAGGTTCAACACCGAGTCAACATCACGCTTCAATCCCGACTCAACAATTTCTCAACCCGGCTTGAGGCATTTGTATTACCACAAATAATTGCTCCACAACCCGCTCAACTGCTCACTATAGATAAGTGGTCAATTCCCAATAATATACCATTAGCAGACCCAACTTTTAACCGCCCAGAAAAAATCGACATTTTGTTAGGGGCGGAATATTACCATCAACTACTCGCCATCGGTCAAATCAAACTGGCTGATGACCTCCCAAGGTTACAAAATACAACTTTTGGCTGGATAGTATCCGGGAAGGTATCTGGTGAACACCTATCATCAGCGATATGCGGTGTCCTAACTGATGAGGATAACATGAATCTGGCTATTGAACGATTTTGGAAACTTGAGGAGATCGAAAGCAGACAGCAACAATTATCTTCTTATGATGCACAATGTGAGGCACATTTTAATCAGCATACTAGTCGTGATAATGGAGGACGATTCGTGGTACGACTTCCATTTTGTATGGAAACGTCAGCATTAGGAGCTTCACATAGTATTGCATTCAACCGATTTCTCTCATTAGAACGCAGATTATTGAAAGACCCTTCACTAAAAGATCAGTATGTGCAATTTATGAAGGACTATGAAGCAATGGGGCACATGTCGAAAATCCAAATAGACGATGTAAAAGGGCATAAATACTTTATCCCTCATCACTGCGTGTTACGACCTGAAAGCAGCACCACTAAACTTAGGGTGGTATTCGATGCTTCAGCGAAAACAGCGTCAGGAAAATCATTAAATGACATTCTACACACCGGGCCACCACTACAAAACGATCTGTTTACGGTTCTCTTACGATTTCGGATGCCGCGTTTCGTGTTCACTACAGACATAGAAAAAATGTACCGCCAAATATTGATCCACCCCAAAGACCAACAGTTCCAGATAATCCTGTGGCGAAATGATGTTTCTGAACCCATCAGTTATTTTCAATTAAACACAGTGACATATGGTACTAGGTCCGCGCCATATTTGGCAATAAAATGCTTGAAGGATATAAGCCATGACAATAAGGTTCAATTTCCTTTAGCAGCCAGCTTTCTGGAAAGAAATTTTTATGTCGATGACGGATTAGGTGGAGCCGATAGTTTGAACACCGCCCTCGAAACTCAACGCCAACTACAACATGTCATGGCTAAGTATGGGTTCCATTTAAGAAAGTGGTGCGCCAATCACACCCAACTGCTCCGCAACATTCCCAATGATGATCAAGAAGTCAATCTAGACTTTTCCAAAGAAGAAACGGATTGTACAACAACGCTAGGATTAGTGTGGCTACCCAAAGGTGATCTCCTTAAAATCAAGGTTAACATACAACCAATTAAGGCTGTGACTAAAAGGACAGTCACGTCGGATTTAGCACGCATTTTTGACCCACTCGGGCTACTGTCCCCAGTAGTCGTCCGAGCAAAAATGTTTGTTCAAGAACTATGGACCTTGAATCTGTCATGGGACGAGGCTGTGCCATCAGAATTTGATTCACGCTGGCGAAATTTCCGAAACAATCTAAGTGAACTTGAAAACTTTCAAGTGCATCGGCATGTCTATAAGGGAGGTATTCCTAGCAAGACACAACTGCATGTTTTTACAGATGCCTCCGAAAAGGCGTATGGAGCCGCAATATACGTTAGAACATTTCTACCAAATAAAACAGTCATCGTATACCTGCTATGTGCGAAATCTCGTATAGCTCCTCTTAAACAGCAAACGCTCCCAAGGTTGGAATTATGCGCTGCCCAGCTGGGTGCCAACTTGGCAGCAAAGGTTAAGCTCGATCTGGACATGAGTACAACGCCAACATTCTACTGGTCCGATTCGAAAATAGTCTTAGCCTGGATACACTCAAGATCATCTTCATTTCATACATTTGTGGCAAATCGAATAGCTTCAATTCAAGAAAGCACATCACCTGAGCAATGGCGGCATGTGGGTTCAAAAGATAACCCAGCAGATATATTATCCAGAGGATTAGATCCACGACAGTTACAACATACACCACACTGGATGTATGGGCCATTCTTTCTTCATGGAGACGAAAAACATTGGCCTCCTACTTTTTGTTTAAGCTCTGACATAACAATAACTGAACAGAAGCAAAACCCTTACAACTCACTAGTGGCGGTTAATAGTGAAAGTTTTCTGCACAACATAAATCACAGAAATTCATGGAAAACGCTTCAACGAATTATGGGATACATCCTGAGGTTTATTAAAAACACAAAAACTATTAAGGCAGAGCGACAAACCCAGCGAACTCTGACCCCTATTGAACTTCACGACGCGATTGCCATCATTATTCGAATTACCCAACAGTCTGCGTTCACAGAAGATATTAAGCAATTACAAGGACAAAAGGACCTTCAGGCATCCAGTCAAATTAAAAGCTTATCACCATTTCTTGATGAACATAATATTCTACGAGTTGGAGGCAGATTAGAAGCATCCCCGTTATCTTTTAATGCCAAACATCCAATGTTGCTGCCCTACAACGATACAATCAGCAGACTAATCTTTGAGTCAACACATAGGGAAAATAAACATTGCGGTCCTAGCGCACTTCTTGGAACCGTAAGACAACGCTTTTGGCCCATCAAAGGCAAACACCTGGCTCGGGAAACTGTTCATAAATGTGTCCAATGTGCAAGATCGAGACCAAAACTTCTTCAGCAAATCATGGGAAATTTACCGGAGAGAAGAGTAACACCAGCAAGACCCTTCATTAATGCAGGAGTTGACTACTGTGGCCCTGTCTGGGTTCACTTTAAAACCAGAGGAAAACGACCCCAAAAGGCGTACATTGCTGTGTTTTGCTGCTTTTCTACAAAGGCAGTCCATCTAGAACTAGTGACGGACCTTACAACCGACGCCTTCATTGGGGCGCTTAAGAGATTTATAAGTCGCAGGGGCCACTGTCAGCATCTTTATTGCGACAATGCAACCAATTTTGTGGGAGCTCGGAATCAATTAGAAGAGTTGTCAACTGCCCTTTTCGCTACACCAGCTCAAGAAAAAATTCAACAAGAATGCGCCAGCAAAAGCATTACTTTCCATTTTATTCCTCCTCGAGCCCCGCATTTTGGTGGACTGTGGGAAGCTGCAGTCAAATCCGCCAAAAGATTATTGGTGAAGGAAATGGCAAATGCGACTCTGACTTATGAGGAAATGGAAACCGTGATCATAGAAGTTGAAGCGATCCTCAACTCAAGACCAATCGCACCATTGTCGAGTAATCCTACTGACGAAGCTGCACTCACGCCTGGCCATTTCCTGATTGGTGAACCGCTCACGGCACAAGTTGATGCAACTGCACAATCAACGTCAAAACCACTTGCCAAACGATGGGAATTAGTATCTCGAATAAAACATCAATTTTGGGACCGATGGTCACAGGAATACCTCAATGAACTCCAACAGCGTAACAAGTGGCAAACTAAGGCTCAAAATCTGCAATCAGGGACCATAGTTATCATAAAGGATAACTCGCCGGTCATGACGTGGCGTCTCGGAAAGGTAATCAATACATACCCCGGTCCAGACGGCGCCGTCAGAACAGCGGATGTCAAAACGTCTAATGGCATCATTAAGCGAGCAATTCACCTACTAGCTCCTCTTCCTCTGGAAGTACCAATAACGACAGCTGACAATGAAGCAATACCTCCCAACTCAACACTTAAAAGAAGCAGTTCATCCATCGGTGAAAATGAAGGTACACCAACCCCGAAACGTAGCCCCTTAACTGCAACAACCATGCTGGTGCTCCTAGCACTATTATTTCCATTAGTCGTATGCCAACCAGTTGTTTACACGAAGATCACTAGCAACCCTGGCCTGCATTTTGAAAATATCGGTCACGTTAAACCAATCATTGCAGAGTGGAAACTTCTCATTTATTTTGAACTGGCACCCTTCCATACAGAATTGCAGCTTTTAATCAATGGGACCTCTGCCTTGAAAAAGGCCTGCAATCATCAATCCCTCACCAATCAATGCGACGGACTACTAACCCATTTTCAAAATCTCCAGAACGAGATGGAGGCCGGTCTAGAAGATCTAGCGCGAAGAAGAAAACGAGGAGCGATAGATATCGTTGGAAATGTCGCTAATTCTTTATTTGGCATCCTTGACTCAAAGTATGCAGAAGAAATGACCACAACTATTCACCGTATAAAAACTAACGAAGCCTACTTGCACAGCCTTCTGCGGAATCAAACGTCGTTTCTCGATTCAACTCTTAATCTGATGAAGCAATCTGAAAACCGTACACAAACTAACTTCGAAAAACTCAATTTCAAAATCAGTAGTCTAATGAACCTCACAAACAATGATAACAACCATCGATCACAGATCATCTTGTCTCTGAGCGTCCAATTACTTACCATTGCTGATAATTTGCAAAAAATGCACGCATCCATGATCAACTTGTTAGCTGACACTTATCATGGTCGAATAAGCCCTATTCTGTTAACACCACGACAGTTTTCGGCCGAAGTTGATAACATAAAAGCGAATCTTCCTGCAGATCTGACCCTCCCAGTCACAGATATCATCCATTTATATGGTATAGTAACAGCTCATGCAGCAATTTCGAACCAGCACATCATCTGCACTTTGCTCATCCCACTAGCACATCAAAATGAATATGATTTATTTTATATTACGCCAGTACCACAGCCAATAAATAATTCGTTAGTAGCTATCCTACCGGCATCTAAAATGATGGCTCTCAACGCTCATCGAGACGAATATTTCCCTATGGATGATGCCACACTTCGGGACTGCAATAAACTTGAGCATGATACCTTTTTATGCCCGAACATTCAAGCTACATACTACAAGGGTTCTCCAGTCTGTCGCTGTGAAATACATTTATTTAATAATGAATCTGACACGAGTTGCAATATAGAATTAATCGCCAGCAATAACGTATGGTATCAACTCTACAAAAGGAATCAGTGGCTAATCTCAACTCAACAAAAACTTAAACTAAGCACAGTATGCAATGGAGAAAGTAGCTCTCAGTTTTTGGAAGGCACCGGCTTCCTTACGCTCCCAGCGGGATGCACAATGAAAAGCGAAGGGACCACCATATACGGTCCCCAAACAATTACCTCAATTTTACAGCAATCATACACAAGCAATGGGATATCGTTCTCCCATCTACTACAGAATGTGGACAGGCTAACCCAACCCCTACCATACTCTTCGACTATTGACAACATAACCCGGTTGCAAGCGGAAGTAAAGGCGCAACTACAAAATTTACCGGCAACAGCATGACCATCAGCTATGTGGGACTAGCACTAATTATAACACTGATCATCATCCTACTAATTAAACAAATATTGAAACTAAGACGCAAAACAGTTCCACAGCCTTCACCAAGGTCTAACTGGAACGTTTCTTTGGAACCAACACCTTAGCTAATCTTAGCATTTATTATTAAAAATCGTTCATTTGTTCTGCCCATTGATATTGCCGATCGTTGGGGCCGCAATATGTTAATTCTTTCTGATTTTTTTTTATTTTTAACAAAATAAAAACAAATCTTTATGGAATTAAAATTATTTGGTTCTCACCGTTTTGTCAAGCAAATCGTGTGAATTGCTGCGTCTGCAAAATTCATAAATAAACTTTACACGCGCATGTATGCATTTGCAGTCAGACGGTAATGAAACATAATATCAGCTTTGCTTTGGCTGACGGTGAGAGCCCAATTTAATGCAGCAACTAATGAACAGTGGCTTTGGTTCCCACGGTTTGTCAAGCAAAGCGTGAGATTTGCTGCGACTGCATAATTCATGGCTTGAACCACGTAAATAAACTTTACACGTGCCTATATGAATTGGCAGTCGCATTGAAATGCAATATCTGTTTTGTTTTGACTGACTGTGGGAAACAAATGAATGAACCGTTTTAGCATATGTATGTATTTTAATTTTAGTTAATTTTTTATATACACATTTTTTGGCTTTACATTTGTTTTATATGCTTTGGTTATATTTTATATGCATTGTTTTTATTGCATTTTTATTTTTTACAGTTAACTTTATTGATTTGATGATATATATATAGCATAAGTTTATTAATAAAATTGCCATTATTATTTTGCCACTCAAGTAATCAACAGGTTTTTTTTACTTGAACACAACGTTGTCCTGGTGTACCACTTGGATAACTATCCTTCACAAATTTGAATATACATTATCCTGGTGTACCACTAGGATAATTTAAATTTAAAAACACTAAATAAATAACTTGGTGCAACACCAAGTTACCCCCCCGTTTTTTTATCCTTTTTTCTTTATAAAGTTGAGCGAGGCAAACGAGCCAAGCTTCAACAAAAATAATAACCGAAAAAAGCTCTCTCAACTTTTTTTTCAAAAAAATATTGCCATATTTGGAAAACATAAAGAATAAATTTATAATAATAAATAATTAAATTAGGGATGCCAAACGCAAAAAACCAAATGCCCCAAACATTTTAAATAAAATAATTTGTTATCTTTATTTTCTGAAGAACTTCAAATATTCATCAAAAAAAATTTTGAAAATTTATATATAAATAACATTCTCATCAAATTGCGTTTATTTATGTAACAATTTTTATGTTCGCAATTCTTAAATATCATTTGAGGTTTTATAAAATTCATTGAATTTAAAATAATGTTTTCTGTAGTCCGATTCTGTAAATTTCAACGATCCGACAATGGCAAAATATATCGACAGCTATTGTTGTTTGCATACATCTTAACGACAGTCGAAAAATCTATTTTTCTATTTATTTAAATTGTAAACGAGTGGCATCTCTGTCAAAATAAGCGAAAAACACAAAGAAGAATAGAAAAAACAAATTACTTCGTGTTTGACAGGATTATTTTATGTTTATGTTTAATATCTCTATTTTTTTTTACTAATATTTCTATTTATTTATTTGAAAATGAAATAATGAATTGAATATGCTATTTAATTTTTTTATTTATATAGAAAAGTTTTTTAATAGAAGCAAAATATTTTCACTATTTTATGATTTTTATTTATGTATGACGACATTTCAACCTAAAAATTTAAGTTTTTACCGATTGAATAAACAACAAAAAAATGGTTGTCGTTTAGATAACAACAACATCTGACTTTAACAATAGCGAATATCGTTTAAAAATTTTACTGATAATTTTGCTTTTCTTTTTTTTAACGATTCGACTATCGCTAAAAGAAGTTACTGAAAAGCTATTAATTTCTCCTGAATGCCAGTATTTTTTTTAATGTAAACATTTTTTAAATGTACACATATTTGGTGTTTTTTTTTTGGAATTTGATGCAATTGATGTCCTCTAAATTTAAAATTATTGTTTCCGATGTTTTGATATGATTTTCTGAAATTTAATTAATATTTTATAATTTATAATTGGAAATTTTAATTCCAGTTTTTAGAATTGATATTTTCTAAAATTTGAATGGAAAATTTAAAAAGTGCAATTTTGTATTTATGTGAATAATACTGCATTAGTAATTGTAAACAATTTTTAAAAATTAGATGTAATCGCAATCAGATATTTTGTAGGTTAAGCATAATAATATACCGATTTATTTCTAACATGCAGTTATTATGGATATACATATATAGAATATACATACATATATAGAATATATGTACATATAGAATATATGTATATTATTTGTATTATTTAGTATGTGCCTGTATGTATATGTAAATATTACACACAAAAAATACAACATCAAAAGTTATTTTTGTGTTTTTCTCTAATATCTTTATTTTAATATCTTTAATATCTTTATTTTTTTTACTAATATTTCTGTTTATTTATTTGAAAATGAAATAATGAATTGAATATGCTATTTAATTTTTTTATTTATATAAAAAAGTTTTTTAATAGAAGCAAAATATTTTCACTATTTTATGATTTTTATTTATGTATGACGACAGTTCAACCTAAAAATTTAAGTTTTTACCGATTGAATAAACAACACAAAAATGGTTGTCGTTTAGATAACAACAACATCTGACTTTAACAATAGCGAATATCATTTAAAAATTTTACTGATAATTTTGCTTTTCTTTTTTAACGATTCGACTATCGTTAAAAGAAGTTACTGAAAAGCTATTATGCCAATGCCAATGTTTTATTAAAATGCAAACATTTTTTAAATGTAAACATATTTGGTGTTTTTTTGGAATTTCAATTTGTGTTTAACAAATAAAATTTATATATTAAAGATGCAATTGATGTCTTCTAAATTTAAAATTATTATTTCCGACGTTTTGATATGATTTTCTGAAATTCAGTTAATATTTTATAATTTATAATTGGAAATTTTAATTCCAGTTTTTAGAATTGATATTTTCTAAAATTTGAATGGAAAATTTAAAAAGTGCAATTTTGTATTTATGTGAATAATAATGCTTTAGTAATTATAAACAATTTTTAAAAATTAGATGTAATCGCAATCAGATATTTTGTAGGTTAAGCATAATAATAATTCTATATAACTATGTAGAACTGTTTTGAAAGCAAAAAACTTATTGATGAACTCGGTAACTCTATTGTATAAAGACAACAAAAAGTTAATATGCCAAACTTATGTTCATATTTGTAAAAGAATAATGAAAAAACGAATGAAATAATAAAAGACCAGTCCGTGTATACTCTTAACATTGTGCTGTATGATATCTATTTGAAAATATTGACATTCATGTTAAAATAGAAATAACTATTGCAAAGCTAATTAGAATAAAAATTGTGGCGCCATCTACTGTGGCATAGTCGTGCTGAGCAAAATGAAGTGACACTCTGTTAATGCAAAAGAAATGTATTTTCCCCACAACAAAATATTCCAGAATTTTATGTAAATGAAATAATATACCGATTTATTTCTAACATGCAGTTATTATGGATATACATATATAGAATATATGTATATTATTTGTATTATTTAATATGTGTATGTATGTATATGTAAATACTACACACAAAAAATACAACATCAAACGTTATTTTTGTGTTTTTCTCTTTAAATAAATTAATATATAAAATTTTTTTTTGCTAAATTTACATTGTTTTTTATTAACAACTAGGTACATATTTTAGCATTATTTGCTTTAGATGCTGGTGAATTTTTACTCCCTTTATATTAACTCGTAGTGTCTGCTTGCAGAAAAAATTTTGGATCGATTTTAACCCCTTTCCCGTAACCCAATCGAGCTGAAACTTTGCAGGCAGGCTCGTGGCAATGATAGAAATGATCAAGTAAATTTTTTTAGTGAAGCCAAACCAATGGAAACTTTTAAATTTTTCTACCAGAGTTGATAAAAAATGTACAAAGGGTTAGTTTTTATTATATTATTACCACAACGACCGCAAAAGCAACAAGTCCAGCCATGACAACAACATATAGAAACATCATATTTTTTATTTTTTTTTATTTTTCAGAGATTTCCCTGGACCTGTTCCACCGATATTAATGATTTTTGAAACAGAAATCTTCCCATGAATTTATTGAATCATTCTCACTAAAAATGATAACCCTCAGCTATCCTATTGCGGACGTGATCGTGACAATAACAACATAGAAAATTATATTTTTTCAAGACTTTTTTTAGTTCTTTATTCAAATCTCGGGCCCTCATTGACCGATTTGGACGATTTCAAATAGCAAACTTCTCAGGATGTTAGTGAATCATTTTTTATGTCAGTGAGCAGCCTAGCTACCCGATTGATGCCGTCATCGTGATTTCCACAGGCGGACAGACGGACATCGCTATATCAACTCCGGTTGTTATAAGGATCACAAATATATATATTTTATGGGATCCAAATTTATTTTTTTAATTGTTACAAACGGAATGACAAACTAATATAAACAATCTGCACACTGGAGTGGAGGGTATAAAAATTGCACCAAAGTAGAAAAACTAAAGAAAAAAATAAAATGAAAATCAGATATAATTAAGAATATCACCACAAAAATTGTATACACATACGAAAGATTGTGTATATTTGGAAAGTCAAATTTTTCTTCTTTCTGAAGCTATTTAAGAAATAAAAAGCGGCTCAAAACCAACTAAGTTACGCGGTCATAAGTACTTGTAGCTACCCAAAAAAAAGTTTGTTCGGAATAACTCCGAAATCAGTGGGCGTTTCCGAACATTTTAAAATTGATTTATGATCTAGTCAATAAGGTCTATAACCTACACTAGGTCGCTTCTCAAGTACAAACAAGTAAGAAAATTATAGTCGGTCTAGACCGACTATACGATACCCTATACCAACCGTTTAGAGACCCTATCTCTTAGGCCCAACTAACTGGACATAGAAAATAAGCAAAAACCAAATTTGAGTGGGATTTTTATTAATTTTTTTGGCTGCAGATATGAAAAAGTTCATATCGGATGCTATATCTATATAAGAACTTGGTCCAAAAATGGACCGATCCTGATCATGTTTGGTAAAGTCTCTTGTATTTTGCAAAAATATATACAAACAAAATTTGAGAAGAATCAGTGCAATATTTTTGTTTTTTAATAGATTTAAGTGAAGATCGGGAAGCAGCTCTACATGGGGTCAAAGGGCTCATTTTTGGACTACTCATTAATGGATGTAATGAACGCATACAAACCCAATTTGAGTAAGGTCTATATGACAATTTGGATCTTATGGCAATTTATGTCGATTTCATATGGGTAATTTGTATGGGGGCTAGGTCTGAACATGGACCGATTCTCACCAATTTCAATAGCGTTCATCCCATGGCCGATAAAAGCTTATGTACCAAATTTCATCAAAATACGTTCATATTTGCGACCTGCAGTTTGACTACAAGCTTTACATGGACACACAGACGGACGGACGGTAGGACGGACATTGTTAAATCAACTCAGAAAGTGATTCTGATTCGATCGGTATAATTAAAGATGGGTCTAGGTCAAATATTTTTGGTTGTTACAAACAGCAGCACAAAGTCATTATACCCAAACCACATAGTGGTATAGGGTATAAAAAGTGCTCATTTATAGCACCGTGTTATTAGTCACAACCCCCATATGAAGCTGATTCGCGATCTGCACTTAAACTTATCAAAAAAACAAAATATTACACAGATTTTTCTAAAATTTGGTTTGTATGTGTTTTTGCAAAAAAGAAGTGACCTTACCAAATATGGTCAGTATCGGTCCATTTTTCCACCTAGTCCCAATAAAAATATTGCATGTAAAACCTTGTAATCAAACTACATGTCGCAAATATGAATATCTATTAATGAAATTTAGTATATAAACTTAAAAAATTCTCATTTTGTTGGATAGTGACATTTGTGGGGGCTAGGTCTGAACATCAACCGCTTTTTGAATATCTTTTACTATATAGGTTTTTACCAATATCGATTTGATATAAAATTTACATGTACACAAGGATAGAGAGACGGGTGGTCAAAGATCGTCAAATTCACATACAAAAGCGATACATAGGTAATTTACTTGTATATTGCATACATTGTTCTAATCGTAATAATTTTTCAGTGCCTTTAGTAATTGCAAAAACTAAATTACTTTGTTTGGACTTTGAATTATTGAAAATTTCTGCCTGGGTATCTAGGCCTAATAACGTACATATATATGAATGAGAAAAACAAAACAGAATAGAATGTGAATCAAATTAACAAACAAATAAAAAGGTATACACAACAAGTAAGAAAATTATAGTCGGTCTAGACCGACTATACGATACCCTATACCATGCGTTTAGAAACCCTATCTCTTAGGCCCAACAAACTGGACATTGAAAATAAGCAAAAACCAAATTTGAGTGGGATTTTTATTCATTTTTTTGGCCGCAGATATGAAAAAGTTCATATCGGATGCTATATCTATAAAGGGACTAGGTCCAAAAATGGACCGATCCTGATCATGTTTGGTAAAGTCTCTTGTATTTTGCAAAAATATGTACAAACAAAATTTGAGAAGAATCAGTGCAATATTTTTGTTTTTTAATAGATTTAAGTGAAGATCGGGAAGCAGCTCTATACGGGGTCAAAGGGATCATTTTTGGACTACTCATTAGTGGATGTAATGAACGCATACAAACCCAATTTGAGTAAGATCTATATGACAATTTGGTTCTTATGGCAATTTATGTCGATTTCATATGGGTAATTTGTATGGGGGCTAGGTCTGAACATGGACCGATTCTCACCAATTTCAATAGCGTTCATCCCATGGCCGATAAAAGCTTATATACCAAATTTCGTCAAAATATATTCATATTTGCGACCTGCAGTTTGATTACAAGCTTTACATGGACACACAGACGGACGGACGGACGGACGGACGGACATTGCTAAATCAACTCAGAAAGTGATTCTGATTCGATCGGTATAATTAAAGATGGGTCTAGGTCAAATATTTTTGGTTGTTACAAACAGCAGCACAAAGTCATTATACCCAAACCACATAGTGGTATAGGGTATAACAATGAATTAACTATAAAACCCTGTTTTTAATCTAAAAGAATATGTTTGTTTACGTCAGGTCGTTTGTGTTGGTTTTTTATACTAAAGGGCATATACATACGTATGTACTTATGTAGGTATAATGTATGTGTATATACTCCACTTAATTTGAAAAAGTACCATTTCAGAATGTCAAGAGATCCCTAGGTGAAAAGATGGTACATAATATTGCAATTATTATTAGAGTTTTATGTAATTAAGTTTACCGTGCAGACATAGGAACAAGATTTAAACAAAAGGCTTTTGTTATCAGTCTTACATACTTTCCGCGATTACTTAGAAGAAGAATTTCAAACCTACAAAACAGAATTGTCGTGGTATATAAACTTTGTCTAAGATCTCCACAATCTATTTCGTCTAAACTTATAATTCAGCAATTATGATTTTTCATTCATATTTTATGACGAGAAAAGGGCCAAAAATTAAAATTCTATTGAAAGTACCGAGTTTAATTTTTTATTACACTTTAAAAAAAAAAAAAACTTGATATATAATTTATCGACATAATTTTTATTTTAAGAAATTAATTTAATATTTAAAGAAAAATAGAAAAAAAAAAAATTTCATTCACTCAATTTATAGAATAGTAACAAAACTCATATTACACAAGGGAACAAAATTGAACTTTTTTTGTGTTGATTTGAAATTTATAGCAAATTTTTACTAATTTGAGGTCGCTGATTTCAAATCTGCACTTGGTTTTTTTCTATCAGCTCGACTTTTCGAGATATACCGTTATGTTCAAAATTAAGGCACTTCCGCTACATATATTGGAATAACTTGAAAACGGTTCACCATATTAAATTAAAAAAAAAATCCGAAACTCGCAAACAATATTCTCTTAAAGCCGTGCTTACTTTGTTTTTAAATTTTCCAAGTAGTTTTAGAGATATCGTTCAAGTTTTGAAAAAAAAATTAAAATTAAAAAAAAAAAAACATTTTTTTTGTTCTTTAAAAATTCCTAAAAAATAAAAATGGGACAAAAATCACAGTTTTGGTCCACAAGCAGTTAGTTAAATATATTTCGAATAAAATGAGCTTTATTTCATTGCAATCGGTGCACAACTTTTGATTTTGTTCACGATTTACTGAATTGATATAAATCGCGATTTCCATACAAAAATAACATTTTCTAATGTGTAAATGTTTGTATGTAATAAGTTAGTTTTTTATGATTCTAAGAATTAAAAAAATTAAGTAATAAAAAAAGATTATTTCATTTTTATGGTCAGCTATACTTTTTAATTTAACACAAAAAGAGAATTTTAAAGAAAAATAAAAAATTTTAATACACAAATATTACAATGTAATTACAACTCATCGAAAAATTTTCTTTTATAAGATTTTCTTAAATAACCTTGTTTAGAGGGATTTGTTTTAATGCTCCAGCAATAGTCCGCCATCATATGCTTATCCGATTGACCCTGGTACCGCTCCTCTATAGTGCGGATATCTTGATGGAAACGTTCACATTGTTCTTCACTGAAGTCTCCAATATTTTCAGGGAAACAATCCAAATGACTGTGTAGGTAGTGCACCTTAATGCTCATATTACAACCAAGCTGCTTGAAATGTGACAACATGTTATCCACGTGGTCCGAATAGTGCTCACCCTTTTTGTTTCCCAGGAAATTGCGCACTATCCAAACAAATTCATTCCAAGCATTTCTTTCAATATCTGTCATGGAATTACTAAAATTTTCATCGTTGATTAATTTTTTGATTTGAGGGCCATCAAAAATGCCAGCTTTCAGTTTCTCCGAACTCAAATTGTTGAACTTTTTACTGATATATCTAAAACAATCACCGTCCTTGTTGAGAGCTTTGACAAATTGTTTCATAAGTCCTAGCTTGATATGGAGAGGTGGCAGTATTATGCGATCCCTGGGCACAAGTGGTTGATTAACTATATTGTGGTTTCCTGGAACCATAGCTTCCCTCGAAGGCCAGTCTTTCTTACTCCAGTGTTCAGATCTGGCTCTGCTATCCCATAAACAAATGAAACACGGATATTTTGTGTAGCCACCTTGTTGGCCTAGAAGAAAATTCACCATTTTTAGATTCACACAAATTAGCCAGCGGTGTTCGTTGTACTTTATTTTATTTATAACTGAGGCAATTGTAGAATATTCTTCTTTAGCTTTAGTTGAATGTGCAATGGGCAACGAACCCAATTTATTACCGTTATGCAGAAGTACACATTTTAGGCTGCGTTTAGAAGAATCTATAAATAGTCGCCAGTTATTGGGATCATACTCCTCTAATCCCATCGCTGTTACTAAACCAGGAACATCTGAACAATAAACAAATTCATCGTCTTCGGAAAAGAATGGAAGTAAGTTTTTGTCTCTGTTACGGTAGTATGAAATTGTTGTTCCTTGGGTTAACAGATTTTTTTGCTTTAATCGAGAAGCAAGAATTTCAGATGCTTTTTTAGAAAGTCCAAGGTCTCTCACTAAATCACTAAGCTCCTCCTGATTAAATTGCTCGCGTTCAGAAGAAATATCTAAATGCAAGTCATCTGATCCAAATTCAGAAATTGGTGAAGGAACATTTTGTCGTAAGTCGTGGAAATTGTGTGTAGATGTAGATGGTTGTGGTTCTGAATCCTCACTAGAGTACAGGACTGGTTGGGTAATAGACAACACGTTAGGATAAATCCATTTAGACCGGTTTGTTTTATTAATGCCTGTTATGTTGACAGCGCAAAAATAACAATCATCATAATGATTCGAAGGTTCCCGCCAGATCATTGGTGTTTTATACTTGAAGTGGGTCCGTTGCTTGTTTGCCCATAACCTTAAATACTCTACACAGTTTTTACATACAGTATTAGGAATCCAGTACTTGTCACGGGTTTCCATGGTAAATCCGAAGTAGTCAAAATAAATTTTTTTAATAAAATCTGACACACTTTTTTTATTTTTTATAAACGTGTATTCGCCACATATGTTACAAAAATAGTTGGGATTGATTTTACAGGTGTTTCTTGACGTAGCCATTGCACAATTTTGAAGTATATATCAAAGTAACACAATTTTCAATAAATAACACACGGGAACAAAATTGAACTTTTTTGTGTTGACTGATTAAATGTTCAATGTAAAATGATTTATATTTTTTGTCGTTATACTTTTCGCTTTCGTAAACACTTGTTGAATGAGAAAAATTGGTTGAATGAACCCATATAAATACTTAGTAGTTTTTTACTGAAGTACCAAAAAAAATTATATCCACAATTTTATTGACAGTCACTTATGAATGAACACATGTGTTCAGGGGAATTCCTTTAAAAAATCATCCGTTACCAACGGTAAACCACACATCAATAAAAACAAGTGGACTTTTCTTTTTTCTCTTTAATTGACTGTGAACTGACTAGGTGTCATAAAGGGACAATAAAATTTATAGGCGTTATGAGTTTGCTACCGCAACCATAAAAATGAAATAATCTTTTTTTATTACTTAATTTTTTTAATTCTTAGAATCATAAAAAACTAACTTATTACATACAAACACTTACACATTAGAAAATGTTATTTTTGTATGAAAATCGCGATTTATATCAATTCAGTAAATCGTGAACAAAATCAAAAGTTGTGCACCGATTGCAATGAAATAAAGCTCATTTTATTTGAAATATATTTAACTAACTGCTTGTAGACCAAAACTGTGATTTTTGTCCCATTTTTATTTTTTAGGAATTTTTAAAGAACAAAAAAAAATGTTTTTTTTAAAAAAATTTTAATTTTTTTTTCAAAACTTGAACGATATCTCTAAAACTACTTGGAAAATTTAAAAACAAAGTAAGCACGGCTTTAAGAGAATATTGTTTGCGAGTTTCGGATTTTTTTTTTAATTTAATATGGTCAACCGTTTTCAAGTTATTCCAATATATGTAGCGGAAGTGCCTTAATTTTGAACATAACGGTATATCTCGAAAAGTCGAGCTGATAGAAAAAAACCAAGGGCAGATTTGGATTCAGCGTCCCAAATAACCTTAAAAACGATATTCAGTTCTTAATCAACAGAACCATTGTTCCCTTGTGTTATTAATAAAAAAATTTAAAATCATATTTCGCTCTTGCCACGTCATTACATACCAATCGCTGACTTTCATAATAAACTTGAACAGCTGGCGAAATTTTATTGCAAATATTAATATTTAGTTTATAATTTTTAGAGTTTGTTCAAACCTCGCAAAGTGCTTTAATATATCAAAGTATTTGTTGACATTTGATATTTGAAGTAGTGTTATCACATCATTATCATCATCTTTGACATCACTACCACAACCACCGGCAATACTACCACCACCACAATATTCGTGAACACACAAAATAAGTTAAAGCCAACATGTTATTTAAATGTGTTAATACAGCTTTAAAAAATAAATTCTTCAAATATACAGAAATAAGATTCAAAAGATTTACAATTGATAGAATAAGACGAAACCAACAATGAATATATATATGTATGTACAATGTATGTATATGTATGTACATTGTACATACATAAATTCTATATGCTTATATAAAAATATATATATAGGATATATATAGGATGTGTATATATAGGAGTGTTTATATGTTAAGTGCGCCAAGGCTGTTTGGATTACACCATGCATAAATAATCTTTAAGTCATTACGACTCTGTTAATGTCAGCTTGTCAATTGACAAGTATTTTTTATTTTTTGCTCCCAAAAAACAAAAAAATGTATTCTTTTATTTTTTATTTTTTTTTGCTTTATACTCGTTGCACTTAAATAACACTTAAATATAATAATATTTACATTTGTGCTCATATTTTATATGAGACGAGTATAACAATCATCTTTATTTAAAAAATAAATGAAATTTAAAACGTATTTATTTTTGGATACAATTGTATACTAAATGGTTACAAGAACTGCGCCTAAAAAGTATATCATTTATATAAACAGCTCTCGAGTTAAAAATGTGCCAATCGGGTTATTCTAAAACTACCAATCAAATTAAAATATATATTTTTATTACAACAAAAATTTGGATGTCACTTGGTAATTTCCTGTTAATAAAATCAACGTATTCATCTTGATACAACAAAAGCATTAGGCTACCCAATTTTAGCGAAATTCATTTAACACTAAATCCATTAGCCATAATAAACTTGTATGCTTTATCCGCTTTAGAAGTTAACATGCTGCAAAGTTAACAAAGACTTAGAGGCAATTAGAAAGTGGACAGATGTGAATAATAAATTGCTTAATCCAACTAAAGTACCTGTTTTACCAATTAGTGGATATAAACTTAATTTTGATTTACTTCCAGGAAGTTCTGCTCTTAAGTAAGTGGAAAAGGTAAATACGTGGGTTTCTAATTTAACGCCACCCTATCATGTGATGACCATATTAATAATGTAGTACGTAATATGTATCTTACCCTTCGTAATATCAGACTGTCCTCCAACTTTACACCGATTGAAATTACGAAATTAACTCAGTTGATAGTCCCACTAATTTCATATTCTGCTCAAGTTTATAGCAAACTTGAGTCCCACATCTTGCATAAGCTGCAGGTCTCCTTTAATAATATTACACGTTTTTTCAGGGGGGAGAAAAAGGATACTTGGTAGTGGCTTGTTATTCCTACATAAATTACTTTACCAGAAAACACCCACGTATCTGTATGAGAAAATTGATTTCGGTAGGTCTATAAGATGTTTGACATTGATTATTCCACGATACAACCACCTATGCCAGTTTAGGATCCAAAAGTAGACAAAAAAAAAAAGATCCTGGTATTGCAAGCAATATACAGTTGCGGCAAAAGAAGCATTTAATTTTTACACCGCTCTATAAATACCAAAATTTTATTAAGGAATGTTTGCAAATAAGTTGCATTTCTTTCATAAGGCAACACAATGTGTCCATATATTTTTGGCATGATTCGGCATCCTGTCACTACGGTAAAAAAGCTCTTGAATGGTACAAGAACAATAACGTGTTCTTTGCACCAAGGGCGGAAAATCCTCCTAACTGTCCCTTAAGCTAGTGCAGAGATATTGGACTCTTATGAAAAGGGAGCTGAAGAGCACAAAAATGTGCTCCATTGTGCTCCATTCTAGAAAAGGTCCATATACTAATATAATAAAGAGGTAATATGTGTTTGTTTGTTTGTTTGTAGGAGGTAATCTCCGTAACTACCCATCTGATATTCCTGAAATTTTCACAGAGTCTTACTGCGGATATGGGAAGTGCTATAGGCTATAATTTTTTTCACAATTTTTGGTGGGCGTGGCACCTCCCACACAAAGTAAATTTTTAATATCATAAATATATATTGAGTACTTGCAAATTTGTATGAGGTCACCTATTGTTAATATTAGTAGCTACGCCGGAAATGGGCGGGATCGTATAAGTGGGCGTGGTACCTCCCATACAAGTAATAGTTCAATATTATATATCTCGAGTACTGTGATAGAGAGAGCTTTCTAAATTTGTCTGATGTCACCTGTTACACTACTCAACAAAATGAAAAAAATTTCATGTACTCCGGATGCGATAATTTTTTCTGTGTAGATAACCTTGACATGAGCTCGAAAAACGCAATAAAAAATTTTTTTTTCGTTTGGTTTTTTTTTTTTTTTTTTTTTTTTAAATTTTAAAAATTTTTTTTTGGTTAATTTGTTTCGTCCAGCATAACTCGGGAACCACTAGCCCGATTTAATTGAATTAAATTGTAAAAAATTTAAAATTACAATTCCCTTAATCTGTTTATATATTGTTTTCCTATACAAGCAACAGTTTCCAAGTTAAAAATGAATATATAAAGGAAAAAACTTATTTTTGCCTAAAGATTTAATTTTTTTTTTTTTTTTAAAATCCATAAAAAATCCCAAATGAAAAAAAATGTCAAATCTTATTACTTTTACGTAAAGATACATAACCTATGAGCAAAATAAGAGAAAGATCATGAAAATCGATGCACGCGTTTCGCTTTTATTCGCAATTGAGTAAAGGTATGAATTTAAAAAATTTGCTCGACATATGCACAACTTTGTCTATGGTAAGGTTTTTTCTTTTTTATTACAAAAAAAATTAAAATTTGTTGGGTGACAAAAATATATGACTTTAAATTAAAAAACAATTCGATATATGTACAAGAAATTATCCTAAGGATATCAACATTAATTAATTATAAAAAAGTTTTAAAAAAAAATATCTAAACACAAAAATAAAAACCTTCAAATTAAAAATAATTATGTGCTTTTGTCTTTCTTTTATATTGTTGTGGGTCTGTTTCTCTTATTAGGAACCAGATATAGTCCCCCATCATAGCTTCGTTCCAAAATCCTTGGTATCGGTGCTCAATTTCTTTCATTTGCTGATGAAAACGCTCACCATGCTCGTCACTCACATCGCCCAGGTTGTCCGGAAAGAAGTCCAAGTGCGAGTGTAGAAAATGTATCTTGAGCGACATATTTGCTCCAATTTTTTTATAATTTTGGAGTAGTTGTTCGACGATCTCTCTGTAATTTGAGCTTTTGTTGTTTCCAAGAAATCCGGAAACAATTTGCCGAAATGAGTTCCAAGCTGCAGCTTCATTTGGTGATAAAATGTGTTCAAACTGTTGGTCTTGCAACAACTTTTTAATTTGCGGACCGTCGAAAACGCCTTCCTTAATCTTTGCCGATGAAAGGTGAGGAAAAATGGTTTTTAAATAGGCGAACGCTTCGCCATCTTTGTTGATAGCTTTCACGAAGTTTTTTATGAGTCCGAGCTTTATGTGAAGAGGTGGGAGAAAAACATTTTCCTTTTTTATGAGTGGTGTATATTTCACGTTGTCGCTGCCGGGGATGAAGTTAACTCTTTCTGTCCAACTCCTCCTGGTGTAATGATGTTGACGATCGCGGCTGTCCCAAAGGCAGAGAAAACAACAGTACTTTGTGAATCCACCTTGTAATCCACAAAGGATACCGATAACCTTAAGGTCGGCACAAACTTTCCAATCGTGTTTCTCATAGTTAAGGCACTTTAGTAGATTGTCCATGACTTCGTATGTTTCCTTGGTGTCAACGGCATGAGCAATTGGAATCGAAGGTTTCTTGTTGCCGTTGTGCAGTAAAATTGCTTTAAGGCTCTGCTTGTTGCTGTCGATGAAAAGACGCCACTCTCCTGGATCGTAAGAGTACCCGAGTTCACCAAATAATCCGGGAATGTCCTTACAAAAACAGATGTTGTCTTTTTTAGTGTAGTACCTTGCGTATGGTTCATGACGCTTCCTGTAGATTGTTGTCACCACACCAGGAGCCAAGAAACCGAACTGTTTCATGCGCGATGCATGCAACTCTGCATCTTCCTTGGAGAGTTTCAATTCTCTAACCCAATCGTTCAGTTCTGCTTGGGAACATAAGCGTTGACCTCCATGCAATGTATATGTTGACTCGCATTCTGATGTGGTTCCTACTGTCTCCGGATCTGATGATGGATGTATCGCCTCATTATTAGATGCCCATCTTGAAACGGGCGGTTGCGGGTCCACTGGTTCTTTGGAAAATGGCACTGGAAATCATAAAAATTAAATAACCCTTTGTTTATTCCGTTTTGTTAATTCTGAGAATCATAAAAAAAAAGAAAAAACCTTACCATAGACAAAGTTGTGCATATGTTGAGCAAATTTTTTAAATTCATACCTTTACTCAATTGCGAATAAAAGCGAAACGCGTGCATCGATTTTCATGATCTTTCTCTTATTTTGCTCATAGGTTATGTATCTTTACGTAAAAGTAATAAGATTTGAAATTTTTTTTCATTTGGGATTTTTTATGGATTTAAAAAAAAAAAAAAATTTAAATTTTTAGGCAAAAATAAGTTTTTTCCTTTATATATTCATTTTTAACTTGGAAACTGTTGCTTGTATAGGAAAACAATATATAAACAGATTAAGGGAATTGTAATTTTAAATTTTTTACAATTTAATTCAATTAAATCGGGCTAGTGGTTCCCGAGTTATGCCGGACGAAACAAATTAACCAAAAAAAAATTTTTAAAAATTTAAAAAAAAAAAAAAAAAAAAAAAACCAAACGAAAAAAAAATTTTTTATTGCGTTTTTCGAGCTCATGTCAAGGTTATCTACACAGAAAAAATTATCGCATCCCGAGTACATTTTGACTGTTGACTAGTGTTATTAATGTAAGTAGTCGGACAAAAATGGGCAGTATCCGACCAATAGGCGTGGCACCTGTCATACAAATTAAATAAAAAATGCCATATATATGGAGTACTGTAATAGTGAGAGTCTTGGGCCTTTGTGTGAGTCCATATTTTATTCATTTGATTAGTTAGACAAAAAATGGGCGTGATCGGAGCAGTGGGCATGGCACCGCCCATACAATGTAAATATATTACAATACATTATTTTGACAAGTTCATTAGTTATCAATGTGATTTGTTGTGGAAGATATATCGCCAAAATCAAAAATCACCAAACCCAAAAATCGCGAAAAATAAAAATTGCCCAAAAAAAAAATATACAAAATAAAAAATGGGCAAAATCAAAAATCGCTCAAAAGAAAAATTGCCAAATGATGTTCTAAGATCAAGGCCAACAGTTAAGTGTTGCCAGATCTAATATGAATAATCCATCTTCTTCTCATGGGCAGCTACATGTAGCTTGCTCCAGGGCAGGAACGCCCAAAAATCTGATAAATTGTTGTACCGAATGAAAAAACAAAAAACATTGTATATCAGCATCAGCAAGCATTGAAATAAAAAAATCTATACTAATAATCTATACTAACATAATAAAGAGGTAAAATTTGTTTCTTTGTTTGTTTGTAGGAGGTAATCTCCGTAACTACTCATCTGATTTTCCTGAAATTTTCACATAGTCTTACTGCGTAGTGCTACAGGCCTTAATTTTTTAAATATTTTTAGTGGGCGTGGCACCTCCCATACAAAGTAAATTTTTAATATCATATATATTAAGTACTATGATAGAGAAAGCTTTGCAAATTTGTCTCAGGTCATCTATTATTAACGTGAGTAGTCAGACAAAAAAATGGGCGGGATTAGATAAATGCGCGTGGTACCCCCACACAAACTTTATATTAAATGTGATATATCTGAATTACTGTATTAGTGAGAGCCTTGGGACTTTGCGTGAGCCCTTTTGTAACGATTCGGAAGGGGGGGGGGGGAGGGGGAGGTTGTAGCGAAGCACACCGGGTTACATCTAGTAAGTTCATAAGTTGCGATTAGTCAAATGTGATCAGAACCACGAGAGTTCAGTGTGTGCCTTAAAAACGCCCGAAAATGAACGGAGCAAACTTTTCTGTGTGCTTTGTAATAAGCATGGACATCCAGCATCATATAAAGGGTGCGAAAAATATAAAATACTACAGCAAAAGCTACAAGAGAAGAAACAACTGCTTAAACAAATCCGAGGAAATAAACCAGGAGCATATATAAACAACAACTTTAGTTATGCCAATATAGTGAAAAACAACAGCAATTTTCAAGAGGGTAGAACACCTATGGATAGTGAAACCAGCTCACCAACTATTAATCGATTGTTAGAAGACTTAAAACACACCATCGAAAACGTTTCAAAACAGATAATAAACTTTCAAAAACAATTAGAGTTTCAAACTTCACGCATTGATACTATTTATTCAATGTTAGACATATAAACTATTAAAATGGATGAAGTAAATGCGAAAAACTTGAAGATTATACATATAAATGTAAATTCATTAATTAGGTTAAGTAGAAGACATGACCTTAGTAATTTTTTAAATATAAATAAACCAGATTTTGCGCTTCTAAATGAGACTAAGCTCAATGCAAGACACAAAACAAATTTTCAAAATTATGAAATGATTCGAGAGACAGGCCCGATTCTATTAGAGGGGGCGGTGTAGCTATTCTGGTAAGAAAAGGCATAAAATATAAAGAATACAAAAATAAAATTACTAATAGTTTTAAATGCTTGGAAACTTGTATCATATCAGTACCTTTGTCGCCAAATAAATTCCTATTTATAATTTCAGCCTATTACCCTGCAGGTAATAACGATCAGTTTTTTAAATCTGAAATACATCAACTTTTTTCCTCATTAAATCTTCAAAACCCAGATATTTACTATATAATTGCGGGTGATCTTAACAGCAAACATAGCAAGTGGGGTAATGTCAACTCTAACACGAAAGGTAATATTCTAAAAGAGTGGATTTCAAACAATGACATAAATTACAAATGTAAATTATATGCGTCTAGTTTACCATCATTCCCAAGAGGCAACTCATATATCGATATTTGCGTGGCAGATGCTCGTTTAAATATCATGAAAATGAACAACTCTATCAATTGTCTGAAAACAATTGATTATGATAGCGATCATAATTCTTTAGAAATCATTGCAGCATTACATGAGTTCGATCAACAATATTTCTTTATCGATAACATAACTAATCCGAGATATAATTTTAAGAAAACTAATTGGAGGAAATTTAAAGAGAATATCTTAAGGGAACTTAACAATTTTGAACTGGTGCATAATGATAGAAACCTTTCAAACTCTGAAATTGATATATACTTACAAAGAGTAGACAATCTCATTACAAACTGTATAGACAAATCGGTTCCAAAATTTGAACACACTAATCCAATCGATAAACTTGTTAACCCGATCATTAAAAAACTACAACAAGAAAACAGTAAAATAGTCTCTAAGATCAAAAAACATAATAGATTGCAAACAACACTCACACCATCGGAACTAAATCTACTTAAGGTAAAATTAAAACTAATAAAGAAGATTATCAATGATAACTTTACATTGGAAGTAAACAATTATTATAGGAGGAAGTTATCCAAGTTTAGTAGTAGTAACGCAGAAGATACGTTTAAGGAAATCAGGAAGCAGTTTAGAAATCCCTCATTCGATATTAGCAATATAAAAATACCTCGAAGTGATGAATCTTTACTTAGAAGGGCTGATATTAACATAAACGACCTAGAGGTAGTAGAAGAAGAGTACATAGTGGATGATCAAGACCAAATACTTAACGTAATTGGTACGTATCTTGAGTCAATCCATTCCTATAAGAATATTGATACAAATAATAACTTGCATCGGGAAATAAACGATTACTTAGCAGATTTTTTAAACACAAAGGCTCAATATGAAACAAATCATCCAACAATTACAGCATTTAGTAACGATAGGAAAGCGAATGAACTAAATGATAGTGAAGCCAGCGACTACTTTGTCACATTGGATTCATTAATAAATATATTCAAGAATTTAAACAACAAATTATCTTTTGGTGTTGACAAAATACCCAATATCAATCTGAAACATGTACCTAAGGAACTAATACGGGAATATTGTACAATATTCAACAATATCATAAATAATTCTTATTTTCCCCGCGCATGGAAAACTGCAAAAACAATAGTTATACCAAAAAAAGATAAGGATCCAAGTAAGTTAGAAAATTTTAGACCAATCAGTTTGCTGCCGAATATTAGCAAAGTTTTTGAGGCATGTATTAATAACAATTTATCAAAATTCTGTGAAAGGCAAGGTCTTATTACCGAAAGGCAATTCGGCTTTAAATATAAACATTCCACTACTAATGCAATTCATTGGCTAGTGTCTAATATCCATTGGAACTGGAACAAAGCATTATATACTGGAGCATGTTTAATAGACTTTGAAAAAGCATTTGATAATGTATGGATCCCAGGTCTAATTTTTAAGCTTTCAAAATACAGGATGCCTTTACATTTCAAAATATTAATTCATAACATGCTACATGAAAAATCTTTTATAGTATGTAATAGAGATAGGTCGAGTACCAAGTCATTTTTAATAATTAATGGATTACAACAGGGAATGGTAAATTCACCAATTCTTTTCAATCTATATTTGTATGATTTAGTAAGTGAGATGGACAATATCATTGCATTTGCAGATGACCTTATAATCTATCACGCTGATAACATAGTTGATAAGATAAATAATAATCTTCAAGACAACTTTAGAACAGTTGAAAAATATGCTTCAGATTGGAAACTAAAGATAAATATAAGCAAATGTGAGACAATTCTCTTTAGACCACCAACCAATAAATGCAATTATAAAATAGAAAAAATTGGAAATCATTTGGTATCAAATCGTGTCTGAATATCTAGATCCCAAACAAAGAACTAGTAAAATATCTAGGAGTGAATCTAGATAAATTTTTATACTTTAACACCCATATTCAAATACAATTGGAAAAAGCAAAACGTGCATTTTTTATGTATAAGAATCTTTTCTACTCAAAATATATACTTCCCAAGGTAAGGATAATGTTATATCAAACCTTAATTAGGCCCATATTGACATATGGTTGTCCAATATGGTTCAACATATCGCCATCTAATATGGAAAAATATCGTGTACTGGAACGTAAATGTATTAGAGCTTGTTTATCGCTGTACAGAACACATAATAGCAATTATACTAAATATATATCTAACTTAAGATTATATAATGTTGCAAAAATAAACAGAATTGATAATTTCATAATTCATTTGATAAGATCACATATTAAAAAATGTACAGAATGCGACACAAATAATTCGATATTAGCCTCATATTACACAAGCGAAAACTATATAACTTCATGCCTAATAAGTGGGTATGTTCCCCCAGAAGTTTTCCTACACCTCGATAGAAAAGGATATATTCAAAACAATAGAGGTATTCCTATAATTTATCATATCTATAGGAGGGCAAATATTAAAAATATATATGATAATCAACTGACAGGAGAGAATAGTAGATTTAGCATAGATTTTTTCTCTAAAGATAAAAATTTACTTTCAAATGAAAATATTAATAAATTTTGGTGGCTTACCGAGTAAGGCCATTTTCCTTCTCTTTTTACCTCTTAGACTACAAATTTGAAATAAACTTATATAAGCAATGTTTTTTATATTATTTTTCATTGCACAATTTTATAGTCATAGTAGCAATATTATTAGAAAGGTATTATATTGAACATATCCATATTTAAAAATAATTAACTAAATTATTCTAAGTATTAGAGCGCCCGATATGGGACAGTATACTTTAATTAATTTATAGTAACTATTTGTTTATTTACAGTATACATATCATATATCATTATAAATAAATAAACATTTCAAAAAAAAAAAAAAAAATAAATAAGTTGCGATTAGAACTATAAAAATTATCTTTTTTTTTGTAAGATTTAATATAATATCAATTAAAAAAAAAAAAAAAAAATAAAACTAGGTTTTATGTACGTTAAGATTTTTTCGACCTCGCTCCTTTAGAAATTATGTATACATCACAAAATAAGCAACAATAAATCTATGGCATATTTTTGATTCAGTAAAATTGATTTTCGCCTACAGACACCGAACATGAATTTGCATGAAAGTTGCCCTGATGACTACTTAATAAGAAGGAAATTTTATATAAATATTATTATTTTTTTTTTTAATTGGGATTATACATGTAGTAAAAAGCTATATTTTGTTTTTTTTTTTCAATTTCTTATAATTTGTTTTATTCATTTTTATTATTCATACCAATTAAACAAAGCATATTTGAAAATGAAATGAATTGCAAGAAAATTTCACTTTTCGTAATAAATGGGTAAAATGGCGATATTGTGTCTCAAAAGTATTTTTTTATAATTATTTCTTTATTGTTCATGTATACATTTTCTAATAATAGAAAAGTTAATAATTTTGCAATGTAAGAGAAATATAGAAAAAATTGAAGACGCGCTAGATGAAGTAGCAACTTTCGAAACAACACGACTTGTTCATATTCACCATCCCTCTGGCTATTACTTCAACTCATGCTTAATCAATTATTTAACTCAAACATTTGAAAGAATAGAACATGAAGAATGTTTTTTTTTCTTTATACGAGAGTTAGTACGAACAAGCTTAGTTTTGTTAAATTTTTAGCTTTCTCTAGTATTTTTTTATTTTAAAAAATATTGGGTTTAAATTAGTTTTCTACCCAAGAGTAGTGTAAATATCCGCTCTGTGGAAGGGTATAATGAGATTGTGCTGATGTTTGTACCTACCAAAAATTTTTGACCTAGACCCATATTTTGTTATACCGATTGATTCTGAGTCCATTTTGCGATGTCCGACCGTCCATTCCTTGCCGTCGGTCTGTGTGTCTATGTAAATCTTTCAATCGAAGTCGCAAATATGAATATATTTTGATGAAATTTGGTGCATAAGCTTTTATTGGCCATAGGATGAACGCTATTCAAATTGGTGAAAATCAGTGGATGTTCAAACCCAGTCCCCATATAAATGACCTCTATAAGATCGACTTATATTACCATAAGATCCAAATTATCCTATAAATCTCGGTGAAATTAGGTTTGTATGTGTTTATTATACCCATTAATCAGTAGTCCAAAAATAGACTCTGTATGACCACTCTTAGTCATATCACCCATATAAATCTCCATCCCGATCGTCACTTAAACCTATCAAAAAAAAAAAAAAAAACAAAAATATTGCAAAGATTGTTTTCAAATTTGGCTCATATAAGTTTTTGCAATATATTAGTGACTTTAATAGATATGGTCTGGTCAGGATCGGCCAATTTTTGGCCTGGTCCCTACATAAATGTAGCATCTGGTATGAATTTTTTCAGGCAAAAAATGAATAACAATACCACTTAATTTTGGTTTATGCCTATGTTCTATAGTATAGTTCTAAGCCTCAGATAATCAATTCTCCATTTGTATTGTCAAATTTGTGTTATTAAAATTATATTGTTTAGTTTGTATTAATGTTTCCTTTTTTTATATCTTTTTGAAATATACCTATCACGTCTATCATTATGTAATAAGTTTGGAACTATAAAAGAATTATTGTTCTAATAATGCAACTAAATTAAAGTAAGTATTTGCACTCTTGAGATCATATTTGACTTGAAAAATATATATCTTCATTTTATACTACAATCTGTAGTTTTCTGTTTGTCATTAAAATTAGAAAATTTTTCTGAAGCGCAAACGGCTTAAGCCAACGTGAAGACAAACTTGACCATTTCCTTAGAGGCAATCAATTTCATTTGATTCGTAGGGATTATTTTTTCACAGCGTGGATATACTTTTTATGATACTAAGGATCGAAGAGGTAGAGCATATGGTGGCTCAGTTGTCCTAATTAAATCCAGATTAAAACATTATCTAATGTGTGATCGTTGTGAAAACTACCTTTAAGCTCGAAGAACTTTCATCTGAAGAACTTGAACACAGCCTAGTGACTTCGTCAATATATTCTCCCCCAAGGTTTTCTATATTCGGAAATCAATACAAATTTTTTTTTAATCACTAGGCCCTCATTTCATAGCTGCTGGCGATTTTAATGCCAAGAATTTAATCGATTTGGAAGTAACGAAGAACATCGCAAAAGAACTTGTGCATATAGGATCTTCATTGGTACTCTCGCCTGACCACACATCTGTTATTATTACTATTTAGAACCCCCAAGAAATTGTGTACCCATCTAGTGATTTAACGCTTTCAAATAATATTGATTGGCTTAAATAAAACATGATTCTTAGTATCCATAGAAAGCTTTCCGCTAAGAACACCACAGGCCTTAAAGAACTTCTTCTGTAGATGTTGAAAGGCTATTAGTTGAAAAAAGAAGAACTCGATGAGATTGGCAACTGCACAGATTTCCTCAGTTTAAGCAACAATTGAAAGAATGCACGAAAAAACTGCGGAAACTGCTTGAAACACAAAGGAACGCTAAACTGAATAGATATCTTGAACACCTGGATCCTGATTACTCTTTATGGTGTGTTACAAAAAATCTTAAAAGACATGTTGTATGCAAGCATCCTCTAAGAGCGGTAAGTGGAGGATAAGCTAAAAATTACAAAGAAAACAAGTAAGAAAATTTGAGTCGGTCTAGACCGACTATACGATACCCTATACCATGCGTTTAGAAACCCTATCTCATAGGCCCAACTAACTGGACATAGAAAATAAGCAAAAACCGAATTTGAGTGGCATTTTTATTAATTTTTTTGGCTGCAGATATGAAAAAGTTTATATCGGATGCTATATCTATATAGGGACTAGGTCCAAAAATGGACCGATCCTGATCATGTTTGATAAAGTCTCTTGTATTTTGCAAAAATATATACAAACAAAATTTGAGAAGAATCAGTGCAATATTTTTGTTTTTTAATAGATTTAAGGGAAGATCGGGAAGCAGCTCTGTATGGTTTCAAAGGGATCATTTTTGGACTACTGATTAATGAATGTAATGAACGCATACAAACCCAATTTGAGTAAGATCTATATGACAATTTGGATCTTATGGCAATTTATGTCGATTTCATATGGGTAATTTGTATGGGGGCTAGGTCTGAACATGGACCGATTCTCACCAATTTCAACAGCGTTCATCCCATGGCTGATAAAAGCTTATATACCAAATTTCATCAAAATATATTCATATTTGCAACCTGCAGTTTGATTACAAGCTTTACATGGACACACAGACGGACGGACGGACGGACGGACGGACGGACATTGTTAAATTAACTCAGAAAGTGATTCTGATTCGATCGGTATAATTAAAGATGGGTCTAGGTCAAATATTTTTGGTTGTTACAAACAGCAGCACAAAGTCATTATACCCAAACCACATAGTGGTATAGGGTATAAAAAAGATCTGTTTGTGGAACATGTAAAGAAAGTTTTTACTCCGTATATAAACAGTAGGAACATGTAAAGAAAGTTTTTACTCCGTATATAACCAGTAGCTCTCTTGATGAGTTGCCACCTGTTACTCCACAGCATAGACTATTATTGAGATAAACCCCAAAAATGCAACGGGGATCGATGCGATCAGTAATAAAATACTTTTGGAGTTACCCCGAATAGCATTAAAAATAATTCTGTTTTTTTAAACTCTTTCTTTTAACTCATACTCTCTGTCTGTCTGTTTGTCTGTCGTGGGTCAACCCCATTCCCCCTTATCCAATTGATCTGAAACTTAACCCATAGTCTTATAGTGACCACAGATTAATTTTAGAGTAGTCACGCGCAGTCACGCATGGTCACGCGCGGTCACGCATGGTCACGCGCAGTCATGTAGTGATTTAAATCCCATTTCCCCTCATCCGATCGATCTGAAACGTCGTCCATAGACTTTTTATGGACAAAGATTAATTTTAAGATAATCACGCAAAGTCACGCACTGTCACGGAGAGATTCAAACTCATATGCATAAGGAAAGAAAGAGTGTTAATAAAAACTTTGTTGTTGTGGGTTAGATTATTAAATTTGTAATACGCCTTTAACATTTTTCACCAGAACGGAAAGTTTTACTCGTTACAGTGATACCTAAACCAGGTCAAGATATCACAAAGGTCGATTCGTAAGCTTACTGTCGAACTTGTCGATATTTATTAAAAGAATTTTGGTATAAAAACTTACAATATCCGTAGGTGAAAATAATGTCATTCCAGCAGTTCAATTTGGTTTCAGACGAAAAACAGCACCACTTTTTATAGACGTCTCGCAAGCCTTCGACCGAGTTTGGCACTAGGGACTCCTCTATAAAGTTAAACACATGTTGCCCCCGAACACACATAAGCTAATGGAGAGCTATACAATTAATAGAATATTATCTATAAGAGAGAAAAGCTTTGTGAACCCTCCACAGGTAATTCATGCTGGTGTACCACAAGCTAGTACACATCAGACATGCCAACAATTGAAAACACACTTGCGTCGACTTTTGCGGATGATACTGCAATTTAAAGTGTACAGAGAACCCCTCAAGAGCATCTCTTCTTACAGAGCCATATTGAACAGCTGTAAGATTAAAGTAAATGAACAAAAGTGTATGCACGTAACTTTTACCCTAAGAAGGGAGACTTGCCCTCTAATTCGAATTAGGAACCAACCTATACCTCAACACTCCTCTGATAAATAAGTCGGACTACATTTTGATCGCCGACCTACCTGGAAAATTCATATAGACGCTAAATTACCACAAATAAAATTGAAATTAATTCAATTCACATAGTGAATTAGCAGGAACTAAAAGTTAAGTCTCGATTGTAAGCTCTTGATTTATAACTCGATTTTCAAACCCATTTGGTTGTATGGTATTCAGTTATGGGGAACAACCTCAGCTTCAAATACAGAAAGAATACAAAGATGCCAAAACAAGATTTTGAGAATGATTACAGGCGCACCATGGTACATGAGAAACTCAAATTTGCACAGAGACTTAAATGTTTCTCTAGTAAAATGCTAAATCACCAGATATAGTTCAAACTATTTGGAAAAGCTAAAGTCTCACCCGAATCCTCTAGCACGTAACTTCATCAATAATAGCATTCAGCAATGCTTAAGACGGAGGGAGACTGCTGATCTCATTGGATAGAAAATGGATTGATATACAAACAATTTTTTTCATCATTGGGTCGCATATGTATATAAAATAAATGAATTTTTGGCAGGCACCGCACAGTGGTCCCAGACGCCAATCTAGCTGGAAAAAAGTCATAACTTCTCATTGGAAGCAGCTAGAAGTATGAAATTTTGAAATTATGTATTTCTTATTGAAAGCATTCTTTATACAAAAAATGGGCGTTGTAGGTAAAATGGGCGTGGCATTTTTATGACATTTTTAAGAATATGAAAATGTAACGAATATTAATGTATTAATTTAGAGGTGCCGAATACCCATTTTGGCAAAATTTTGAAAGAAGACTCGAACGAGGGTTTCGGGCACCTAATTTTAAGATTGAAGATATATATGCAAATTTTTCAAATAACAAATTCTTTGTAATAATTACGAAATTTTCTGTAAAAAGTTTCATTCAAATTTAACATATAACAAAGGAGACCCCCAACACCAATATGCTCCCTTGGGTACTCTACTAGGTTCGAGTTATTTAAATTATTCTACATCTTCCTGTATGAAATGATCTAAAAGTAACGAAATGTCTTCATCACCTTATAGTTCTTCATTTCGAGAGCTAAGAAATGGCTTTGCTGAAAAAGACAAAATTACTGGATCTGATGACAGAAGCAGATAATTGAAAAGATCTTCCATTGTTTTCTCTCGTGACATTTTTCTAGTGTGATGTTCGCGAATAAATCTAAAAGCTTTGTGTCGAGACTCTAGTGCTTCCTCCGACATCATTCCTTTCGGTAGTGCCGCATTTTGAATTATGTCTGCGCCGTGAATCAAAATTTTGTGGACCCTCCATGGCATATAGTACCATTCATACAGTTCTACGTATAGTTCCGCAGTATCCATCGCATATTTTCGGAATGCTTCCACATTAATTTCATAACCAGATGACATAGTTCTCAAAATTATTCCTAGTCTTTTTATTAAACTTTCATTTACTCCTGTTATTTGAGAAGCTAAGGAAGGTTGTTGAAAAAATTTTCTAGCGGTATTACCGTCATTTGTGCTTCCTTCTCCCGGCTTAGGAATATCAATAAGCAAATTCATATCTGTTTTCAGAGCGCTAATTATTTCATCTTTTGTTTTCATCTGTAAAGCTTTAACGGACTCACTACGAGCTTGCCATTTTTAAATTTCAATCTTGTAAGATATATCGTTATCGTACTTTAGCTGCAAAGGTACCAAGCATATTGCAAACAAATATTAATCTGTTTTATGGGAATCATTTGAACTAAAGTTTTGCTTATAGGTTGAGTGGCCACTGCTACCATCACATCCCCATTTATAAATCAAAGTCAATTCCGTATAATTGAATTCTTCTATAACCTCTTTTTGTAACTTTAAAATTCTACATGCAGTGTGATCAACTAGGTCCTGCAGAGGCACTTCTGCTATTACATCGGATACCTTTATTCCATTACTTGGGTAGCACTTTTCTTTAGCTTCCAAAATTCTATGGTATGATGGGTATATATCCGCGTTACGGATCTTAGCACTAGTACGCATCACACTATAACTTGTTTTGTATATTTTCCATCGATAAACGGACATAATGCTTCTTCATCTGTATATGGTACTGATTCCTTAGATTGTGCATTAACAATTTTTTTCAGTTTTAGTTGCTCTCGTTGGATATTCATTTATGTTCTTTATAATCGCGGCAGCATCCCTCTTGCCACATTTATAAAGACTAACGCCAGCAGCGAAAACTAGTTTCTCAGGTGAACATCCACTAACTAAAGGCGACATTTCCAAACGCTTCAGATTTACCTGAAAAATCTGATCGAGGTCTACCAAAATTTGACGTTGACGGTTGGATCCCTAAATCCTTTGGAATTTTAATCATGTTTTCAGAAGGAAGACCAAATACTCCATTAAAACAAATTTTGTTGGAGTTTTCAAAATATTTCTTAGATCTTTTTGCTTTTATCCATCTTTCGTTAATTGAATACGTTAATCTCCGTACAGCTAACTTAACTTTATTGCAATAATCTTCTGTTTTGGTTTTCTGTAACCCACTCTTAGCAAGAAAATAGCTAATGACAGCTTCTACCATTTCTTTGCTTTCCTTTTCGGCAATCCACACATTACATAGTTCTCTCCGTGTTATGTGTATGTTATCTATATATGTATATAAAATGTTTACCGGTAAATAATTGCAGACAATATTTTTTTCATTACACAGATCAACAGGCACATATTTCCTCTTATCTATTATTTTGCACACAGAACATTTAAATTCGACATATATTTAAAATATAACCTGACATAATGCAGTGTAAAAAATAAAGACAAAATTTGCTCTTCTTTGATGTTACGATCAGTTCAATTGTGATGCTGTCAATCGACTGAGCTTCTAAAACAACAGTGACAATGCAATTGTTAATTTTCAAAACATCATAACTTTTTTCCAGGCTGGATTTAATATATAAGTTTTAGTTTTGAGATTTGAATAAATTATTGTTAGTTCAAAAACTTATGTGAAGATCCAATAAATAAAGATGAATTACAAAAAAATAAGAAGAAAAAATACAAAATTTCCAGTCGAGCTTTGCTACTACTTATTGATTTTCACAAGGTTTCAAGGATCATCATGAGATGTGTCTCATTTTTTCTTTCTCCATCCATTTCTCCTCGACTTCTTACATTAGAAATTTATGGCCTCATAAACGGCTTCAAGGTTCTCACTATCACCACTTGTTTCATTGCTTATATTATTGGTTGAAATACTTAAATTTATAACTTAAAAACTTAGATATAGTTTCAGGCTTCGGGCTATCATAGTGTTCCAGATAAACCTGAGGCACAATTTCGGGGTCATGGTCTGGGGTGATCAGAAATTTAAAGTCAGTGTGAAAGTACTAGACCAGTACAGTAGAACGTACAAAGGGTATAGTGTTATCAGGCCAAACTTTTTGTATGACCCTGTGTATTTCGTCCTTATCTTGATAATTGTTTCCTTAGTTTTTCGGCTATAACTTAAGAATCATTGCTGATTTCTCATTTCATTCTTCAGCAAAAAATTAAATCTTCAGAACATTGTCATTTCTCCCCTTTTTTTAAACCAATTTTTTGAATAAAATAACACTACCAGGGCGTTTAGTTATCATTTATTATTAGAGTAGAATAGATCTACACTAGTCAGCATAATTATTTTGACAAAAAACAAAATTATGAATTTTTGTATCCAATTTAGTATTTAACAAATGTATAGAAATTTGATGAGTTAATAAAATGTATAGCCCTTTGGCTTCAATAACTTTTTGAAGGCGTCTTGGAGCTGAGTCCAGTAAATTTTGAAGGACCCCTAAGGACATCTCATTCCAAAGGAAGGTGACCTCGAAAATAGTCTCTTCTTTGATTTTAGGTAAATAACAAATTCTTCTACGGCTGATAAGGGACCACACGTTTTCAATGCTATTCAAGTCTGGATTTTGGGGTGGCCAGAGTAGTAGCACCAACATCCTTCAAATATTTGGATATCATACTGATTTTGTAGCATGGGGCATAGTCCTGTTGCAGGATAAATGATTCTCCGATCAACCTGTCACCGGAAAGGAATCGCAATCATTTAGACTCTTCAAATATTGGCCTTGGTTCATCGAGCCGGCGATGGGAACCAAGTCATCCAACCCAATGTACCCCCAGAACATGACAGAGCCTCCACCATGGCTCACTTTTTGGCCTTCGTACATGTGGCAGCCTTACAAAAATCTTTTTTTTTCTTTGATGAGTTGAACTCAAACGGGCTTTGATCTGTTCATAGAACGCTTTTTCAAAACTCTTTTGCCTTCTAAAGATGCTCTTTTGGGAAGGCCAATCTTTTCAGCTTGTTCACATCTGATATGGAGGTATGTTCTTGCTTTGTATGTTTTAAAATCTCCGTCTTTTAAACTTCGCTGAACACTGTGCTCACCGATTGGATTCTTGGTCGACTGATTCCATTGATTTGCAGCAGATTGAGGCTTTAGTTGACTATTTTTGTGAAATTCCTGCAGAAGGATTGAGGCTTTAGTTGACTATTTTTGTGAAATTCCCGCAGAAGGATTCGGTCTTCGATTAGCGTTGTTTTGCATTCTGAACCTGATCTAGGTAAGTTTCTGATGTCAATATGTTCCTTAATTTGTTAATTTGATAGTGCACTGTTTGGCGCGACAAATTAAATTCAATTACAGTGTCTTTTACTGCGACGCCAGAATTAAAATTGCTAATATTGAAGCTCTAGCAACACAGCTTAACTCGGTCATTTTTCCCATGGTCTCCAATAACTTTTATTCAATATTTTATTTGAATATTGCAAAAAAATTGCAACAAAATTGAAATACCAAAGTTGTTTGATTGTCAGTTGCAAAACCATGCGCGAACACTGCCACAAAGATTTTGTCAAAATAATTATGCCACGAAAAAATTCGCTGTCTGCTTGCTTTCTTATCAGCAGAAAGGGAATGCAAAGCGTAAACGACAAAATACTGGGCACGCGTACAGCTATAAATATGGATTTTATTTTGAATATAACCCGTGTATCGTTATTTCATGCAATCAAACGAACTGGACTAGAAAACATCACAGTTGCCTATGTCAAAATAATTATGCCGGCTAGTGTAGACGTATGAGTAATTTTTTTAAAATTAAAACAAACACACATCAGTACTTTCTGTTCTATTTTTACGTGGTTATATTTATAAAAAACATTTATTTAAAAATACAATTTAGCTAAAGAATGAAATGAGAAATCGTCAATGGTGTTTGGAGTTATAGCTGTAGAAGTAAGCAAACAGCCATCAAGATTAGGAAAAATATTAAAGATTATATAAAAGTTTGGCCTGAAAAAGCCAAACCCTTTGAAGGTTTTACTATACTGGACTAGTTCTTTAACCTTGACTTGGAATTTCTTACTCCCCCCTCCCCACCGAACGGCTTCTGTGCAATGTTATTTATCTTTTTATATAAGGTGCCCTGCTCAAAAAGTACAGAATTGTACTTGTACTTGCAAACAAACTTTTGCTTTTCTATAATTTATAGGTAGATTAACCCCTTCGCTATTTTGATGTTATATGGTGTCTTGAATTTTTTGAATACTTTTATTTTTAACTTAACTAGTCTAAAATATCTTTGTTAAAAAAATATACCTTTTAATAACTATTGGATGAAAAACTGCAATTTTAAAACTCTACTTCAATACTGTTTTTATACCCTATACCACTATGTGGTTTGGGTATAATGACTTTGTGCTGCTGTTTGTAACAACCAAAAATATTTGACCTACACTCATCTTTAATTATACCGATCGAATCAGAATCACTATCTGATTCGATTTAACGATGTCCGTCCGTCCGTCCGTCCGTCCGTCCGTCTGTGTGTCCATGTAAAGCTTGTAATCAAACTGCAGGTCGCAAATATGAATATATTTTGATGAAATTTGGTATTGAATCTTTTATCGGCCATGGAATGAACGCTATTGAAATTGGTCAAAATCGGTCCATGTTCAGCCCTAGCCCCCATACAAATGACCCCTATGAAATCGACATAAATTGCCATAAGATCCAAATTATCATATAGATCTTACTCAAATTGGGTTTGTATACGTTTATTACATCCATTTATGAGTAGTCCAAAACTTATACCTATGGAACAACCCTTACTCATAGGCCCCATGTAGAGCTGCTTCCCGATCTTCATTTAAATCTCTAAAAAAACAAAAACATTTCACTGATTCTTCTCAAATTTTGTTTGTATATATTTTTGCAAAATACAAGAGACTTTACCAAACATGGTCAGGATCGGTCTATTTTTGGGCCTAGTCCCCATATAGATATAGCATCCGATATGAACTTTTTCATATCTGCAGCCGAAAAAATTAATAAAAATCGCACTAAATTTGATTTATGCTTATTTTCTATATCCAGTTAGTTGGGCCTGAGAGATAGGGTCTCTAAACGCATGGTATAGGGTATCGTATAGTCGGTCAAGATCGACTATAATTTTCTTACTTGTTTTCTCTTGAAATAGATCTTTTTTAAAATACAATAAAAAACAAATGCTAATAACCCTGTGGTAATTTTTTGAATTTGTGTGATGCCAGATGGCATCAATTTTATTTAACGGAGCTAATGTGCAGTATAAAATAACAATTAGTTTGGACTTGATAAGCTTTATCAACCATTTGCAAGCTGCTTCACAAAGACAACAGTTCATTATGTCAAAGCAGTTTAAGAATTGTGAAATCAAAAAGATTTTGAATAATTTTGATGAATCAGATATTTCTGACTTAGAAGATTTCGACCATTCTGACTTATTAGATGACGTAATCGGTGCCTTAGAAAAATAACTGTTTTGTTATAGAAGAATTATCTCGACAAAATCTGTCTGAACTATTATACATAGCTAATATTTAAAATAATGAAGCAATTGAAAGGGAAAAAAGAACTAGAAGCGATGGAAGACCAATAAGGAGTATGGTAAACATTTAAGAAGCTAGACGATTATCGTTGGAAAAATACATTTCAAAGAACCCGTACCCAGAAACAATATAAAGTCTCCTCAAGAATACTTTTTGGAGTACTCTACCGATGAGCTTTTGAATGAAATCGTTCAGCAACCAATCAAGTGTCACTCGTAAGCACGGGGACATCAATAAAACTATTCAATGAAAAGTCAATGCAATTTATTGCATTAGAAATAGTGATGGGAAAAATTGGTTATCCTCATCTTACAATGTGTTAGTCGAAAGCATCTGAGATTCCTTCCTTCCGTCAATGTATGGCTAGAGCTCGATTTTATTCTTTGCGCATTCGTTGAGCTTAAATAAAAATGACAAGCTATTCAAGGTACGAACGCTTTTAGACTTGTTTTTCAAAAATATATATTCATTACCGAGGGATGAAAACCTTTGCGTTGACAAACTGATGGGCTATTTTAAAGGAAAACCAGCTTTACGACAATATATTCCAAAAAACCCCATTAAGTGGGGTATGAAAATATTTTGTCTTTGTAGTTCAAAAGGTATCCTTTATGATTATGAAATACCGGGTGATCCAAGTAGAGATACTCACAGATCGCGTGTGAGTCGTGTCATGCTGTCATGTTGTTTTTGTTAAGTATTGTTTGGCATTTCATCAAGGAAAGACTTACGCCTGAACAACGTTTACAAATCGTTCAAGTTTATTACGATAACTAACTTTCTGTGAAGAATGTGTTTCGTGCACTTCACTCAACTTATGGTCAAAATAATGCGTATGTAAACAAGTAAAATTGCCGCATTTGGGACGAAGAGAAACCTGAAGAGATTCAAGAGCTGCCACTTCATCCAGTAAAAATAACAGTTTGGTGTGGTTTGTGGGCCGGTGGAATCATCGGACCATATTTTTTCAAAAATGATGCCGTTGAGAACGTCGCCATTGACGGTTGGCGACCATTATTGTGCCATGATAACCGACAATTTGATGCCTGAAATTGAAGCTCGTGATCTCGACGACATTTGGTTTCAACAAGACGGCACCACTTCCCACACAGCGTATCAATCAATGGATTTATTGAGAGAACACTTTGGTGAGCAGATAATTTCACGTTATAGGCCGGTCGATTGGCCACCAAAATCGTGTGATGTCACACCGTTATACTTTTTTCTGTGGGGATATGTAAAGTCTAAAGTTTATGCGGACAATCCCGCTTCGATTAAGGCTTGGAGCAAAACATCACGCGTGTCACTCGCCAGCTACAAGTCGAAATGTTCGAACAAGTCATCGAAAATTGGACTCAAAGGATGGACCATCTGAGACGTAGCCACGTCCAAGATTTGGTGGACATAATCTTCAAAAAATAAATGCCAAAGAATATTCTTTCAAATGATAATAAACATTCCCCATTAAATTAGAACTTTCGGTGTTTTTTCTTTAAAAAAGTAGGGAACATCGAAATAGATCACCCTTTATATCAAGGCAAGAATACATTAATTGAAAAAAAAAATGGATTTTGATTGACAAAAACAATTCCCGAAAAAAACTTTAAAATATTATTTGACAATTACTTCAAAATACTTGCTTTAGTAAGATGTTTAAAACAACGCGGTATAAGGGCCACAGAAACTATAAGAAGTAACAGAGAAATACCTTAGAAAGTTTGGACGAGGTAGTTCTGACTTTCGCATTGAAAGAAATGATAATATTATTATAGTAAGGTGGCTTGACGGTGGATCTGTAAAACCTGTATCGACCATTTACGGCTCAGAAAATGTTAATTTCGTTGAAGATTTTGTGCTATAGAAAAAAGAAAAGCGAAATTCAACAACCCCAACTTCTTAGGCTTTCTACAACCAAAATACAGGCGGTGTAGATAAAATGGATTATCTACTTACACCTACCAGATTTCAATTAGAGCTAAGAAATTGTCGTTGAAAATTTTTGACCATTTTATTGATCTTGCCATATGCAACTCATGGCTGGAGTACAGGATTGATTGCGAAAAAAAAACCATATAAAAACTAAAGATTGCATGAACCTTTTGGCATTTCGAAATGATATATCCGATGCACTTCAAAGACCGACTATACGATACCCTATACCACGCGTTTAGAGACCCTATCTCTTAGGCCTAACTAATTGGACATAGAAAATAAGCATAAACTAAATTTGAGTGGTATATTTATTATTTTTTTTGGCTGCAGATATGAAAAAGTTCATATCGGATGCTATATCTATAAGGGGACTCGGTCCAAAAATAGACCGATCCTGACCATGGTTGCTAAAGTCTCTTGTATTTTGCAAAAATATAAACAAACAAAATTTGAGATGAATCAGTGCAATATTTTTGTTTTTTTTATAGGTTTAAGTGAAGATCGGGAAGCAGCTGTATATGGGGTCTATTACTAAGTGTTGTCCCATAGGGATCGTTTTTGGACTACTCATTAATGGATGTAATAAACACATGCAGACCCAATTTGACTAAGATCTATACGACAATTTGGATCTTATGTCAATTTATTCGATTTCATAGGGGTCATTTGTATGGGGGCTAGGTCTGAACATGGACCGATTCTCACCAATTTCAATAGCGTCCATCTCGTGGCCAATGAAATCTTACATACCAAATTTCGTCAACATATATATTCATATTTGCAACCTGCAGTTTGATTAAAAGTTTACATGGACACACAGACGGACGGACGGACGGACATCGTTAAATCGCCTCAAAAAGTGAATCTGATTCGATCGGTGTAATAAAAGATGGGTTTAGGTCAAATATTTTTGGTAGTTACAAACAGCACACACAAAATCATTATGCCCAAACCAAATAGTGGTATAGGGTATAAAAATTGGTATACGAATACGTGGGCGCCCAAAAACAACTGAAACTGAAAACAGTCCTACAACTTCGGTAACAAGTACTCTCACTACATCCTAAAAGAAATACGAAATAGATCCACCTGTCTCCCTGAGGTATGGTGGTCTCCATCATTGGCCGGAGTATACAGCGGAAAAAGTTAGATGCAAGAAAGCAAATTGCACAGCGTATTGCAGATATAAGTGTGCAAAATGCAATGTTCATTTGTGAATACCAAACGGCACAAGAAATTGCTTCACATCTTATCATAACAGCCAGAATTAAATGATATTTGAGAACATTTTGATTGGTGAATATTGGGTGAACACTCATGGACATGCATAATTTTATCAACTTTTAAACTTCTTTCTAATTTTATTTTTATTTTACAGGTTCTAATTTCTTCTCTTTTTGCATTGTTTTTATTTTATTTTTAAAATGAATTATTTTTTAAATTAATTATATAATGGATTATTATATACATACATACGTATTTATTTATTTTATGTATTTAAATTTGGTAATCTTATATTATTAACCATAAATTAAGCATCAAATAAAAAACAAGTAAGAGTGTTAAATTCGGCTGTGCCGAATCTTTGATATCCTCCACCTCGGTTTGAGTCTTGATAATAAATGTAAATGAAAAAGTAAACAATTTGTTAAACTTAATACCAAATTATTTCAGCAAATTCTTTGGGTTGGTTTTCGTCTTTTCTATTATTTCGGATTTATTTCGGTGTTTGCTTTTTGGTCATCGTGGTTGCTGATCGGCATGCATTTATGTTATATACCTATATGCATGCGTTTCCGGTTATATGACATAACTTCTCGTTTAATTTAGTTTTTGCTAATTAAATAGGTCGCCCTAACCTCAATTGCAAAGGTAATGGTTGTTTAGGGAGGCTATATGCATTAAATCGTGCTAGTTGGAGATGGCTGTATAGTTTCTTTTAACTGGCAAAATATTTCTTCATTGCGGCCATATAGGTCGGATGGAGTAACAAAATAATAACCAAAAAAAAAAACTCTCCCAATTTTTTTATTAAAATATTGCCATATTTGGAAAACATAGAGAATAAATTTATAATAATAAATATTCAAATTAGGGATGCCAAACGCAAAAAAAACAAATGTCCCAAACATTTTAAATAAAATAATTTGTTATCTTTATTTTCTGAAAACTTCAAATTTTCATCCAAAAAAAAAATGTGAAAAATAATATATAAATAACATTCTCATCAAATTGCGTTTATTTATGTAACAATTTTTGTGTTCGCAATTCTTAAATATCATTTGAGGTTTTCTAAAATTCATTGAATTTAAATTAATGTTTTCTGTAGTGTGATTCTGTAAATTTCAACGATCCGACAATCGCAAAATATATCGCCAGCTATTGTTGTTTGCACTAACGATTAAGTGATTCACTAAGTACATACATCTTAACGACAGTCGACAAATCTATTTTTCTATTTATTTAAATTGTAAACGAGTGGCATCTCCGTCAAAATAAGCGAAAAACACAAAGAAGAATAGAAAAAAACAAATTACTTCCTGTTTGACAGGATGATTTTATGTTGATGTTTAATATCTTTATTTTGTTTACTAATATTTCTGTTTATTTATTTGAAAATGAAATAATGAATTGAATATGCTATTTAATTTTTTTATTTATATAAAAAAGTTTTTTAATTAAAGAAAAATATTTTCACTATTTTATGATTTTTATTTATGTATGGCGACATTTCAACCTAAAAATTTAAGTTTTTATCGATTGAATAAACAACACAAAAATGGTTGTCGTTTAGATAACAACAACAGCTGACTTTAGCAATAGCGAATATCGTTTAAAAATTTTACTGATAATTTTGCAATTTTCTTTTTTTACTGAATCGCGGTACTGAAAAGCCATTAATTTCTCCTGAATGTCAAGATTTTTTTTAAATGTAAAAATTTTTTAAATGTAAACACAGGTATTTGCTGTTTTTTTTTTTTTTTTGGAATTTCAATTTGTGTTTAGCAAATAAAATTTATATATTAAAGATGCAATTGATGTCTTCTAAATTTAAAATTATAATTTCCGACGTTTTGATATGATTTTCTGAAATTCAATTTATATTTTCTAATTTATAATTGGATATTTTAATTTCAGTTTTTATTAGAATTGACATTTTCTTAAATTTGAATGGAAAATTTAAAAATGGCAATTTTTTATTTATGTGAATAATAATAATACTTTAGTAATTATAAACAAATTTTAAAAATTAGATGTAATCGCAATCAGATATTTTGTAGGTAAAGCAGAATAATAATTCTATATAACTATGTAGAACTGTTTTGAAAGCAAAAAACTCATTGATGAACTCGGTAACTCTATTTTGTAAAGACAACAAAAAGTTAACACGCCAAACTTATGTTCATATTTGTAAAAGAATAATGAAAATATGTATGAAATAAAAGACCAGCCCATGTATACTCTTAACATTGTTCTGTATGATATCCAGTTGAAAATATTAACGTTCATGTTAAAACAGAAATAACTATTGCAAACAAAAATTGTGGCGCCATCTACTGTGACATAGTCTCGCTGAGCAAAATGAAGTGACACTCTGTTAATGCAAAATAAATGTATTTTCCCCACAACAAAATATTGCAGAAATTTATGTAAATAAAATAATATACCGACTTATTTCTAACATGCAGTTGTTATGGATATACATATATAATATATGTATATTATTTGTATTATTTAATATGTATATATAAATTTATAAATAAATTTATACATAAAATTTTTTTTTGCTATATTTACATTATTTTTTTTTTTTTTTATTAACTACTAGGTATTTTAGCATTATTTGCTTAAGATGTTCGTGAATTTTTACTCCCTTTATATTAACTCGTAGTCTGCTTGTCGAAAAAATTTTGGATCGATTTTAACCAATTTCCCGTGAGCAATTCGATCTGAAATTTTGCAGACAGGCTCGTGGTAATAACAGAAATGATCTAAAAAATTTTTAGAGTGATGCCAAAACATTGGAAACTTTTAAATTTTTCTACCAGACTTAATAAAAAAATGTACAAAGGGTTAGTTTTTATTATATTATTACCACAACGACCACAAAAACAACAAGTCCAGCTATGACAACAACACAACATTTGGAATAACAACAAGAACAATATAGAAACATCATATTTTTCATTTTTTTTTTACTTCTTCAGAGATTTCCCTGGACATGTTCCACCGATTTTAATGATTTTTGAAATGGAAATCTTCCCATGAATTTGTTGAATCATTCTCACTAAAAATGATCACTGTAGCTGCACTATTCAGGGCGCGATAGTGACAAGAACAACATAGAAAATTATATTTTTTCAAGACTTTTTTTAGTTCTTCATTCAAATCTCGGGCCCTAATCCACCGATTTGGACGATTTTAAATAGCGAACTTTTCAGGACGCTAGTGAATCATTTTTTATATTAACGAGTACCCTAGCTACCCGATTGATGCCGTCATCGTGATTTCCACAGACGGACAGACGGACAGACGGACATCGCTATATCAACTCTGGTTTTTATAAGGATCACAAATATATATATTTTATGGGGTCCAAAAATTTTTTTCTAATTTTTACAAACGGAATGATAAACTTATATATACCCTCTGCGCACTGGAGTGGAGGGTATAAGCAGGTTCGAGTTCAATTATATTTTCATTTCGTGTTCTGGCTCGTGTACTGCGAAAAATTAAAACATCAATTCGCGATCACTGATATAGCGTTATGAGTATCGTATATCTAAGATTTTTTAAACACGGAAATATTATATCTCAAAACTTTTGAGTTATTAGCTTCTATTCGTCCCGTGGCATTACAGCGGAGACCACAGTCGAAGTGTGATACGTTTTAAATTTGCAAGGGTCAGTTCGTGGGATAAGTTCGGAGGAGTGTTCCCGTAGGCTTATATTTCAGATTGAATTCTTATATCAATTTTATATTTCTATATCAGTTAAATTTTAAATTGCAATATAAACTTTGGTTTCACAGTATAAGTACGACATGGCGCGGCATACTGTATATAAAATGACCTTGATAAGCTTCAAACCACTTATTTGTAGATATAAAAATATGCAATATTATACTAGTAGAACGGAATAAAGAGGAGTTGATTTTGTAAATTTACTTATATTATTTTTTTGCTGGGATATTCTTCTTTTGGTGGCTAATACATATTTGTTTCCTTTAAAAATGGTATAACTAACTAATATACGGCAAGTGACAACACAATGGAAACTTTTAACGAAATCATAAAATTAAAAACTTTTTTGATAATTTAAAAACATTTATGTTATATTTATTTAAAGAAGAGAAATAATCTAACCCATAAAAACAAAATTTTTATTAAAACTCTCCCTTTCCTTAAGCATATGAGTTCTGAATCTCTCCGTGACTGTGCGTGATTTCCGTGACTATTTTAAAATTAATGTGTGGTCACAGCAAGTCTATGGACCAAATTTCAGATTGATTGGATGAGGGAAAATCCATTTTAAGTCTCTCCGTGACTGTGCGTGACCATGCGTGTCTGTGCGTGACTAAGTCAAAGTTAATATTTTTTTCACAGCAAGTGTATGTATCAAGTTTCAGATCGATCGGATGAGGGAAAATGACATTTGGATCAATCCGTGACTGTGCGTGACTATGCGTGACTACCCCGAAATTAATATGTAGTCACAACAAGACTATTGCCCATGTTTTAGATCTATTGGATAAGTGGGAATGGGGTTTGCCCACGTCAGACGGACAGACAGACAGAGTGTATCAGTTAAAAGAAAGAGTGTAAAAAATATTAACATAAAAAAGATTGACTTCAGACAAAAATAACTAAACTTAAAACTAAAAATTTTTATGCTGTTGTCGAAACATTGGAAATCTTTACTATACAATAAATGAAAACTTTACCTGTATTTTGCAGTATTTTGTTAGGTATCCATGGCATGGAGTCAATGAAAATTGTTGATGGTATTCGCTGAAATTTTTTGCCACTCTGAATTAACTGCCTCATGAGATCTGCCTTGTTTGTGTAATTTAATATCCGTATATTTTGATTTAAAATTTCTCATAGATTTTCTGTATTCTTAAGATCTGGTGATATGGCTGGCTATTCCGATGCATTAGATTGCAGGCATTCCGTTACAACTTTGAAGTTGTGGGTTATTGTAATGTCATATTTTCATCTGCGTATGGAGGAACGTAAATTACAATTTGTCTGTATCCAATTCCAGTTAGAGTTTTTTTTACTACACGAATCGGACCATACAATATGTTGCCACCGCCAAATTTAACAGTTTTATTTCTATATTTTGGGTCTAGTCTTCTTCCCTTTGTTCTTCATATAGACTTTGTTCCATCGTGGCCTCTTAAATTAAACTCGGACTCATATCAAAAGAGATCAGTATTTCTTTTCTGTCTTGAACAATCCATGTATTCTCTAGATATTAGTGGATTCTTCACAGGACGATACCAGCCAAAATCAGCCCAAATTGTTCGTCGGGACATAGTTCGAGCACAAACTGTTAGTGGCCTCTTTCGGTAGTATTTTTGGACAGTTTTAAACTCTCTTGCCTATGACCTGTTTTCTGGGGTCGCCGCTTAAATGTTGGGTAGTCGTCATACCTGTTTCATGACATTTTTATAAAAATAATTTTTTAAATTTATTATTACTTAAGACCAGCAGTAAAATCATTTCTTTTCTGGTTTTTAACTCTTCAGAAAACTTTATTCTTCCCACTATTTGCTAATAATTAATTAAGAGAATAAAACATTGAAAAACACAATTTATTTAAAAAACATTTGATAGGAAACGTCAGAAACGATAATTGTTCAAGTAACGGTTAAGATTTTATAAATTTTATTTCACACCATCTTCCATTTTTATTGTTTTAGTCAACGCTGGCGATTAATATATTGTTTTTTATCACTAAAAAAATATTCTTCTTTGTTTATCTATTTTTTTTACTGTATATTTTTGGAGAGGGCACACACCAAACAGTGTTTTCGCAAAAAAGAATTTAATTTTAGGATGCGAAATTATAAAAAAACAAAATTTGACAAACTTAGAATTTTGTAAATGTTTTCAATATATTTTCACCCCCACTGTATATCCCTCGGTAACTATGAAAAAAAAAAATGGAAATAAAAATAGTACTGTAATTTATTCTATAGGAGTATTTTCTGTTTATTTATTTTTACTGTGATACATTGCCAATATAGCATAATAAAATTATAGAATTTTAATCTTCTAATACCAAGCATTTGTTATGCATAATGCGTAACAACAATAAAAACATATATCAATAAAATTTTGTCTATTTTTTTTTTGAGTACAGTCATTAAATGCCAAGATAACATTGTACCTCATCTGCCAATTATATTTTAACATATCATGTCACTTACTCTTCTTAGTGTTTTATGAGATGTTTAAATCTGTATTTTACTGACAAAACTTGATAAAATAAACCATTTTAAAATTTGATTTATAGTAAAGTACTGCCACTGAATTGCAATATTATTTAAAGATTGAAAATTGGTTAAATTTTGACGTCAATCTGGAACTCATTTGGTACAATTTATATGCAATACTAGCTTCTTACCAGCTACATTGTTAGAGTAAATTTTTAAAAACAATAAGAAATATATTTAGAAAAGGCGTACTTTTTTTAAGTTAAAGAACATTTTAAAAAAAAGGAAGTTTAAAGAAAAGAAGTTTATTTTCTATACAACTAAAAAATCTTATTTTCGATTTCAAACTCAATCATTAAAATGATAAAGTTTAATGATTGAGTTTGAAATTATTGAGGCTCAAGATCAAATGTTTTTACTTTAAATAAAGCAAAAAAACATTGGCCCAATTGTTTCAAAAATTGATCTATATTCTGCATGACAGGTTATACAGCTGTTTCGGGAAGAGTCATCAACCCTCATCTGTAACCAACAGCAGTAGATAGTTTGTTTGGTAAAAAGCTAAATTCATATACATTTGCTAGAAACAACCGGTAAAACGGTTCACTTCCGTTTCTGGTTTGTGTCTCCGTTAAGTCGGTCGGTAGGTAATACAGTATTGGTGTCTCGGCTAACTTCCGCTGAAGTTTGTGCAGTTCGTAGGTGAGTGGGTGCGTATAAGTACTAGTTTTTTTTAAAAACTATTAAGTATACGCAACCAGTTCAATTGTTTGGTTCACTAGAAGTCTTAGTGTCCGTTCTTCCGTCGGTTGTCCGTCCTTCCGTGGCAGTGTCCGTCTATCCGCGGTTCTGTCCGTCCTTCCATCGGTTGTCCGTCTGTCTGTGGCAGTGTCCGTCTGTCCTTGGCAGTGTCCGTCTGTCCGCGGCGTGTCCGTCTGTCCGTAGTTAAAAATTTTTAATCGCGGTTCGTAGTGTGATTGTGGTCTTAATTCCGATAAATTGATACCGTTCGTATCGGTTGCGGTTAGGGCCGTTCGTTTGGCGATTCTTTGGTTCGGTAAACAGTTTGTCGGGGTACTGTTCGGTATGCGTAACTGTTATCGGTCGGTACACAGTTCGGCTTTTGTTTACTTATTAGTCAGTACGTACTGCCCGGGTCGGTTTTTACTGCTTCAGGTCGGTTTAAGCAGTCGGTCGGTGCTTCAGTAGGGGTCGGTTCAGGATGGTTAAGCCCAAAAGTGGCACTGGTCTGAGGTGTGCCATGTTGAAGCCAGCTGATGGCACAGAAGGTGACGAACGTGGGACATATTCCGATGTAAGTGGGCCGGACAAAGTCGATTTGACTGAGGACGTGCCACCCACTGCTGGTGGTAGACTCCGTCATTCCGACTCGGACATGGACAACGGATAATCGACTGTGAACGAGGACGGAAAGCGGTTCAAATCTGGTTCTCCCAAATCGGGAGGAGAGGCTTTTGCTGGTTTCAGGACATAGGAGGAAGACTGCCATAAGAACTGAATTTGGCATCTTAGGTAGTTTAGCCGGCAGCACTAGTAGCTTGCGTGGGGGCTTTGTTAGGAATTCAACTCCAGTACCAGCAGTCTACACAGGTGTTCCCCATTCTGGGCCCTGTAGTGCTCATTCTGCAATTAAGCAGATGAAGGCTATGACTTCAGAGTTGAACGGTATAATTTTGGACGGTCGTGTAGAAGTCGAAACGGCGAGGCGGATCATCAATCAAGTGGGTCGGCTAGAAGAACTTTTGATGACATTGGTAGGGGACAACGAACGTCTGAGGGTCGTTTGAACGTCCTAAATGCTGGGGGCGTTACGCCAAGAGTTCGAGTATCTCGGCTGGATAAATCCCCGACTGTCAGTCTCAGTCCACGCACCAGAAAGCGCCAGTAGTTGCCCCTTCACCGAAACTAATCGAGACCTGGTCGGTAGTTTTGCGTAGCAGCTAAATCTGATGAAATTGTAAAGCAAGTAGTGAACGAAGTAGGTCCCATGTTCGGGGTCAGATTTCACGCGGTTAAGGCGGTTCGTAGTGGTGGGGCGGTCATTCTCACCCCCTCAATCGTGGAGCGGAAAAGGATCTTTCGTCGGATCATCTTATGATGACCGACGCCTGTCCCACGTGCAGCGTGTTGGTCGCGAGGGCTAGGGCAAGGCATTAAGATGTCTCTGACAATTATTCAATATAAGTGCCAGGGCTCTCTTCATGGCAACCATCCTTTCGCCCAATTCACACATACTGGTATAAGAGCCATCGCATTTATATTGAATAATTGAGGGTATTTCCTTGTTCTAGGGTCAAGGCCGCTGTAATTGTCAACGATCCCGATGCAGACTGTATTGTGGTAACTGCTGACGAACTGGGAGTATATGTCTTGGTCAATGGAAGATTTGGAAAAATCTCCCTGGCTAGCATATACTGTCAGTTCAGCAGCCCATTGGAGCCGTATATATCGTATATGGATACGGTGCTACTACTAGGGAGTAGCAACACGATTATCCTAAGTATGGACGCGAACGCATCCTCTCCCATGTGGTTCAGTAAGTTATCTCGGCATTCGTCTGGATATCAGAACCACCATCGGGGTGAGATGTTGAGCGACTGGAGGGTTGAGCGGGGTGTTATTGCGTTAAGTCAGCCCTCCGGTCGCAATGGTGTGAGTGATATTGATGTGACAGCCGTAAATGACGTCGTACTGCGGCGTTTTCGCTGCGACTGGGACGTTAAAGATGATTGGGGGTGAGTGATCATAATCCAATTCGGATTATGCTCCATTACTCACCCGCCCCTGTATAGGTATCGGATGTGATGCAGTGGCATAGACTCCCAATTAATTGGGGGTACTACGGTTCGTGCATTAGGGAGGCGGCCTCTGGGGTCCCCAATGGGGATTTCAGGGGGTCTGACTATAGATGGACAGATAGGCAAGCTAAACGATTGGACAATCAACACCAACGACGCCCTTCTTGGGAGATATTCTAGGACAATCCCCGGAAGGGTTAAATGGTGAACGCGGGAGTTGACAGAAATGCGGAGGGCCGTCCGGCAACTCAGGAAGCGATTCCAGAGGGCCAGGTGGACCAATGCAGATGATGTGCTACTGCATGCGAAGAATTACGCAACACAGCTACATGCCTATAAGGACCGCATCGTGAGGGTGAAGGAGGATGACTGGAGGAGATACGTACGCGACAACAAGGACGATCCATGGTGTAGGGTGTATAAGCTCTGTGGAGGTAGGGCCAGGGGACCGATGTGTCTGGCCCACGTATTGGTAATGAAATATTGCAATCATGGGGGACATGCATACGCGTTCTTCTGGGCGAGTTCTTTCCAAGGGTGGAGGTTTCCATCCGTCTTCCTTTTCAGGGGGTGGATCCCCCTCCTCCGTTGGACAGAACGAAGTTGGAGTTAAGAATTTGTCTGGCATGGAGTAGAAAGTCTCCAAGTATGGACGGAATGACCGGAGAGATGTGTAAAACCTTCTGGAAGGCCATTCCTGAGTACTTGTTGGCAATCTATGAAAAGTATGTATCAGAGGGGTATTTTCCACATCCGCGGAAGATAGCCCGTGTCGTTGTTTTGCTTAAGTCACCCGATAGGATCAGGAGCAATCCCCGTTCCTATAGGGGCATCAGTCTGCTTCCGGTACTTGGAAAAGTATTGGAAAGGATTATGGTGAAAAGGCTTCATTAGAGGATCGGCCAGGGCACTTTATAGTGGCAATTTGGCTTTAAAAGCGGTTGGAGTGTAGAGGACGCTTGGCTGCACGTTAAAACGTGCGTGGATATGACAGAGGCAGGATATGTCCTTGTATGTCCTTGATTTCAAAGGCGCGTTCGACTTCCTTCCTAGGAAGTCGTTCTAGCGAGGCTACGCGAAGTCGGCTGTCAAAAGTTGGAGTTATGGAAAAGCTACTTCTCTAGCAGGTGGGCTTGCGTCGCTGGTGTGAACGAGTCCGTGTGCATTGAGGTGGTCAGGGGTTGTCCGCAGGGAACCATTTGCGGACCATTTATTTGGAATCCAATGATGGATCCTCTCTTGCGGAGGCTGATGATTGCATACAATGTGTGCGCATATGCGGATGACTTGCTCGTCCTTATCGAAGGCCAGTCTCGTGCTGAGCTGGAGAGAAGGGGGCAGGAAGCCATGCAGATTGGCTGCGATTGGAGTATATGAGTAGGAGTAGATGTAGCAATGGACAAAACTGTGATGATGTTGCTGAAAGGCAGGTTTTCACTAAATCGACCTCCAAATGTTATGGCCAATGGGGTTAGCCTTAACTATGCGGCTGAGGTCAAGTACTTGGGGATAACAATGCGTGAGCGGATGAAGTTCTTAGTTTATCTCGAGCGTGTTAAGGCGAAATTGACTGGTGTGGTGGGATGTGTCTGGCGCATTCTTAAGAATGACTGGGGCCTCAGCAGGCATTCTATGCGGACCATTTACCGTGGACTGTTTGATGTTTGCGCAACATATGGCTCCTCGGTGTGGTCCAGCGTAGTCACGGCTGCCAGAGTAAAACTGAAAATCATGTCGTTTCAACGGGTAGTCTTGCTCGCTTGTGTGCCATGTTGTCGTACGGTCTCCACGGAGGCCTTACAGGTGTTGGTAGATGTAGGCCCTCTTGACTTGGAGGTGATATGTATAAGTATTGCCTACAGGATCAAAAAAGGACAGCCATTGTTGCAGGACGATTGGGTGACTAACGAAGACATTAGCGGGAAGAGCTGGACGGAGTGCAAGGCACTCTTAAATGAGTGTGATGTCTACAGATGGCAAGAAAGGCGGGACAGTAATGACAATGGACGTCTTACATATGTCGTCATTCGCGATGTGACGTTCGTGGCGAAGCGTCCAGATTTTGGATTTAGCCTGAGTTTAGGCTTTTTGCTTACGGGCCACGGGTCTTTTTACGGTGATCTATTATTAACGTGAGTAGTCAGAAAAAAAAATGATTGGGAATGGACAAATGCGCGTGGCACCCGCATAAAAACTTAATATTAAATGTGATATATCTAAATTACTGTAATAGTGACAGCCTTAGGACTTTTCGTGAGTCCTTTCGTTACGATTCCGGGGGTGGGGGAGGGTGTAGTGAAGCACACCGGATTAAGTCTAGTAAATAATATAAACAAAAAAATATATACTTCTATATTGCTTCCCAGTATGCAAGGAAAAATAATTTCTCCAATGCTGGAGAAAAGTAAAGTTCTCAAATTGACGTCTAATGTAATTCTCAACTTGAGTTAAACAAGTTTTCTCCTGGTTTGCTTTTAGAAAATCATCATATAAAAAATATGGCTTTTAAGTTGAGAAGATTATAATCGGACTATTGAGGTGCAAATGAGAATTTACGGTAGAGATTTGATAAATATATTTGATCCCAAATGAAATTCAAGTTGATAGCAAAAAAAATGTTTATTGGGTTTGTGGTGAAGGTATGAGTTTGTGGTGATGTTTGTAACTACCAAAAATATTTGGCTCAGACCTAGATACGTTTTCTAATACCGATCGACTTGGAATCACTTTCTGAGAGTGCTTTCTCATCTCTAACTTTTCGATCAACAGCTTTTTTTGAAATGCCTAATATTTAAGCCGAAGGTCATCCAATACCATTTGTACATTTTCTTACCCGTTTTTGATGTTCGTCTTGTCAGCGCGTACAGCCTCGTTTTAACTCTGCCAGCCAATAATTTATAGTCGTAATCGAAGGAGCATATTGGTTGCTAGACTTTAATATTGGTTGAACTGAGACCTATCAAATGAAATTATTGAATTACAGAACGGTGATCAATTTTTGCCATGTTTACAAATTCACTGAGATTGTTTAATTTTGATGGCTAAAAAAAAATATTGAACAACATGGGGCCTTGCAACTTAAAACATATGGTATAAGAGATTATTGGTTGCTTTGGGACCACCCTCAAGTTATAAAAACAATTTGCCTTGAGTATATCAATATCGAATTGTTTTATAAATTTTTATTTCTTATTGAATCTTTGAAACTTTTACTAGAATTTTGGCCCAAAAAGAGTATTGGAACCATGGCTACTAACAGAAAATTCCAATTAAAATATTTGGCAATTAAAAAATTAAGCATATATGGTTTCTACCAAACCTGACATACTACATTGGAAGTTTTTGTTACATGGATTGGGATGCCACCTGGCTGTCATAAGTTTCTCGAAAAATTCCATTTTTGCATTTCGAGATTCCTAACGGTTGCTTTGTGTATTCAGCCATTTAGTTCGCTAAAGGGATTTAGATTAATAATTGTGTCTTAAGAGCACTCAAAGTTTGAAAAAGCAGTTTCTGTCTCTTAGTGGCTATCGAAGGACCGAGCCAAAGTGATAATGAAAATACACTAAATATTTGCTGGCCTAAGGTGCTATAAAAGCAGCAGGAAGAGAGACAAATAAAATTTATGTTACGACCTACTTTTAGCTTCTTCCTTTGGTTGATATCAGCACCCTTCCGAATAAAATGCAAAAAAAAAAAACAATAAAAATATACATATATAACAATTAAAGAAATTTTCATTGTTTTGTAAGTTTTGCCACAGTTGTAAGTAAAACAGTCAACCAGTATTGAAAAGGATCAACAACAATTAAAAATAAAAACTAAACTAAAAAAGTAAGAGATTCCTGTTAGTGGCAGCATTCAAAGTATATTTGATTACAACACGCAATAATAAAAGTGTCAAATTACCTGATATATTAATTGTTTATGCGGGTATAAACAATTTGTCGGTATGTCTCACTGAATTATATATGTATTTATATATTTATATATAAATATATATATGTATGAGTGAATTTGGAAGCGTTTAAATTACTTGCAAATATATTAAAGGTTTTTCAAAAAAATATTTAGTAACTGGTACAATAAAGTAAGTTTTTGCTCTTTATTGTTCTAATATTTTTTGAGGTGGTGGGGAGGTGGCGGGGGGTTAATGAACTCACTGTTTGTCATCATCCCTCGAACGGTATGGAATAGTATTAGTAAATTTGTACTCATTCATAATGGGTTCTTATGATATTGATAACTACTTTCCAAGCTTTGAGTCTATAAGCATGATGAAACCATTTTTCGTATGTCGCTATGCGTGGCATAGTGGCGCCATTTGAGTTTTTTCGTTGCAGAAATCATTAATTTTGAACCGATTGAGATAACCAAACAATTTAAATGGCATATGATAGATAACTCAACCTAGGAAGTGTGTTTCAACAAGATGCTACGACTTCTAGATGCTTACTTATGGGTGACCAAAGTTGAAATTTGTTAACTTCATAATATACATTTTTTATGTTTCTGCTTCAAGGTTTTTATGTTTTAAAATTATTATACATAAATTAACAAAAAAAATATATATTTCATTTTCCATCAAAGTTGAAAAAGAGTGAAAAAAATAGAAAGCTGGTAAACAGCGATTTATCTGGAGAATCACAAAGCAAACAGTAATTTTTTTCTATAATATACTCAATAAATGCATATCTAAATTAATAGAAAAAAAAATTACGATTAGTTAACTATTTTTTATATTCCACCTAAAACTGGACCAAATTGCCTAAAAATTGAATGTTTTTTGAAAGTTGGAAGAATGTTTTTTTTTTAACTTTTTTTTACCTCTAGCAGTCAAAGGAGTATTTAGTGGCAGCTGAAGTTTGTTGAATTGGGTAAAGGAATAATCAAAGAACATATTTTGAAATTATAGCAGATATAAAAAATTATATATATATTTATTCTCCATCAAAGTTAAAAATAGTCACAAAAAAAAAAAAAAAACAAGTTGACCGACTATACCATACCCTATATAATGGTCTAGAGACCCTATCTCCTCGGTCTAACTAAGTAGATATAGAACATAAGCATTAACCAAATTTGAGTGGCATTTTTATTAACATTTTCACCTGCAGTTACGACAAAATTCATATGAGGACTAGGTCGAAAAATGGACCGATCCTGAGCGTATTTGTTAAAGTGCTTATATTTTGAAATGATATAAACAAACCAAATTTGAGAAAAATTTGTGCAATATTCTTATATTTTGATAGATTTAAGTGAAAATCGGGAAGCAGCCTTATATGGGTGCTATGATAAATAATTGCCATATGGGGTTTTTTTTGGAAAACTGATAAATGGATGGAACAAACATACACAAACGTAATTTGACCGAGATCTGAATGATAATTCGGATCTTATGGCAGTTGAAATCGATTTCATAGGGGTCATTTGTATGGGGACAAGGTCTGAATATGGACCGATTTTCACCAATTTCAACAGTATTTATCCTAAAACATATTCATATTTGCGACCTGTAGTTTGATTACAAGGTTTACATGGACACATACATAGATGGACAAACAGACAGAGGGACGGACGGACGGATATCGCTAAATCGACTGAAATATATTTGGTAGTTAAAAACAGCACACCAAGTCATTAGCCCCAAACCACATAGTAGTGCAAGGTATAAAAATAGACAGTTGATAAAAAGCGATTTGCCTGAAGAATCACAAGGCAAACGGTAATTTTTTTCTATTAGATAATGAATAAGTACATGAATGGAAACAAAACAATTATGATTAGTTACTTATTTTTTTATATTCCACCTGAAACTACATAAAATTTCCTAAAAATTGTGTGTTATTTTGAAAACTGAAAATCGGTCAAATTTGAAGGTTATATCTTCTAAACTGAAAATCTGATTTTATTGCGGGTAGCAAATTTTTAATCCTTGAACAATTTGCTATAAAATGGGTCTATTCTGAATATCGTAGGCGCAACCTCGTTTGTTATAAGAGCGCTAATTTGCGTCGTCCTATACTACACGTACCGTGGTCAATTTTAGATCTTCTCAAGGAAGCCAGATTCATTGTGGGAACCGAATTTCTGTTGTGATTACTGAATTTTTCAAACAACCATTGATTCGGTTGGGTAAAGTTTATAATTTAGTTGATATTATGGAGTTTAAATTTTATGTTGTAGTATCATCTCGTTACTCTAATTATTATTACGTTTAGTTTTTTCTCGGTTCTACTTTATTTATTGAAACTTTTCTCTACCCAAAAACTACCTTATTATTTAAGATTATATTACTTGAGGGAAATTGCTGGTTAAGGATAATACATGCTTTCAATGATTGTCATTATTATGAAATATAAAAAAAAAAAAAAATAACGAACAAAACATTGAATAGTTATTTAATATTTATATATTATATAATAAAAAAATAAGTAATAAATAAAAATAATTAAAATAAAATACTTATAATTACTAGCAGATTCCAGCGCTCGAAATTCGAGTGCAATTTCTAGGCAACTTTATTTCTCAACTTAGCCAATTTACAAACCAACATTGTTTTGGTTTATTATTATTGTGAATGAAGATAACGAAGTCATTAACAAATACATTAACAAATTTAATAAACACACACATCATATGTATACTTTTATGTATTTGTTAGTAGCAACTGTAAATGCAATTTACAAATTTAAAAATCTGTAAATCTGGTAAACAGCTGAAAAGAAATACCTTTCAAATAATATACGCTTGGTCAAAATCGGAATAAAAATTATTAATTTCTCACTGTCCACAGATTGTATTTTCCGTTTATTATCTTCTATTATTACATTACCGTTGTATCCTAAATCTATCACTTTAAAGGTCATAAATATTTATTTGCTAACTTGTGTCCTGCTTCATTTTTAAGCAGAACAAAATAATTTTTTTCTAATTTTACCTCTCTACTTTGCTTGTCGTGGGACTCTTTTTGTTTCAATTTTGTTTCCCCAAGCATTAGTCTAACACTTTTATAAGCTATATCCAATCTATAGCTACCATCCTTTGAATAGTAATCAACGTTATAAAGTGGTGTTATGTCATTCACTGTGTTGCATACATCAAACCCATTTAGTATTTTCGCGAACACCAGTTCGTATGGACAATACCATCGAAGGTGTTGCGTTAAAATAGTACTTAAAGTACAACAGCCATTCATCTCATTAATTTTTACCAACTGATAAATGCGATCGTATATATTCATTGAACGTTCGATGGTAGCGTTCTACAGTACCAAGTGTCTGATGATGATAGGCTGTTGAATTCTCATACTACTTACCCGTGTCTGATTGCCCTCATCGGACCGTAAGTTATTATATGAGATTCAAATACAGCCTTTGCAACAGTTGTTGTGCTTTAATCAGGTATTGGTACAGTAACCAAATACTTGGTTAGGTCACATATGAGTGTTAATTTCAGAATTTTTTTAAGAAAACTGCGTGTAAGTTTATCTACGTCTTCCAATAGGGTAAATCCCCATATTTGTGCTCCACATGTTTGTATAACATGGCATACTGATTTAAATAAATTCCATTTTACATTCAGACCTACATCGCTTTTAGCCAAAAAGTCTTTCCACGTTGCGTTAATACAATTTTTGCACACAAGTTTATTCTATCAAAATATTTAAAAAAAAATATTTTTGGGGACAGTTTCACACCAAAATATGTATAATAGGGCGGGTCGATTTGTAGGGAGTGTGGTATGCCACTGGCATGGATGGGTTGGCCCTCCAAAGTTAATGGGGGTCGATCATACATTTGGTCAAAAGTCGGGATCTCAGAATTCGTTTTAGAGGTATGGTTCCTCGGGCAAAGTTTCTTATTTTGATCCCTAGAATAGATTTTCCTTTCACTTGGGTGATTTTTAAATCGCCCCGCCCCAGTGTATAACCATTTGTGATTCATACATACTCCATTGTTCACATGCAGGAATTCTACCTTCACTTCGAAAAATCATCATTTCTCATTTACTCAGATTTACTTCCATATTCCTTATTGCACAGTAGTTCTCAAGTTTATTGATCATATTCTGCATTGTTACAATATCATCACAATATCATCCTCAGACATTAATAATCGACGTTTAAAGCGCCTTCTATAAATGAGAGCAAATCATTAAGATATATAGAGAAAAGAGTTGAAGAAAGCAAATATCCTTTTTTTCTTCCAGATCCTGTATTAAACTCGTCAGATATTTTTTAACCATCCCAGACCTTAAACTTGGTGTGACTATATATTGTTACAATCATTTTTATAAAGTTTGTTGATAAGGCAGTACTATATAGTTTACAGATCAGGGATTTTATTGATAAAGTCATGTTATACAGAATTAATAGCTAATCTTACATAAAAAATGAAGAGAGTACACCAGTGGACCGATCATCTTGAAATTTTTACAGTATGTATCCTGAAGGAACAATAGCCAATATTTTTTTAAATTTTTCCAGGGAGCGTGGCACCTTCCATATAAAGTGAATTTTTAACATCTAATTTTAACATATAATATCTGGAATACTACGAAAGCAAGAGTTCTTTTAAACTAATTTAAAGAGCTGCGAAAAAAATGGGCGGGATCCCTTACAAAATAAATATTTATTGTCATGTAGGTGGAGTATTGTAATAGTGAAAGTCTTGGGAAAGTCTTGTCTCAGTTCATGGCTTACTAATGTTGGTATTCAGGTAAAAAGTGGACGAGATCTGATCAGTGGGCGCGGCATTCCCATACGAAGTAAATATTTAATATAATATATCTAAAAAATGGGCGGGATTGGGCTAATGGGTGTGGTGTTCCCCGTACAAGATAAATATTTGATATCATATAAATGGAGTACTATAATAGAAAAAGGATTGGGACTTTGTCTGAGTTCACGAAAAGGGCGGAATCGGACTAATGGGCGTGCAAAAATATATGAAGTTCTATGAAAATGACAGTCTTGAAACTTTTGACAAGTACATTAATTACAAATGTGGTTAGTCGTGGAAAATATGGGCGGAATCGCCAAAACCAAAAATCACCAAAAACGAAATTCACGAATAACAAAAATTGTCAAAAACAAAAATTGCCAAAACCGAAAATCGCAAAACACAAAAAACGCCAAAATCAAAAACAGAAAAAACAAATATCTTCAAAATCTAAAATGCACATTTGGTTGGGTTACGTTCAAAGTGGCGCTTAATTGATTTTTTAAAACTCAAGATTTCTTACAATTTTTGGAACCGGGTTACAGTATTTTAAATTACTAATCGCTACTGGTACCAATCATTGTTCTGAGTTACATACTTTTTCTACAGTGAAGTGTCAAAGTCGAACAATTTTTCGTATTTTTGCAAGAAGTGGAAAAAAGTGAAATTTAACAGATTTAAAGTTAATTTTTTTTATTTAAAAGTTATAAAAGTAAACATTTTATGATGAAACCATTAACTTCAGGTATTTCAACTTATAGTTAACAAATTCTTGTTTACATTTTTGTTACAAAATTATTTTTGTTGTTGTTATTTGTAATGTTCCAAATAAAGAGTATTTTTATCTTTGATGGAATGGAACTAAATATGTTTTAGGTTGTTTGTTCTTATATTATTTTATAAAAAAAGGACAACATTCCAGCTTTCATATTCACGAAAAAGTATTTGCGCATTTTTTTAATTTTTTAAGTTTCATATAAAAATACTTGTGAATTAAAATTTGTATATACAAAAATATTTTGTTTTTTATTTTATTTTCTTTATTTTCTTATTTAAGTTACTGTTGTTCTTGTTAGTATGCTAAATTTTATTAGTGATGGGCGCGTTTTATAAAATTGCGTTCACTCACTTAAATATATTATTAAGTTATTTTTATTACATATAAAGATGATACTTTACTTTAGTTCAATATAAAACTATTTAAAATCAGATCTAATAAAGTATTTTTATTAATATATATTTTTCAAACTAGCTTTACGGATCTTGCGTGATTGATAAACAAAAGTCGTCTCACTCACACATCCCAATTATATGCTGTTGATAATGTATGACTTAAACAAAGTTCTAATTATGTTTCCTATGTTACTGATCTAATACTTTATTATAAACTTATTGTGTGCCAATAAATTTTAAAGAAATCATTTACAACAACGCAGAGTAGGGCTTAGTCTAATGACCGAATGTTTTTTTTTTTTTTGTTTTGATTGTGATATTTAAGTAATTTGTGTTGTAATATATTTTTTGACATTTTCGAAATTGTGATGTTCTTAATCTTTTGAAAGTGATGAAAGTTGTGTTTGGTAACTGGTATTGGATTAACGAAAAACAATTGAAATTCTTGAATCTATTAAAGTTGATAATTGTTTTTTAGGAACGAGTCCCAACATTATTTTCATTTCACGGCGAGAGCTTTATAATATTATGGCATATGCAGATATTCGAAATCAAAAGGATAAATTTAATTTTCTAAGACAAGAAATTATTAGACGCATTAAACCTTCTTTGGTTCAAGATTTAATACTTTTATCCAAGCGTTTAAAACTCGTTGGGAATGAGCGCTTTTTATTACACAAAAAAAAATTGGTTGGATTCATCACTATCATTTGTTCCTCCACCTTGTAAAACAGCTTGTAGAGAGTTTTCTTTTTAAGAGTGCAGCGCAAAAACGAAAGCAAAAAATGTAAGACAGTTAGAGGCAACACGCCTTTACGGGTGTTAGCTCATGCTGCAAAAATGTGTTTAAGAAAGTCTGGACAAGCCGTAGCGTCCTAAATAGTAAAAGAATGATTCAGATAATAAAATGTGTTTTCAAAAAAGCCTTACCAACGAAAATTTTGTTTAAATATTTTTTTCTGAAATAGCTACTCTTTATGTGTTTGTGTTTATTTATCAACCAAAAAAATATAATTTTCCTAGTGTGACTTTTTTAGTTAAGTTTATGGAATTATGGAATTTGGAGAAAATGTTAATTTCAGATTTTACTAACATAAATACATATTAAATATTTATTTCCTGTCTTATTTTAAAGCCGTGTCTTTTTTGAAAAGCACATTAAATATGCTCTAATTTGCAACGTAATTTGCTAATTTATCGCTTTCCGTTCCAAAGTTACAGCCAAAGTTGAAATATAAGAACATTTTTCCCAAAATACAAAAAAGCGCCTAACAGCCTAAAAAAATTTTTTCTCCACCTTTTGTTTACAAATGCTGGTTTTTTATGTATTTATGAATATCCATCAATAAAAAATAACATTATTTTAAAATTACGGCTTCCCTGAATTAATCGCCACTTTGGGTACGATCGAACCCAATGTGCGATTGGTGTAGCAAGGCGCATCGGATTGCAGCAAATTATATATTTGTATAAGTGCGACCTTTAGCTTGAATACCACGTTTACGTGTAAACCTGATTTAGAGTCGATCGGTATAAGAGGAGTGCCTGAGTAAAGTATTACTGATAGTCAAATTTGAAGTATAAAAACATTAAATACATTATAAAAACAACTTTAAGCTTATCATCTGATCATATTTTTTTTCCAAATACAATAAATGTTACCACATTGCTAAAAATAACAATAGCTTGTGTGATGGATAATTGTACCATTAAATGTGATGGGGATAGAATGATTTTTTTTTTAAATTGTTTATTTAATTAATATGAAAGATATAATTACAAACTCCAAATAAACAAAAAGTATATATATAACTTATTTTATATACAAAGTCCCATTTTAGCGAGCTCTCAAGTATAATATTTATTTAATAGTAATGTTATTTTTTCTATCACTTACACATAAATAGAAGGCTGCATGTAAATACAAGATTAATTGTAAGTAAAAAGGCTAACAAAAACATACTTTTATATTGGCAAGGATAAAAAAATAAGGTCAAGGGTTAAAATTAAAAAGGAAAATTATTGGGTTAGCCACCATTATTTTTAAGGTTTATATTATGTTTTATATTTTTATCATCCGAATAAATAGTTGTTGGAACATGTCCATTTAGTAATGTTTTTGAAATGTACCCTTCGGAAACATAGTAGGGACCCATGATTTTCGGTGATATGATATGAATAATGAAATTATCAAATCTGGATATTTCAGCTTTTTCATAAAGAATTTTTTTTGATATAAATTTTTGTAGTTACTATTCTGAGATCTATGTATGGCTGTGCCATGAACTATGTCATACTAGATGATGCATCACACCACGAAAATCTAAGGAAACTGATTTTTGAACGAGTTTGGATTAAACTTTTTCATGATATTCGATATATTGCGCCTTTTTCTGCTCCTTGGTAAATTTTTTTCGATTTTTCATATATATACATTTTTAGGTCATCCCAAATAAAGGCCCTTTTTGCTTAAGGTCCTTATCTCTATGATTTGTTTAGATTTTTCATAAAAAAAT
>OY821520.1:143451966-143760370 GCA_963682025.1 Cordilura impudica | reverse complement strand
AGTAAAAATGAAATACGTAGTGTTCATTAATCATATTGATGTTTATTTTTTATTTATCATCTTGCCACAATACAATATCCATTTAAGTATCTCTTGACCAAAAACGATAAATTTTTATTTAAAGAAATTTAAAGCAACAAGTAGCAGGTGAGTATTACGCTAGTGTAAGGCGAACGAAAATGGTTTAGCAAAGGAAATATATGAATGGAAAGTAAGTACCAAGTAGTAACAAAATAAACTGAAAAATGTGTTCAGTAAATCCACCGTAATGAAAAAAGTGAGACAGGAATAATAAGAAGTTATCTTTAAAGTTCTGCGAAGTGGGAATACCATAAAAATACTAAAATGGTTAAAACAACTGTTCGCACATGAACGTCAAGCTAGTAGTGTTATTTATTAGGACCGTCAGGTCCTACAATTATGTTAACAAAAAATGATACATAAAATCCACTACATATATAGTTATAAATGATCACAGATTGAAACTACGTGTGATCGGTGAGACTAAGGATATCAAAATTTAATGAGCACATAAAATTTTGCAAAATCATTGTGGTATGGTTAAGATGGTAAAGGGATTCGATAAAGTTTTCATGTGAACTTTGGACTCATCGGCAAAGGTCATGCCTTGGCCAACAATGTCAACTTTTGAGAGCGGAGCTATCCATGTTGATTATATTAAAGATTAAAAAACTGTTATCGGCGAATATTATTCCAAAATAATAGATGATTTCAAGAATATATTGCACGAAACTTATCCCAATTTCATATGCTAGCAGGAGCATCGTCATCTACTGCATTCACCTGACTTAGCTCAATGTTCTTATTTAATGGCTAAAACTGAAGATATAGGTCTGCGGAAACATATTTGTCCCAACGATGAGGTCATCGCTTAAACAAACGGCAATTCCGAAACAACACAGGGGCGGTAGTGGTATTGTTATTTTTGTGTTGAGGAGCATATGATCTTATCTATACAACAATTTAATTATGGTAAATTTAATATATGCTCCTAAAAAATCATAGTTTTATAACATAACTTTAAAATCAGTTGGCAACAGTATATTTGTGTCCCATCTTTTTATACAGTTTTTTAAAACTATCCAACGATATATAATATTTATCACAATTTACAAATTCAAATGATGTAATATGTTACCAGAACTATATTATGGAAGTTAAGTATCACTATCGCCGCTGTACCTTAACCGCTTTGTATAATATATACCCCATTTGAAATATATATGCTATAGTTTTAATAACCAATTACTTTTGTTATCATAATATTTTTAAAATGTGCTAAAATATTTATTTTTGTATACCCTTCACACCTGTGTGCAGAGAGTATACATAAGTTTGTCATTCCATTTATAAAAATTGGAAAACAAATCTGCACTTCCAAAAATACATATTCTTAATTTCGTCCGTCTGTAGAAATCAAGTTCATGCCCTTAATAGGACAGGTGGGTTACTTATTTTAAGTTAACATGATTCACATCAGCCTGCATTTAAAATCATCAAAATCGATTCAATGGTCTCGACATTTCAATGGTCCCGACATGAAGAAGTATGATTTTTCTGTTATTGTTATTACTCATTTATAATATGTGGGTCATAGCTGTTATTGTTGTTGTTGTGGTTGTTGTTGTTTGTAGAATTTACCTTAAAAGTCTGTACATGTCATACTCCACATATCGTGGAGATTTAATAACAATAAAATTAGTCTAAAACTTTTTTGGATAGCTTTTATATTTGATTTTGAAAACAACTGTACACTCGGTTTTTTTCGATGTTATGAGCATCACTATATTCGTTTAATTGTTGTAGTATTCTTTTCATCCACAAATTGGTAGGATGGTTCCCGGGAGAGTATACATCTCACTGAAATTTCCGAACCCTTAAAGTATATATATTCTTGATCCTTTACACAGTTTGAGTCGACATAGCGCGTCCATCTGTCCGTCTGTCTACTTAAATCACGCTCATTCACAAAATAAACCCTTTACCTCCGTAAGGTTACGATAATATCATTTGCCATTATTCTCACCAGGTTGTTATTTCAAATCGGTTGCAACGGGCATCACTATGCTGAGGTATGAAGAAAAATTTCTAGGCACCTCTAAATAATAAAATAAACCCAGTGTGTTAGTTGTAATAATTTAATGATTGAACAAAATTGGTGTACAACAAAAATTCCAAAAATTCACAAAAAAAGTTACAATCATACGAACAAGCACAACTACCACGAGCTATGTTAATGGTACTGCCACATTTTTTTAAACGATACACGACATAATAACAAAAAATCGCCAATATAAATTAAAATACAATCCCTAATGAAAAACGAAAAATGAAAAATTAAAAATTTAAATTTAAAAATTAAAAATTAAAAATTAAAAATTTAAAATTAAAAATTAAAAATTAAAAATTAAAAATTAAAAATTAAAAATTAAAAACTAAAAATTAAAAATTAAAAATTAAAAATTAAAAATTAAAAATTAAAAATTAAAAATTAAAAATTAAAAATTAAAAATTAAAAATTAAAAATTAAAAATTAAAAATTAAAAATTAAAAATTAAAAATTAAAATTAAAAATTAAAAATTAAAAATTAAAAATTAAAAATTAAAAATAAAAAATTAAAAATTAAAATTAAAAATTAAAAATTAAAAATTAAAAATTAAAAATTAAAAATTAAAAATTTAAAAATTAAAAATTAAAAATTAAAAATTAAAAATTAAAAATTAAAAATTAAAAATTAAAAATTAAAAATTAAAAATTAAAAATTAAAAATTAAAAATTAAAAATTAAAAATTAAAAATTAAAAATTAAAAGTTAAAAATTAAAAGTTAAAAATTAAAAATTAAAAATTAAAAATTAAAAATTAAAAATTAAAAATTAAAAATTAAAAATTAAAAATTAAAAATTAAAAATTAAAAATTAAAAATTAACAATTAAAAATTAAAAATTAAAAATTAAAAATTAAGAATTAAAAATTAAAAATTAAAAATTAAAAATTAAAAATTTAAAATTAAAAATTAAAAATTAAAAATTAAAAATTAAAAATTAAAAATTAAAAATTAAAAATTAAAAATTAAAAATTAAAAATAAAAATTAAAAATTAAAAATTAAAAATTAAAAAATAAAAATTAAATATTAGAAATTAAAAATTAAAAATTAAAAATTAAAATTTAAAAATTAAAAATTAATTAAAAATTAAAAATTAAAAATTCAAAAATAAAAATTAAAAATTAAAAATTAAAAATTAAAAATTAAAAATTAAAAATTAGAAATTAAAAATTAAAAATTAAAAATTAAAAATTAAAAATTAAAAATTAAAAATTAAAAATTAAAAATTAAAAATTAAAAATTAAAAATTAAAAATTAAAAATTAAAAATTAAAAATTAAAAATTAAAAATTAAAAATTAAAAATTAAAATTAAAAATTAAAAATTAAAAATTAAAAATTAAAAATTAAAAATTAAAAATTAAAAATTAAAAATTAAAAATTAAAAATTAAAAATTAAAAATTAAAAATTAAAAATTAAAAATTAAAAATTAAAAATTAAAAATTAAAAATTAAAAATTAAAAATTAAAAATTAAAAATTAAAAATTAAAAATTAAAAATTAAAAATTAAAAATTAAAAATTAAAAATTAAAAATTAAAAATTAAAAATTAAAAATTAAAAATTAAAAATTAAAAATTAAAAATTAAAAATTAAAAATTAAAAATTAAAAATTAAAAATTAAAAATTAAAAATTAAAAATTAAAAATTAAAAATTAAAAATTAAAAATTAAAAATTAAAAATTAAAAATTAAAAATTAAAAATTAAAAATTAAAAATTAAAAATTAAAAATTAAAAATTAAAAATTAAAAATTAAAAATTAAAAATTAAAAATTAAAAATTAAAAATTAAAAATTAAAAAATTAAAAATTAAAAATTAAATAATAAAAATTAAAAATTAAAAATTAAAAATTAAAAATTAAAAACTAAAAATTAAAAATTAAAAACTAAAAATTAAAAATTAAAAATTAAAAATTAAAAATTAAAAATTAAAAATTAAAAATTAAAAATTAAAAATTAAAAATTAAAAATTAAAAATTAAAAATTAAAAATTAAAAATTAAAAAGTAAAAATTAAAAATTAAAAATTAAAAATTAAAAATTAAAAATTAAAAATTAAAAATTAAAAATTAAAAATTAAAAATTAAAAATTAAAAATTAAAAATTAAAAATTAAAAATTAAAAATTAAAAATTAAAAATTAAAAATTAAAAATTAAAAATTAAAAATTAAAAATTAAAAATTAAAAATTAAAAATTAAAAATTAAAAATTAAAAATTAAAAATTAAAAATTAAAAATTAAAAATTAAAAATTAAAAATTAAAAATTAAAAATTAAAAATTAAAAATTAAAAATTAAAAATTAAAAATTAAAAATTAAAAATTAAAAATTAAAAATTAAAAATTAAAAATTAAAAATTAAAAATTAAAAATTTAAAATTAAAAATTAAAAATTAAAAATTAAAAATTAAAAATTAAAAATTAAAAATTAAAAATTAAAAATTAAAAATTAAAAATTAAAAATTAAAAATTAAAAATTAAAAATTAAAAATTAAAAATTAAAAATTAAAAATTAAAAATTAAAAATTAAAAATTAAAAATTAAAAATTAAAAATTAAAAATTAAAAATTAAAAATTAAAAATTAAAAATATATGCATTTCCTACAGGGATTATTTTTTTACTACAGATTAATGAATGTACGAAATACACATAAAGCCAATTTGACCGAAATCTATATGATAATTTGGATCTTATGGAAATTTGAGTCGTTCTTTACGGGGAGTAAGTCTGAACAGACACCGATTTTCACCGATTTCAATAGCGTTTGTCCTATGGCCAATAGAAGCTTATATATCAACATTCATGAAAATAAATTGATATTTACGACCTGTAGTTCGATTACAAGATGGACAGAGAGACGGATCGTCGCTAAATCGGCTCCCAAGGTGATTCTGAATCGATCGGTATAATACAATACAAACATTAAAACAAACATTTTTGATAGTCACAAACATCAGCATAAATCTGCAAATATTGTTCTCTATTTTTTTTAGTATTTTATATGAAATTTTATCAGAGTATCCTTACATTTTCGTAACTTATTCTCCAGCTGTGTGATTTGGAGGCTCAAACTGAAATAGAAAAAAGCTGAAGATTATGAAGAACACTTTAAGCCTAAGCAGTGTGACCCACTTGACCAATTACGGACACCAGAATGTTTTCAACAGACTGACAGAGTTACAAACGGAAATCGCCGGATCGATTTCTTATTTTATAAGAATGAAAAAAAATATACATAGTTTACAGGGTTTGTGGAATTTATTTCGATGTGTTAAAAATGTATTGACCCTCCGCTCAGTGCTGTGGTTGATATAAAAATAATATTTGAAAATATGAATCAAAAATGGAATAAGTAGTAGACTTAATGAATTATCCCCTATCGATTAAGAACGAACCCGATGAAAGCAATTCATGCCACTTTTGTTTAATATTATCTGTGTATAGCTAATATTCTTATATTTCAGTTTTGTTTCTTTCGTATATTTTAACCGTCTTTGGTATTAAGCTTACCAATTTTGACTAGCTTGCACTTCCTCTCATTTGTTGTACCGGCAGTGTATACAATTATATCTTACATCTTTTCTTCAGCGTTTCTACAGTTCGGGTATCCCGATTTAAGATTTTTACGATTGTAGCCTTGATCTAATGCAAGTGTGTGCTTAATGTTAAGCGCTTCCTACATCCCCTCATATGAAATTTTACTTACCTGGAACTCATTCACTATCATTTGAAGGTACTCTAACAACCTTGTATGCCCCCTTGATTTATGAGGTTATCTTACAACATCATTCACCGCTACATAATATGCTATTGGTAAAACTTCACCTTTCTCTCTGGTGCGCATTTAACCACACAATATAAGTCCCTTCGTTTCCGGTTCTTATTATCCAAGTTTCATTATATTATCCAAGTTATATTAAAATACTCCCACTTCAGTCTATCTTTAATTCAATGTTATTTTATAAATATTTTAAAGCTATCCTTATTATCTGTTCTATTAAAATATGTATTTGTGATATGTTGTTCACTAACAGCTTTAAGTAAATATTTCATTTGCTTTTGTTTTCCTTGTCATTCCTTCCATTATGCTCGATATACATTTAAAGTCAACAAAACTATATCGCCCAGAAAGAAAACCAATTTCTCACATTTTAATATGCAACTGACTTCACCAACAAACCGAGCAGTGTGTCGTTTTGATTTTTCTCTTTTTTGCTTACTTACCCCTTTCCAATGGTGGTTTCCATTTCTTTTTATTTTTTGAAATTTTATATGAAAGTACAGTAGTTGAATATGTGCAAAGTTTAGAAAATTATCACAGCGAGAAGTAAATATTTGTAGGAGGATGTATAACTTAATAAATGGATAGCGGAAAATCAATTACGCTATACAATTCGAAAAAAAAAACATGCGCGGAATCATTATTAGTTTTTTTGAGTTATCACGGTGGTTTCATAAAAAAGTTTGTATTTAATTTGTTCATTTATTGTTAGTTGGTGATTTTTACGGGATTTTATCATAGTTTTTCGGAATGTTCCAGGCTAACATATTTACGAAAATACCAAAAACAAAAATCAGGTTTTGGAGGCCTTTTGGGCAAAAATATCAAAAATTCATAAATTTATAAATTTTATTTAACTTTTCGCCATTATTTCTGCAATAGTCGGATTTTAATATCCGATACTTACTGAATAAAGTAGATCATATTGTGCCAAGAATTTTTTGCAAGGACATCATGAAAATAATAAGTCATATTAAAATAGTAATATTTTCAGTTATATTTTGATTAATTTGATGTTGTCTTACATAGGACTGTTGAAGTATAAAAAAGCCAACGTGACTGACAGCCACTCATGGATTTCTTATTTATTTTGCACAATATTTCTTTGGCACTTATACACTGTTCGTCTTTTAAAATAAATGTATACAAGTAAAAAAAAAAATGTAAGTAGTGCAATGATTTATACACGCTTCAGTAAACGAGTGAATAGAGATTTTTGCTATTTATTGCCGTTAAAATGAAAACCAACTCCAAATGGAATAGAATAATATTATAAAATGTCATAAAGCATATAGAGATCTATATATGTTATATAAATATATATGAGAAAATGTTGAATTAATATTAAAATTCAAGGTTGCTTGTGTAAAATATATCTGCTTCGCAGATATATAGGTCATTATTTAAAAGGTCAGTTAGCTAAGAAATGCATGTAGAATAATCTGATGGATTTGCGGTCTGCTAAAAGCAACAGTTCTATGTCATATCATAAGTAAATAATGGATAGATGGTGTAAGTGATATTTAACTGAGAAGCATAAAGTTCTGAAATGGATACTGTTCTTAAGATCCAAATGTGGTGAAAAGTTGGATAGGTACCGACAGTCATTGGCTTGGCATTTCACGTATGTTGTCTATTATCGATCCCATGAAGTTAATTTTAATTAGTAAATACATGGGATGCCATGAAAATAGTAGATACTTTTATCAATTTAAAATTGGCAGTTTCTATATATTTTTCTATATATTTTTCAGTTCGATTCTGATTTTTTTTTGAACTGTCTTGTAATTAAGGCAAGCACTTAGTATTAGCATATCAACATTGTATTATGTTTGTTTTATAATTGCTTATTCTGCTCTCATTTCAACTTTTACACATTTCAACTTAACAGAAAATTATTAACAACAAGTTCAGTGATGGGCCAACCAGAGGGGTCAGGACACCACGGCCAAAAAACTTCAAAGATGAAATCAAAATTGTCTTCTTCACTCACGGTCAACTTTAACCCAAATATGCCATCAACTTCAAACAGCAGATTTAGTCTGCTCGGTGAAATTGATGAAATTGATATAGTTGCAGTAGCCAATACTTCTGAAGTCTGCCAATATAAGCTTCCACCATGTGTTATTAATGTTAACACAGCTTTCTAGAGAAAGAATGCATACACAAACATACCTCTATTGGTACAAAAGTTTTCCCTACAAACTACGAAACATTCGAACATTGTAAAATAAATTTTAAAAGAAAATCAAAAAGATTTCCACACTTTTACCTCAAAAGACAATCATTGGTACACGACGATATAATATCTGAATTAAAAAGTTGTAGTATAATATCTTCATCTGTTACCGAAATTAACACCACCTAATACCTACCAGTTCTACCAAGAATGCTGTTTTCAGTTTTTACAAAAAAACTTTTAACACAAATTCTTTAAAAAAATGTTAGAACAATTCCAAATATAATTATTACATGTAAAAATTCAAGACAAGGAATAACGTTAAACCAGGGATGGAATATAGCAATTTCGATTTGGTATCAAAAATGACTTTAAATTGTACTTTTTTGACCATCAAGGTACTTTTTTTCATTTAATTTAAAAAAAAAAATAATAATAATTATAAACAAAACAGGTACATAAAAATTCATTAATGTATTTTAAAAACACAAAATAAAAAAAAAATAAATAAAATAAAAAAATATACATAAAATTATATATAAAAAGGAACACAAATATTTTTTTCGAGATCAAAAAATTATGTTTCTAAGATAAAGATGTAAAAAAATATTACTAACATCTTTAAAGTAAAGATATTGTACGACTTTAAAATTTAAAGTTTAATTCAATTTAAACTATTTTTATACATTTTTTAATACCATTTTGTTAGAAATTTTAAAATTATAACAACAAGCATTTGTTGATTTTAACAAGTCTTTGGTTTGTTTTTGTTTTTATAAGATTTTGATAAGAAAAAATCCTCTCCACGTTTGCAGAGGAATGAGGTATCGACAAAATTCCACGAACAATTCTGAAAATATCAGGAAACATCTTTTCATCTAATTCATTTTTAATTTCAGACGCTTTTGACCAGAAACCACACATATTTTCTTTTATTAATGGTTTTAATTCATCCAAATCGGCCAATGCTCTATATTGTGAGTTAATGTTCTCAAAATTTTTTCTTTCATTGGGAAACATTTTGATCAAAAAAGGCACAATGCTGTTGATTTTTCCTGACAAAACATTTTCGGGTGAAAATTTACTAAACCAATTTAGGATCTCGTCATCAAAATTTACTTTTGTCTTCAAAACTTCACAAAATTTTATATAGAAACTTTTTGCATTTTGTTTAAATTGATTTACAACACTACTGTCGATTTGATTTTCGATTATGTATAAATCGTTCAATGGAATATGATTCTCATTTAGGTTTAGTTTTAAAATTTTAGAGTTGTCTAAAAAACTCTTTTTAATAAAGTTTCGTGCAATTTGGCGAAATAAAAATTTTAATCTTGGCAAAAAAATATGCATACGAGCATCTTCTGACTGCATTTCAACATTCACTGCATTAGCAATTTTAAGAACATATTGAAGGAATAAAAATGTCATTTTGTATATTGGATTTGCAAATCCTAACATTATAAACTTTATTCTCTCATTTTTTGAATCAGCATCAAAATTATCAAAATAATATTACAAGGGTTCCCACTGTTCTAGAATTCGATTAACTACTTCTTGTCTTGAAAGCCATCTTGTTGTAGCGTATTTAAAGATTATATGTATTTCGGCTCCAAAGTATTCCTGGAAGTTAATGAATTCTTCTCTTCTGCTCGCACTGCTACAAATATGAAAATTTATTTTTTTATAAACTTATCAAATTCCTCAGGAATTCCAAATTTAGAGGCAGCTGATGAAACCAAATTTAAAATGTGACATATGCATCCATTGGAAAATAAATGAGGAATAATATTTTTAAATTTGGATTACACACCATTTGAAGAACCCATCATTACAGCACATGTATCTGTGGTATGTTATTTTCCTTTAATACATGCAGTGTGCTATTGAAGATTCCATTAGATGTGCTGTCTTCAATTTGTACCAAACTCAAAAAACGGTCACGAGATATTCCATCGAAAATTCGTATTACAATTGTAAGGTTTTTGGAAATACTGCAATCAGTACTTTCGTCGATTACTAACGAAAAGTAATGGTTGTTACAAAAGCAGATTCCGTTATTGTACATTTTGTGGAACTTTTTAAGAAATTGTCAATTTTGGGTCTTGTTTTGGCGGCTTTAACTTTCTTTTTGTGATTTTCGCTCAGGTCATGACGATTTAAATGTGTTAAGGCTCCAGTAATATAAGAATTACAAACAGTACATTTTTTTCCGGTTTCATCCTTTGTCAACCATGTAAACTTTTTTGCCCAATCATCTCTAAATGGAACTAAATATGGCTTGTTTGACTTGCTGGTTCTAAGAAAAATAAAATTAGAATTAAGTTTAATTTATTTTAAAACCCATTGCAAAACTTACCCAGGTTCATCATATTCCATGATTAAGGTAAATAGAATTAATTGTTAAAAACTATTTTATTTATTGAATCACGGTTAATTGCTGACGTTTTTAGTATTTATCGAGAACAAACAAATCTTCCGATTTTTTTTTTTTGCGTAAAGAAGAAAAAACAATGATTAATCAGAATTAAAGCATCAGCGTGCTGTTCGTCGTTCTTTTCTTTTCATGTAAAATTTTAGGAGAAAAATGTTACTTTGCTGCTTGTAGTCTGATTGCGTTTGGCATTTGTTTTGGGAAAAAACAAATTTTATAAACAAAAGTCAGCTGATATTTGTTAGACCATCATCACATAAATGAATGAAGTGTTGCCAGTGTGGTTAAATTTAAAAGAGTTTCTCAACGAGTTACCATATTTCAATAAGTAGAAAATGGGGGAAAAATTAATGCAAGAAAAAAATTTCAATAAAAAAATTAGTTAAAATTCGTTCAATTTTGAAAATGTATCAAATGAGTCGCGGGCGTATCAACGTATTTTTCAACATCAAATAGTATCAAAAAAACTACAATTGTATCAACAATTCCATCCCTGCGTTAATCCAACTGAATGCTGGAATTCTTTGAAGTATGAGCACGGTGGAGATCATTACAATCGACGTGCAGTCTGTATAATTTGTGCTAATTGGACGCATACATGACACAAACATGATTGACAGTCAAGTGATTGATCAATCAAGCTCGCAGTACACACGACACCAGCATGCTGGTTCAATCATCATTTATTTGCATATAATGCGCTAAAGAGAGCGATGCGAATAGTGAACTTACAAAATTGTTTGTTAATTTTTTTACGTTTATTAAATAAATTCATGTCTTATTCATATATTTAAATTATACAATGTTAATTATTAAGGCTAAAAATAATAAAATAAGGCTAAAAAAATTGTTCATGTATATCATAAGATACATTCCATACCATAATGCACGACACAATCATGACTGATTAATCGCAAAATTATCAAACTCATTTTGATTTTTCTCAATCAGCCACAATTGGATTGTACAATCACACAGCAAGCCAATGTGCGGTCACACTAATTATTGTCAATTCAACAAGACACATGAAGGACCTGTTATATTCTCATGCTTTAATTGAAACAGTATGGAAAAAAGCGAATTGATGATTCCGAAAATAACATAAACTGCCGGCCTTTCTAACTGCATACAGCTTGTTTATCCTGGCGACAGCTTAACAATCTGTATCATGTGCGATAATAATTCAAATGATGCTAGTGGTGGCGTTCTCCAACATGTGTCTTCATATGGTTGGAAACCACTTAGTTTTTCTTCGAAGAATTTTAGTGACACTCAAAATAAGTACAGCACACGACCGTGAACATTAAGCTACATACTCCGTGGTAAGGTAATACCGCCATATGCTTTAAGGCCGGAATTTACAATTTTTACTGATCACTACCCAATGACAAAGCAAAGCTCAGAAAAGGCCACGCCTCGTCAGTTTCGTCAGCTTGATTTCTTATCGTGGAAGAATGTCAGGATAATGTGGTTGCGGATGCATTATCTTGTTTATGTTGTATATCCCAAATATATCGATGCAAAACACCTTTGATTTGGGCCAGAGGCACAAAAAACTGACAAGTACTCGCAAGATTTCTTGTCACAAAACAAGCCATCATCGTAATTTTAAAACCCTTACAAGAACATTTCCTCTGCAATTGCCCGGCGCTCTCTAGAACGAGACTTCTAACATTGGGATCGTAGTTTTTGCACCATCTTTCCGACCTCTCAAATGTGGAAATTTCACATCTCAGGGGCTTCATCAGGAGTTCAAATTGTTTCCACGGTGGGGACTGAAAGCTCATTCGTCCCACAACGGACCCCAGAGGCTAAGTGTGTTTATCGTTGGATTAGCAGCTACTTCCAACTTAACCTAACCCAACACAGATTTGGGTGGACCTCTTCCAACGTGTAGAGGACACATTTACATCCTTACGTACATCGCTCGTTTCACTCGCTGGCCAGAAGCCATTCCTGTAGTAGATATTCGAATTGTGATGGCTGCAGATTCTTTTTATACTGGTTGAACTGATCGATTCGGAGTACCGCCGAAAATATTAACAGATCGAGGTTGCCAGTTTGAATCTCAACTCTTCAAGGAATTGACACTGCTTCTTGGTATGCAGCGCATACCCACAACACCATATCATCCAAGCTCGAATGAAATGGTCAAGATGTGGCACCGATATGTAAAGATTTCAATCGTGTATCAAAATACTTCAAATTGGATAGAAGTTTTACCAACGGTGTTACTTGGATTGAGAGCAAGTTTGAGCTAACATATGATAATATACTTATGCTAGCAAGCAAAATTCTCAGCGAAGCACAAGTTTCATTACTTAAATCTAAGATGAACGCTTTAAAACCCGTCGCCACTGTGTACAAAATCAATCCTACAGTTTCGACGAGATGCTGCTAAGAAACCATTTCAACCTCCTTATGATTATCATTTTCCAGTAATTAAACGCACTGAAAAGATGTTTACGCTTGAGATCAGCGACACGCATAAAACAATTGCGATCAATCGTCTAAAGCCGGGATTCTCTTAATCTTGGTATTTGCGAAGACTGGAACACCATAACTTTTCCCTGTTCGCCCACCAACGAATAAACCTGTTCACCTTTCTAGCCGAACTCCTTTTAGACGTGGTTGCAGGGTGATATTTAAGTACAGATTGTTTGTAATTTTAAAATTTCTAGGGGGGAGAACATTACACTTAGCGTACACTTAGATCTTTATAAAAACTCCTTGTTAAAAAAATATATATATATTAATTTATAACAAAAAATATATTAACTAAAAATTAAAAAAAAAAAAAAAATATTTTTTTTGGAAATTTATATGAAACTCTATCGAACGTGTCTTTTCTTTTAATTACACATGTACACCCGATAACATTATCGAAATTCCTTTAAATTTATTAAGGACATTTCCTCTATTATTCAAGGTATTTATGGTAACATACTGGAAACCAGTCACACATCGTTAATTTCTGATTCCGTAATATTAGATTCAAAAAATTATGATTGTGATATCATTAATTCGACAAAATTGCTTCAGATGATATTCTAGAACAAATATCTTTCCAATTTGAAACATAAATTTGTAGCAGAAATAAATATCGAAACAATTAAAGGAAAATAATGATGTATATAAAATTTAAACAAACCTGGTGTTTAATTATTTGCAAACTCAAAAATTATAAATGTTATCCAGAAAATATACATATATTTAAACTTTATTGTTCTTTTAGGCTTTATAAGATTAATAAACATTTTTAGGAAAACTTGCGTTATGTTTAACACATACAAACTCTCGTATATAAAAAGAAAAAATATTTCTCATGTTCTTTTCTTTCAAATGTTGAGTTAAATAGTTGATTAGGCATGAGTTGAAGTAACAGGCAGAAGGATGCTGAAGATGAACAAGTCGCTTTGTTCGAAAGTAGCTACTCCATCTAGCGCTGTCTTCAATTATTTTTCCAATATTTTTCTTACATTACAAAAAAATTGTTATCTTTCTTTCATTAGAAAAATATATACATGATCTTAAACCGAAAATAACTAAATAACTAATTTAACACAATTTTCTAAATAAAAAAATCAATTGAAATTTTTCAAGTTCACAGGCTATCCGCAAAATAATTGAATATATCACTAATAATAACATGAGAGTTCATGAAAATAGTGTTAACAATTTGAAACGGAAAAAAAGTATTAACGTTCCAATTTCGATCAACAAGTGTAACTAACAATTGTTATATAGAAAATAAAGTCTACAGTTAAAAAGCGCATTTAATATAATATATTTAATAGATTGTATGGGTTCAGAAATTCTGACCACATCAGAAGGTAGCGTCAATTATATCAAAATAGCAGTAAGGTTTTATTAAAGCAAAGAAAACTACACTTGTTTTCAACATACTTTGCATTGATTTACGATTAACAATAATTCCGTTTCCCCTAGATACTGTTTGAAGAATAATTCTATTTTTTAATAATGATGTAATTCAAATCAAATTGAGTACCACTTAAGCTAATTGTTAATACCTATTGTAAATTGATTACATACCAGACATGTAATTTAAATTTAGCATAAGTATTCCATATATCTATATAAGCTCACTTATTACCAACTTAAATTAATTTTTCCTCATGTTTGTCTAAAAAACGGCCACAAGATATTGTAAAATGTATAACTGACATAACGGTTAGCATGTTTGTATTAAAGTAAGGGTTACCGAGTTTAGTGAATAATTTTTTTTAAGCCTACGGGAAATAGTTTTAACTATTAGACTTCATTAACGTTTTTCAGTTTCGTTAGATTTTCGGAGATTTTATAGGAAACATTAGAATCTGACCTATCTTTTAAATGTATTTTTTTTTAATTTACTTTTTAGAATTTTTTTTAATGTTCTTATTAAAGAAAAGGGAAACTTTTAAAAACAGGTAATTTCTTTGAAGTGTTTTTTAACGATAATTTTTTAAAAAAGTTACTTTAAAAAAAAAGTAATACCTTAGGAAAAAATGATGTTTTAGGGAAGGTACTTTTTAAAACAAGTAATTTTAAAAGGAAAAAGGAATTTTTAAGAAAAACTATTTTTTAAGAAAAGGTACTTCATAAAAAAGAACATTCAAGAAAGGGTACTTTTTAAGAAATGGCACTTTTGTTAAAAAATATACTTTTGAGAATAGGTACTTGTTAAGGCAAGGTACTTTTTTAAGAAGTATTCTCAACATTACCTTTTTAGGGATTATATTTTTTCTTTCATATTGGCGATTTTTTTTATAATGTCGGGATAACGATAACAAATATGTGACATTGTTTAAGCTAATGTCAGACGTACATTATAACCATACATACACACTTATCAAGCAAATTTCATAACTACATTGACCACAACAATAAGAAAAATTATAACATACGAGTACATATATTATCTTAAGAAAAACAACAAACACATTGAACATTTTTATGCCATCAAGTTTTTTTTTATATTTAATTAATATTTCGAAACCCTTTGGACCGATTTTAAAGATTTTAAATAGTAAATTCTTCAGGATGTAAGTGAATCATTTAATACAAAAAAAAAAAAAAACAGAAATCTAACTTAGTTATTGAGGCTGTGATCGCTTATTTTAAAGATCAAGAAAATATATGTTTTTGACATCTTCGGAATTAACTTCGATGCGTTCCAAACAGAACAACAAACTGATATACTTATAGCCTCTACGTAGTGGTGTGGATGGTGTATTGTGGAGCGGATATTTTGGCCTGATCAACTTGAAAAATGAACTTTGACTATATATTGAGTCAAGAACAATAAAGCTGTTTACTAAAGATATTAGAATAAAAGTAGTAACAGGTAAAACAAAATATGTAAACAATATTTAAAAGTCAAAGTATTACTTTATGTGCAATGGGCAATTCATATGAAAAGAAAATGCTTTTTTTTCGACCAAAATTCAAATTATATATTCTTATTTAACAACTAAAATCAATAAAGTTAGAAAAAAATGAAATTACTGAATACCAGGTTCAAACTTTATTGATTTTAATTGCTAAATAAGAATATTTATAAATGCATTTTTATATATAAATCCAGTTTGTCTTATTTAAAAAGAAAAAAAATGGTTTGTAATTTTTGTATAAAATAGTATTCGTTAACTTTAGATATAAAATTATATTAGAAACATCTATACGATTTGTAATGGCACTTGCAAACTGTAGTATTATTGATTTTTATTTCTTTTTACTATCACCCGCAAGAGACCGATCTTAAATTTGTTTTACTCAGGGAATTAAGGATCTTCCTTCCTTTAACATCAACTTGTTAAAATTTTTATTGGCCGTCATTTTAACGTACTTGTACAATGCCATCTATGTGTGAATACCTTCTGGTAAATTCTTGCCTTTCTATTGCTTGATGTTTTATTTATATTTATTTATTAGCTTTTTTACCAAAAAAAAAAAAATTTTTTTTTTTTTTAATTATTAAAAGTTTTTGATTAAAAGTTAAAGTGATTTCTATTTAAGCGGTAATTTTTGTTAGAGACAATTCTGATGAATTTTCTTTAAATTAAGACATAATTTCGGGTTAAATTTTAAAATAATTTACACAAAGGAAAAATTTTTGCTACATAGAGGAAATATAAAATATATAAAATTTACGTGAGTACTATTTTAAGAATTATATGATTAATTTCATATGAATTTATTGGTATTTGTTTTTTTTGTGTATATAACCTTTGTTCTTTTCGTTTTCTTTAATGTATATCCTACAGTTGTTGTGCCGGTTAATTAAAATTGTGCTTTAATAACAGAAAAGTACATTTTGCCAAGGAAACTTTGGCTTAATTTGATTCGCATCGCATTTTCAATATACGCAAAATTTAGCAGGTATTATGGCGTCAATAAATTAGAAGTTTCATCAGATTCCCTATGAAACCCATTATTTTACAGTCGATTGTATGCACTTACTTCCCATTTAATTTCATTCGACAATTGCGGTTGATTGTACTATTTTTCTTGGATTATTTTCTACTTGGTGCCAACTCAAATGGTTAAGTGATAACAAATTAATTTCTTGTTTAATGTGAACCCTGGAAGAACACAAAAATTAAAATTACAAGAAGAAGCAAAAGGAAAGAAAGGCTAAGATTTGTTATAATCAAGAAAAAAATCTAAACAATACACACGTTAAAATAATTAAAATTAAAAATTATAATATTAATAATACTATTTATATAAAAACATATTAAGTGACAGTGTAAACTATATAAAGTGCTAAAATTTTAAAAATATCAATTTGTTTCCCAGTGTTCAAATATGTTTGCGCCTTGAAATGCTAAACAAATCGGTTAATTTTGCTTTCATAAAATTTTTCGGTATTTTTATTCTTTTTTTGTTCTTGTATGTTAAAACTTAAGCAAAATGCAAGATCTACCATTAAACTAAAAAGTAACATAGACAAAATGTTTTCACATATAAATAACTAAAACAAGTAAGAAAATTAAAGTCGGTCTGGACCAACTATACGATACCCTATACAATGGTTTATAGACCCTATCTCCTCGGTCCAACTAATTGAATATAGAAAATAAGCATAAACCAAATTTGAGTGGGATTTTTATTAATATTTTTGGCTGCAGATATGAAAAAGTTCATATCTGATGCTATATCTATATGGGGACTAGGCCCAAAATTGGACCGATCCTGACCATGTTTGGCAAAGTCTCTTGTATTTTGCAAAAATATATACAAACAAAATTTGAGAAGAATCAGTGCAATATGTTTGTTTTTTGATAGATTTAAGTGAAGATCGGGAAGCAGCTCTATATGGGGCCTATGAGTAAAAGTTGTCCCATAGGGATCATTTTTAGACTTCTCATTAATGGATGTAAAAAACGCATACAAACCCAATTTGAGTAAGATCTATATTGCAATTTGGATCTTATGGCAATTTATGTGATTTCATAGGGGTCATTTGTATGGGGGCTAGGCCTGAACATGGACCGATTCTCACCAATATCAATAGTGTTCATGCCATGGCCGAGGGCAGCTCATATGCCAAATTTCATCAAAATATATTCATATTTGCGACCTGTAGTTTGATTACAAGGTTTACATTTATATACAGACGGAACGACGGAGGGACGGACATCGTTAAATCGAATCAGATAGTGATTCTGATTCGATCGGTATAATAAGAGATGGGTCTAGGTCAAATATTTGTGGTAGTTGCAAACAGCAGCACAAAGTCATTATACCCAAACCACATAGAGGGATAGGGTATAATTAGAGTTCATGTACTTTACAACAAAACAAAATTAGCATTTCAATAAATTGTGATAATGAATGTTAATCAACAGTGGTGTCACCGCCTACAATTTTCAATGTTAAACAGAAGCTTTGGGATGTGCATGCATTTTAGTTCCGTTAAATCAAACAAGTATTAAAAAAAAAAGTTTTATTACTAACGAAACCAAGAACCTATTGAGCAGAGTTCAATTTAAGCTAATTTAATAACAGTGTTTTAAAAGCCATGAAAAATGATAAGCAAATTTATGTACGGTGAAAGCAACAAATGTTTCTAAACATCTTTTGGGAACAATTCTCTTAAACCTTTTTTATTAGCCTCAGCTTTAGCGACGACAGCAACAGCAACTTAGAGAGATCTTTCCGAGGAGTAAGCATCGTCAGTAAAGTAAGTGATTTTTATTCTCATTTTTTTATATTATCATCCAATTTTTTTTGCTTTACATTTTTATTTTTTTTTTCTTTAAATTACTGATTTCGGTGACCTAGTTTTGAATTTAAAGTTTAGTGAACTTGGGATATTTAGATGCATAACGTGACCAACTAATATTTGGTGTAAATTTTTTTTTATTGTCATTCTATTAGTAAATTAAAATTAAATATCATTTTGTTTCGTAAATATTAATTAGTTACATGGGTAAATCCAAAGTTTTTAAGGAACTATAACAAGCTTTTAATCAATTAATTTTGATTCAGTTTAAATTTTCATTCACCGAAATCGAAAGTGTTTGAAATTTCAATTCTTTATTATTATTTTTAACACTGAGCCAATAATTTTTTTTATTATTATTATTATTCTTTCTTTATTAGTATTCATAATTTAATTCTCATTAAAAATTTTATAATTAAAATAAAAATTATAATTAAAAAAGCCAATTTTCTTACTAATTTTTTTTTACATATGTACTCAATATGATCTTTAAGTTTAATCTCTTTGTCTATTACTAAGCCGAGGTATTTAATTTTTTTTACTTTTTCTATGGTCGTGTTATTTATTTTTATTATTATTTCACTAGTCATATTTATTTCCATTAGTTTTGTTTTATTTTCATTAAGTTTAAGCTTATTCATTTTTAGCCATACGTTAACATTATTAATATCATGCATCATATTGTCGCGGCATTCTTCGCATGCACCTCCTTCTGTGTATAAAAGAGTATCATCAGCATATAATACTATTTCACATTTATTTATAACGTTTGGCATGTCATTTATATATATAATAAATAGTAAAGCGCCCAAAATTGACCCCTGGGGAACACCGAAATCATTATTTATAAACTTTGATGTTATACAGTTTACTTTTGTCACCAGTCCAGTTCTTTTTCCTGGATGCCATAAATAAACAGCTTCTGAATCAATATTCGTCTATCAATAGTCTCAAATGCTCGTTTAACATCTAAGAAAATTGCCATAATTTTTCTCCTCTTATCTATATTTTTCCATCGATTTATAATATAATTCACTGCAGTTTCACATGAAAAGTTTTTTCTGAAACCTGATTGGTATTTTGATATTAAATTATTTTTTTTCCATATATTTTTCTAGTTGGTTTTTCACGACTTTTTCCAATATTTTTTCACATGTTTTCAGTGTATTTATGGGACGATATTCTTCACATTTTTTTTTTTGTTTTGGCCACTTTGACTAGCTATTTGACTACTTTACTTATATTCTACGTTACTAGATATCACAGATTTTATCACAGATTGATTTTTCTTTATCACCAAGTCTTTGATTTCTCTCTACATTTGTCTTTGGTCTTTTGCATTATTTATTCTGTTGTTTATGTATTTGTATTTTTCGTTTTCTATTTTCATCTTATATTTATTTCTAATTGTTTTATAATTTTTCCATGCTTCGTTTGTGTTTTCAAACTTTTCAGTTTGATATTTTAATGTCTTCTAATTTTTTAATAAACGTAATTCATTATTAAACCAATTATTTATATTATTTAGTTTTTTTATCGTGTTCTTTTTAGTAAATTTTTGTATTGTTTAATACGTTTTGACTAACATCGACATTTTCTTCATATCTAATTTTTGCACTTATTTCTCTTGTAAAAAGGTCTTTTTTATATATAAAAGTCTCCGTTTTGTTTTAGTATTCGTTTTCATTGTTTCTTTTTTCATCTTTGATTAATATCTGTATCATTTCATGTTCAGATATTTTATTTTTAACACAGTTTTGTGCCAATATTTTGTAGTTGTTGTTTATCACATAGTCAATTATAGTTCTAGTTGTATTTGTTACCCGTGTATATTCCCTTACTATTTGATTAATACCATTATCATTTAACGCGATTTCGATTCTGTTTTTATAGAAATTATTTGTCGATCAATCTATATTGAAGTCACCGGTTATTATTATATTATAAGTTTCCTCAGTCAGTTCTTCTAAATTTTCCTGGAGACTTTCACAGAATTCAGATTCGTAGCCACTTGGTGATCTATATACTGCAACAATTATCATTTGTGTGTTTTCATGTTTGGCTTTACAAACTATAATCCATTATTTTGAAAATGCCGCCTTTTCAAATATCTTTGTTACTGTCCATCCATTTTTATAATATATAATAACACCACCAGTTCTTGTGGAATTTGAGAAAGATATTAATTGGCTATAGTCATGTAAGCTAGTTTCATCTTCGTTTATATGATCTGTCATATGAGTTTCCAACAGTATGAAAAAATCTGGGTTTTCTGTTGCAGCTATTATTTCGTCAGCCCTTGAAAAATTGTGGTTAATATATGTATGTTCTTTAATTCTTAGAAAGATATACCCAATCTTCATTTTTTCATATTGATTTTATTTTTATATACTGGACATTCCTTACTATACGTTCCATGGTTTTCATCAAAACCCATACTTAATTTCTGATTTATCTTTACACAATTAATACATTTAATTATTGGATCCTTGTTACATTCCTGATTTTATGATTTTCATGACATTTAACACAAACTTCTTGATTTTTACATTCAGTTGATAAATGATTATATCCTTTGCATTTAAAGCATTATATATATGGGCAATCCCACCGAAAGGTCTACAAAGACCAAAAAACCAAAAGTTCTTGAATCCAATTTGTTTAATCATATTTTCATAGGAAAACAATCAAATCTACTTAACGTGAAAAAATTTTACATTTATTCATAACCCATTTCGAGATATCCGAATATAAAGGCGAGCAAGCCAATTTTTTCTCATTGGGACATTCCTGTTGAACCTTTTGTTTTGATAAAATTTCTTAAAGAGAAGCATATAATATTGACTTTTGCTTTTAAGAAATTGTGCAATTAAAAATAGCGGCAAGTTTTTCTATGCTTTATCACATATTTCGATGTCCCTGTCACATTGAAAAGCAACATTTGTAATTAGTGCGTCAAGTGGACATGATGAAAGTTCATCAAATATTGAGAACAAACACATAATTTTATTACAATTAAAATAAAAAAAAAACTTTTTGAAAAATAATAAAATCTCTGATCTTGGTTCGCAGACACGTGGGACATGGTAAGTTTGGATTTTAAAATTTGTAAAAAATTTTTTTCTTACGAATATTATTTATTTGTTTAAAGATGTTGCGATGGATAGTAAATCAACAGAATTATCAAATGATGCGAGAGAAATTATAGTACATTTTCATATTGAAGGGAAATCGTTGCGGGAAATCGCAAAAATAATGAAGCGTATTTCATCTAGCATACAATATATAGTGTCGAAGTATAAAAAGATGGGACAAATTAATAAAGCTAAACTTCATTCATATAATAAAGCTAAACGTGATTCTTCAAATCTGAGAGATCCTAGTGATGTGGCACTGGCTGTTAATCTGAAGAAGGACTTTGGAATTCGCGTTACACCTCAGACTGTGAGTAATTACCTCAAGAAAATTGGTTTTAGAAGTCGGTATGCTGTTAGAAAACCCTTTATCGGCAAAGTCAAAAAGCAAAAGAGAATTGAATTTGCAAAAAAATATCAAAATAAAGGCGTTGACTTCTGGAAAAGGGATATTTTCTCAGATGAATGCAAGTTCAACATTAAAACATCTGATGGACGTGTGAAAATTTGGCGTGAGAAAAACACAAGTCTATCCAGTCATAACCTTCTCCCTATATTTAAACACGGTGGAGGCTCGTTGATAGTGTGGGGATGTTTTGCGGTAGCAGTGGTAGGCAATCCTCTTTTCATAAATGGAATAATGACTTCGAAGGATTATATCAACATTTTAAAGAGTAATTTAAAGCAAAGCGCAGAAAAATTGGGATATCTTCGGGATTTCATATTCCAACAGGGCAATGATTCCAAGCATACAGCGCTAGATGCAAAAACATGGATATTATACAACTGTCCAAAATATCTTAAAACCCCACCGCAAAGTCCATATATAAACCCTATTAAGAATTTATGTTCGATTTTCAAGAGAAATTTGAAATATTATGATATTAGAAACGTAAATGATTTATAAATCGCGTTGAAGGCAGAATGGGCCAAAATCTCACCAACTATAACCAATAAACTAGTTGATGCCAAGGCGACAAAATGCGGTTCTTAAGCAAAAGTGATATCCAACAATATATTAATACCATTATTTGTAATACTTTATTTTTTACTTTCTTCACATTTGTTGTTCTGTACGAATACGGATTTTGTTAAACATAATAATAATAATAATAATACGCCACCTAGGGTTGAATATATGATCCAGATAAAAACAAATTTGTAGTTTTGTTTTTTTTATTTTATTTTATAGGTAAAATAAATAATAACAATTGATTCAGATTTTTGTTTTAGTTTTTGAGTAAATGACGGTTTTTTAATTATTTTTGAGTGTATGAATACGGGTTTTGCATACTGTATTTAAGGGAATGTTTTGGTTGTACCAAAATATTTAAAATGTTAGTTAAATAAGTACTTTAGCTTCCATGTATGATTAACACAACAACCCCCATATTAAGGGGGGTAAGATTTTAAAAGTTAAAAAAATCATATTTTCATAATTCTGTTTTGAAGAAATGAATAATGTTGGATTATTTATTTCATATATGCGTCATAGCATAACATTCGAAGAATCTTTGAAAAAATGTTCAATTAAAAATGTTAATAAACAAATTCGTGACAGCGAATGTCCGGAGGCGTTGTTGTTTTGCGGATCATGTGAAATAAAAAATTCGAAATGCGTTTAAAAGGTGACAAATTTTCAGAGGTACTGCCAAAAAGTTTTTTTAAGTATATTTTTTTTTTTTTGCAACATTTTGATGTGAAAATAAAATTTCGGGAATTTGTTGCTAAAAAATGAGGAAAAGAATGAAAAATAAAAAAATTTTCGTGGTTACCTGATGATTTTTTGTGGATATAGTATGCAAAATTTGAAAAGAATCGGTCTAGTAGATTTTGAGTTATGATGTTCCAACAGTTATTTGCGAGAAAATCGATTTAAAGTTTTTTAAAAACTGAATTATATACGATATACCATTTGAGGCCGGTCGCTGGAAATGCTGTATCTTCTTAAGTTTTGCTCCGGTTTACTTGAAATTTTGACACAACACTCTCGATATGTTATGTATTCAGAAAGAGAAATGCAAAAAAAATGTTTTTAAACCTTTGCCTCCGCCTCCCCCCCTTAAATCTTTACCATTTCTATTTTCGTCGGGTTGTTGTTGCAAACGGATAGAGTGCCAAAGATGTATATGTAATTGGTGAACTAAAGATTCATAGCTTGTGTTATTCTGCCATCGCAACAACAGCATACCCAACAAAAACACTTGTACAAAAACAAAATACGCAATAATTTGATTCTTCTTCTTCTTATATTTTTGTTTCATCCTCTTCTTCTTGTTATTACAATACAAGCAACAATTAGTGATGAGCTTTTGTAATTATTTCAAATATTTTATAAATTGCATTTTAAAATATACGACCCATCATAAAACATAATCGATAAGAGTTAGATTGTGAGAGAGAGTGAGAGAGAGGCAATGAGAAGGAGAGGGTGGGAAATTCATAACGAAAGTGAAAGTTAAACAAACATACAAAGTTATGTTAATATTTAAAGTTTTATTTGCAAAGCTTAACTTTTTGCAGCAAAGTATTTAACTTTTTCAACAAAAAAATAAATAAATAAAATTAGTAATATAAACATATACAATTAACTACGCATACGCATGAATATCTATACTCACACAGCTATCTATCTGTATTGTTCGTACTTAACATACTTGTATTTCAGTATTTACATGACTAAAATATTTACAGAGATGAAAGACTTTTTTGTTTCGTAAATAAATTCTAAAAATACCTGGCCACAGTTTTTGTTTTTATTTTGGCCTGGCACTACATTTAGGGAGACATTTAAGTTTGGTTATAGTAATGCAATACCAGACGAAAATTACAAAATTTTTATTATTTTATTCCTGATTCTTGAGTAAATTTTGGGTATTAAAATTTTTATGGCTTGTACAGTATTTGAGTAAGTACTTACGATTTGAGAAACTGCAACACCAGTGTAGAGACGTAATATCTTAGATCAGCATTAAAAAGTTTGACACCAGCATTTAAGAAAATAAGTGATCATATGCGAGTGTTTTTCTATTAATCTGCACGATTAAACAATCATAAATTTGCTAATTTTCTGATTTTAAGTTCTGTGGTTTTCTGGACTAACCGCGTATGTCCATTTTTGTCAGTTTTGAGTTAACGATGCCAAATATATTAATTTTTGACGCTCTTTAATTGTGTTTAATTTTTTTTTTTTAATATTGACCATTTCTGAGTTTTTTCTTTAAATAATGACGTAACTTAAATGTTTATTAAATTATTTTGCAGCACTAACGACGTATGTCAACCTACGTTTGATCGCTGAGAAATTATTTTCTCAGAAAACAACACATAGCGACATACGTTGTTATTAATGAAAAAAAAATGCAAAATAATTTTGGATTATTTTTCAGTTTATAACCACTTGTCAAACCTTATGTGTTTATTTCTGTTATTTTTTGTCACTATTATACTTGATACGTTGTTATATTCTCACTCTAAGTCCCGTTAATATTCTGTTGATGAAAAAAAAAATAATTTTTCAAGCAACAACAACTTATGTCTAAATGTGCAGTAGCACTGGTAGTTTTCTTTTTCAAAAAAAACGACATTTGTCGACATAAGTTGTTTTCTCTGCACACACTGTAGGTGTAATTTACATATTGTTTTTTTCGTCCTTCTCTAGGATCTATTCCTCTTAAGATTTTTGACTTAAAATTTTATATAAAGTATTTATTGCCCATATCTGCAGGACTGTTAAAAAAAATGTTCTAAAAACTTTATATCGGGCCCATAATTTCAAATATAACGTTTTTTGGCTCCCCTGAACATTTGGATTTTATGACGTACGCGGTTATTCTAGAAAACACAGAATTACTCTTTTGTCGGTAGCAAATGGTACTCTTCTTGAAGAGAATTTTATTACTTGCTTTTTTGGTCAGTTTCGAGTCAAATTTATAATCAATCATTTTTCAGTCACATTCTTTATCGTTATTGAGTCTTTTTCGAGTAATTTTTAGTCGTATTACAGATCATTTGCTGTGAGACTTTTTGAAGTCATTTATCAGTCATTAAAAGTCTTTCCTGAAATATTTCTCATTCATAATTCCAAAGGTCTGCGAGTCTTTTTCGTGTCATTTATCTCCAATTGAATCGTCTATTTCAGAAAGGGCACATATCATATTTCACAATTTTTTCACTAGACATAAAAAACTATTTATATTCAAAAGAACTTTGGTTTTATTAAATATTGGAACTTAGTCTCAAAGTTTATGTTATACAATTTACAAAATTTTACTTCAATAATCGTAGTAGGTATGATTGTTTTTTGTTTTTGGGTATGAGCCCTTTATGCACTAAACAGAGGAAAAATTAGCATTTAACACTGAAATAAAAAAGCGATGTTTTAATGAACTAAAAACATGTAAAAATGTTGCAAACATAGCAGAACAGCAATGAAATTATATTAAAAATTAATCAGCGTTATCTTGACGTATTGATGACCAATCTATGTACTTTAGAACTTTTTTAATATCTTCAATATTTTTCTCATTGATGGATTTTTTGTCATTAAAAGCTCATTCTGAAAGGAATAGTGTATTAATAACATTTGATTTCTTGAGGCAAAGTGTGTCGCTGCATATTCTATTGAATGATGAACTTCCTTTTACAATGCCATTGTTCATTTCTAAGTACTATTCAGATATTTTGATAATATTTCTATCTTTTTTCTTTTTTATGGACATTGATTCTATTGACGCTACATACCTTCTAAAGTAATTGACCACCAATGATCAAAATTCAGGATCATGTTACTGTCTTTTAGGCCGAGGACACGCAATGAGCGGCAGAGCGGCTAGTTTGAGCGGCAGGTGGCTTATTACTAAACGTCATTTCTAAGCGGTTAGTTGTCAAAATGCCATTGTCAATGTTATTATTTATTATTTATATAAAAAGTTTTTATAATAAATGCAAAATATTTTCACTATTTTATGATTTTTATTTATGTATGACTACATTTCAACGCAAAAATGTTTGTCGTTAAGACAACGACAACAACTGACTTTAACAATAGCAAATATCGTTTAAAAATTTTACTGAATACCAAAATCGATAATTTTGTTCTTTTCTTTTTCTAACGATTCGATTATCGTTCAAAAAGAAGTTACTGAATCGCGCTACAGATTGACAAAATAAAGAAAAGCCATTTCTTTTTTTTTTTTTGCAATTTTTATTCTTTGTCGCTCAGAAAACAACTAATTATTTGAACAAGTTCTATTCCTGAGCGGCGCACTGTGGTCAATATTTTGAGATAGCGGCCAAAACTCCTTTTGGTTTTTGTTCTCCGATTTTAAAGTTATTAGATTCATATGAAAGTAGACAGTAGTAAACCTCGGGAGCCAAAAAATTAGAACTCTATTTCAACTATTTCACTGAGAACAGGGTGATCCAAAATGGGCTTTTTCAGAATTTAGTAAATTTATGATATTTTTAGTTAATTTTTAAAGTTTAAATGATCATAACTTTTTTGTTTTTCAAGATTTTTGGACGAAGTAAATTTTGTGTTGTAACCTCACTTATTTCCTATTACTGGCAAAAAAAATTGAAGCTCTACTGTTTTCAGAACAATTTAAATTTTTTTTTTTAAAAAAGGTCAAATTTCTCGGAAATTTCCTACTTCGTAGAGCACAACTCCTGTGAGTCAAGCTGAGTCAAAACACAGATTTACTATTTTGTAGTCCCAACTCTCCCCTACATTCCTATATATACATGTCCATGCATCGGGACTGCACTTTTTGAGCTACAGCAATTTTTCTGACCCAAGGTAAGATATTCGGTACAAATGCACGTCATATTTTTTGAGAAGTTATTTGTATGTGAAAGTGGCTATTATGCATATGTTTTGATGAAATTTTGTACAAGAGTTCTTATTGACCCAAAAAATAATTCAGTTGAAATTAGGAGAAGTTGGCCCATATTTGGACCTAGTCCACATAGAAGGGTGTATCAAAATTTTGACAAAAATGACAATAGAACTCTCAAATTATATGGTATCTGGCAATTCATTTGGAAAAGGTAAAAAAGATTTTATTGACATCTAATATTACACAACTTAAATACGTGAAAATTGCAAATAAATTAAAACCAATGGAAATAACTGGTAAAACCAACTACCTGTTATATTATGTTTCAAAGAGGTAAAAAAGATCATGTTGAAACTTCGAGCAATAGTATATTAATCCATGCATTCATTTTTTTTCTTCATTATTGTTTAAACAATGGCTAAATTCAGTTATAGTGTTCTATCTGATATATATTTTGAACGGAAAGATGAAAACGACATTATTTTACATATAATGAATAATCCATTCTTCAAAATATGTGACAAACAAGAAATTAAAATTCATAACTTAAAAATAAAAAACTTTTGAAATACTTTAAGAAAACGGTACAATCAATGTTCCAGAAACAAGAAATTGTTTTACTCACGCAACCAAGAATGGCTAAGAAATAAACTTATTTTTAAAAAGCCAACAGTAACTACCACGGAAACTGGAAAAGGTGGTCGACCAGCAAAGCCAATTGATAATTGTAGTGAAAGATCACGAAGACGCAAGCTTAAACATATCAATGAAGAAGTTTCTTGTAGCATCATAAAGGATTCATTTCTGCATCAAATTCAACCATCGAAAACTAAAAAGGGTAAAATTGCTATCATTGAAAAAATAGTGGAAGCAAGCCCCAGACGCACAAAAAGGATTTTAGAAAGTATGCCGACACCAACTGAAGAAAATAAATTTACTCCAGAAGAAGCATTTGCACTATTTTTGGATTTGAAAATGACTAAAAACCAATATACAGAATTGCGGAAGCGAACCAATGAAAAAAATTGTGGAATTTTTCCATCATATCGAGATATAGTTTCTGCCAAAAAAGATTGCTTACCTTCACCAACTGCTATTAGTGTAACTTCAAGTTCAGCAGAAATAAAATTGCAGGATCTTCTTGAACACACTGCAGAACGATTATTAAAGACATTTGATGCTGACTATTTAAAGAAGTTTAAAAATTGCAGCATGACTTTAATTTCTAAATGGGGATGTGATGGGTCCTCTGGCCAGAAACAATACAAACAATGTGATGCGGAAAATTCATCAGATGCCAATTTATTCATGATTTCTTTCGTTCCATTACGTTTAACAAAAACTTATATTGGTTCAGAGCCGTCAACTAGTAGAGCTGCAGAGATAGATGTATGGAAGAATGAAATTCCCTCGTCAACAAATTTTTGTAGACCAATAAAGTTTGCTTACAAAAAGGAGACTCAAGATGTCATAGATGAAGAAGTTCGAAAAATAAATGATCAAATTAAAGAACTTCAACCAGTAACATTTAAATTTGATGACCAAGACATTGAAGTAAATTTTGAAATGTGTCTCACAATGATTGATGGAAAAGTTGCACAAGCTTTAACCAAAACAAAGTCATCGTCAAGCTGCACCATATGCCAAAAAACATCAAGTCAATTGAGCCAACCACCAACACAAGACGATAGTTTTAATGAAGCATATGAATTTGGAATGTCACCTCTTCATGCTAGAATTCGTTTTATGGAGCATATTCTTAAATTGGGATACGATTTGGAATTTGGCCCGTTAGGCGAGACAGTGAGAAACAACAAAGAAAATTTGGAAAAAAGAAAGCAAAAAAAAAAAGATATTCAAGAAAAATACCGTGAGATAGGCCTTATAATTGACCAGCCAAAGCAAGGAGAAGGAAATTCTAATGATGGAAACACAGCAAGGAGATTTTTTTCCGATCCAGAAACTGCAGCTTCTATAACTGGCGTAGATTATGATTTAATACGACGATTCCAAATCATATTACAAGTTATAGCATGTAGCAAAAAGATAGATGCAAAAAAATTTGGTCAGTATGCTAATGAGACAGCAACCCTTTATAACCAAAAATATTCTTGGAGACATATGCCAACCACAGTTCACAAAATTTTGTTCCATGGGGAACAAATAATTCAGCACAATATGCTTCCAATTGGAGAACTCTCAGAAGAAACCCAAGAAAAAAGGAACAAGGACTACAGATTCTATCGCGAGCACAATACAAGAAAAATTTCCAGATATTGTACTAATGATGATCTTATTAATATTTTGTTGTGCACATCAGACCCATATATGTCCAGTATTCGACAAAAATGGAAATCAACCTCATTAGAGTTAGATGAAGAAGCTAAACAACTACTGCAAAATGAAAATCAAAGCTATTTGGAAGAAATTTTAACTAATATTGTTAAATTAATACTAGTTTAAAGATTATAATGTTTCTAATTTTAGTATAAATTTTTATTAATACATTTAAATAAAATATATGTGCACTTTAAATCAATAGTAAAAGTTTACTTAAAATTTTATCGATGTTGTGTTCTGTATATAATATATCCAAATGGTATTGATATTGTTGGGAATTTCAGTGTTATTTTCCAGTTTAATCCTCACAAGAATTAGCTTTCTTCCAAAAAAACCAACCTTTGGCCCCTGTGAATATTGAGACTAAATAAATGTCAGGGGCCAAATGTTGGCATTTTCTGACCAAAATTAAGTTAAGGAATAATAAATAAGTATTGGTTGTAAAATACGATTGAAGAAAATAAGAAATTATAAAAAAAAATACCTATTTAAAATGTCAAAGTATTCAACTTTTACATGGAAACTCAACAAAAAATTAAAATGCATTTTTAACTCCAAATTACTTACGTTCCTATCAGTCGATTTTTACGTTTGAGCACGCAAATTGAAGCTTAAAGTCCCTCCTATTGAACAAAATAAATTGCGTAAAAAAATACCAATCCGGTCAAAAGTTATAGAGCTTTGACCGCTATCTCGCGAAATTGACCACTGTGCGGCGCCGCTTAGACGCTCAGAAATGCTGCTCACATGCCGCTCATTCTGTGGCCACTTCAGTAGTATATCAAATGTTTTAATTTTTTTCTGCTCGTCGCTCTGCCGCTCGCCACTTTGCCGCTCAATGCGTGGCCTCGGCCTTAGTGTTATGGTCTCAATCTTTTATAAGAGTTGCATACTCTTCTGGTATATACACTAGGGTGGCCCTTCTTAATATGGAGGGAAAAAAAAATGTTCAAACTCTCTGTGCCACCCCCTAGAAATATGCGAATAGCAAAAAAACTGAGAAATACGAAGTCTTGAGCCAATTAAAACACATTTAGTCGTGCCTCAACGCGATTGAAAATTTCAAGTGTGTTTATATGGGGAAAATATGACTTTTTTTAGATTTTACGAAAATTTCGTTCTATAGTTTAATCTTTCCCACAAGTTGTTATATAATTTGGGATCAATATCAGTAAATTATCCTTTCAAAAAGCTATAAAATTTCAAAAACGAATAAATCCTAGCCAAGAAATAGCAAATTCCCCAGACCACTTTTGTGCCAAAAAAAAAAAATTAGGTCATGAAATTTCATTCCTTTTTTTTCAAATTTGAGAAATTGATTAAAGACATAATTTTTTAGTATTTATACTCGTAAGGCCTCAGATATGAAGTATTGTTTTATTACCAAGTTGTTGACCTATTGCGCATTGAGACCGAATATTGGAAATTTTTTTTTATAAAAAATTGAAAACACCTTTTTCAAGTTTTCAAAAATTTTCTTTAACAAAATTTAAAAAAGTGGATCTGTCAGTTAAAGGTTTTGTTAAGTACATGCCATAAACTCACAGCGCTAATATTAAAGTACATCCCTGTATCAGAATTTTTTTTGACAAGGAGTTTCTTTTGCGGATTTCGAGAAAAATGGGATTTTTGAAAAATACTCTGTAAATGTACTCTTTCTGAATTTTTGTATCAAAAATTCTCCAGTTTTCTACTTTTAAATCTTATATTTTATCTTAGTGGCCTAGGGTTTCGGAAAAACCTAATATGACCCCATTAACCCTCTTTGAATTGTGTTCACATATGACCCCAAACTAATAAAAGACAATTTATTCAAAAAATTCAAATATTTTGTAAATGCTGCTGAATTTTTAGATGCGACGGTCAAAATATAATAACGAGGTGTGTAGAACTTCCGTTCCTAAAATCTGGGATAAATCCGAGAACGTTAACCCATTATTTGCCAAGGCCAGCTTGGATTTTAAAATATTTTTAAATAAAAATTACCGAAAACGAGTTTTTCTATTAAGCTCGATGAAACCACTATTCGGAATTTAAGAAAAATAATTCGGTTAATTTTTACTCACTTAACCCTTCAGAGCTACTGGGATCAAAATAATCCATTGTGATATATCTTTGCTGCAATTATCTGCTTATTGCTCGCGAATATAAATTAAAACAACTTTTAACCAATTTTGTTATAAAGTTTCTTTATGTATAAAAACTTTCTATATTTTTCTAAATAAAATAAGAAGACCCACAAATGACCGAATACTGAATAATGAATACTGAATGATGAATAATGACCGAATACTCTTCAATCAATTTAGCACCGCGTTCTGCTCTATTATTTAACACTTTTATTTTTGCAACAATATCACTTCTGTTTTAGAAAAATATAGATAGTTTTTATACATAAAGTAGCTTTATAACAAAATTGATTAAAAGTTGTTTTAATTTATATATTTATTTATTCATTTATTTATTTATTTATATTAATTACAATACAGAGTAAATTTGTATTCTAATTTGGGTCCAGGGATAAGCCGGGTAACAAAGACCATTTGGCAGGTTTTTGCAGCGACTGACCAAAGCCTCTGGTGGGAATCGAACCCACGACCTCCGCATGATAGACGAGCACATTACCTACTCACCTACCGGAGCGGTTATTATACCCTATACCACTATGTGGTTTGGGTACAATGACTTTGTGCTGCTGTTTGTAACTACCAAAAATATATCACTTTCTGAGTCGATTTAGCGATGTCCGTCCGTCCGTCCGTCCGTCCGTCTGTGTGTCCATGTAAACTTTGTAATTAAACTACAGGTCGCAGATATGAATGTATTTTGATAAAATTTGGTACGTAAGCCGTTCTCGGTCATAGGATGAAAGCTGTTGAAATTGGCGAGAATCGGTCGATGTTCAGACCTAGTCCCCATACAAATGACCCCTATGAAATCAACATCAATTGCCATAAGATCCAAATTATCATATAGATCTCAGTCAAATTGGGTTTGTATGTGTTTGTTACATCCATTAATCAGTAGTCCAAAAATAATCCCTATAGTACGATTTTTACCCATAGGCCCCGTATAGAACTGATTCCCGATCTTTATTTAAATCTATGAAAAAACAAAAAATATTGCACAGATTTTTCTCAACTTTGGTTTGTATATAGTTTTTGAATATATAAGTTACTTTGCCAAATATGGTCAGGATGGGTCCATTTTTCGACCTAGTCCCCATATAAATATAGCATCCAGTATGAACTTTTTCATGTCCGCAGCCAAAAAAAATCATAAAAATGCCACTTAAATTTGATTTATGCTTATTTTCTATATCCAATTAGTTGGACCGAAGAGATAGAGTCTCTAAACGCCTGGTATAGGGTATCGTCTAGTCGGTCTAGACCGACTATAATTTTCTTACTTGTGTTTTAATTTATATTTGCGAGCAATAAGCAGATAATTGCAGCAAAGATATATCACAATGGATTATTTTTATCCTTGGAGCACTGAATGGTTAAATAAATAAAAATTAACCGAATTATTTTTCTTATCGAGTTTAATAGAAAAACTCGGTTTCGGCAATTTTTATTTAAAAATATCTTAAAATCCAAAGCTGGCCTTGGCAAACAATGGGTTAACTTTCTCGTATTTGTTCCAAATTTTAGCAACGGAAGTTCTACACATTTCGTTATTTCCAATTCCAAAAAGGTTAATGGGTCATATTATTTTTTTCCAAAGCCCTAGGCTATTAATATAAAATATAACATTTAAAAGTAGAAAAGTAATGAATTTTTGATACAACGTATTTAGAAAGAGTACATTTACAGAATATTTTATTAAAATCCCACTTTTCTCGAAAAACGCAAAAATTAACTCTTTGTCATAAAAATTCTGGCACAGGGATTTACTTCAAAATTCACACAGTTAATTTATAATATATCCTTAATAAAACGTTTGGGTGCCAGATCCACTTTTATAAATTTTGTTTAAGAAAATTTTTTAAAACTTGAAAAAGGAGTTTTCAAAATTTAAAAAAAAAATTTTCCAATTTTCGGTCTCCATGCGCAATAGGTCAACAATGTGGTAATAAAACAATTCTTCATATCTGAGTCCTTACAAGAATAGATACCAAAAAAAATTATGGTTTTAATCAATTTCTCAAAGTTGAAAAAAATGCAATCAAATTTCATGACCTAGTTTTTTTTTTGGCACAAAAGTGGTCTGGGGAATTTGCTATTTCTTGGCGAGGTTTTATTCGATTTTGAAGTTTTACAGCTTTTTGAAAGGAAATTTAATTTTAATCCCGAATTGTATAACAAGTTGTCGGAAAAATTAAACTATAGAACGCAATTTTCGTAAAATCTGAAAAAAAAAAGTCATATTTTCTCCATATAAACACACTTGAAATTTTCAATCATGTTGAGGCACGACTAAATGTTTTCTTGATTGGCTCAAGACTTTGGATTTTTGAGTTTTTTTGCTATTCGCATTTTTCTAGGGGGTGCGACCGAGAGTTTGAACAATTTTTTTATTTAGGGTCCCTATCTTTGATTTTTATGGCTCTCCTAATAACCCCAAAATTCCTGTCACATGTCACGAAACTGAGACCTCGTACAGGAAGATACTGCTTTAGAGAAACTTTTCTCTCATAAGGCATTGCTAACAAGACTCTCAACACTGTACGGTTCCTGTTTTGCCCCGTACAGCCATCAGAGAAAAAATAGCTTTATTTTGCCGTTTCAGAACTTGGTTTTTTATGAAGTCAATTTTTTAGCAATTCCCTCATGGTAAAGATAAGTGCTGCTGACGGTAATAAAAGATTTCTTGAACCGCTTTTTACTGTTGCTATTCTAAAATAATTATACTTTGCGAAATAATTTATACGGATTTGTTGGAATACAAATTTTTAAAAAATTTCGATTCTTTTGTAATTATAAAGATGCATCCACTTTTGGAAAATTTCAACATATTTAATTGGGTCTCGTCGAACCGTATTAAAAATTTAGCCAAAAAAATTGGCAAGACACTTGCCGACTGGCCCCGCTTAATAGATGTTACTCCAGTTGAGTTTAGTTTAGGCAGTTTACTGCAGAAAGGGCATATATCCAGGATGTGTACCTTTTCTCAAATAAATAACGTTTTCAGGTCTCCATACCATCGAATGGAATCAAGTTGGAGATATACCCTGTCAACAACAACATGTGACAAAAACATCAATTCTGAAAAAAATGTGATTTGTGCCCTTTCTGATATAAACTATTCAATTGTTTATATAACAAAAATTAAACGCTTGACTGATGTATATTATCAAATATGTTTATCTAAAAGATTTTTATATAAAAACATGAAATGAAAAATAAATGAGTAAATGAAATAAATTTAAACAAGTAAGAAAATTATAGTCGGTCTAGACCGACTATAGGAAACCCTATATCATGCGTTTAGAGACCCTACCCCATAGGCCCGGCTAACTGGACATAGAAAATAAGCATAAACCAAATTTGAGTGCGATTTTTATAAATTTTTTTGTCTGCAGATATGAAAAAGATCATATCGGATGCTATATCTATATGGGGACTAGGCCCAAAAATGGACCGATCCTGACCATGTTTGGTCAGGTCTCTTGTATTTTGCAAAAATATATACAAACAAAATTTGAGAAGAATCAATGCAATATTTTTGTTTTTTAATAGATTTAAGTGAAGATCGGGAAGCAGCTCTATATGGGGTCAAAGGGATCATTTTTGGACTACTCATTAGTGGATGTACTGAACGCATACAAACCCAATTTGAGTAAGATCTATATGACAATTTGGATCTTATGGCAATTTATGTCGATTTCATATGGGTAATTTGTATGGGGGCTAGGTCTGAACATGGACCGATTCTCACCAATTTCAACAGCGTTCATCCTACGGCCGATAAAAGCTTATATACCAAACTTCATCAAAATATATTTATATTTGCGACTTGCAGTTTGATTACAAGCTTTACATGGACACACAGACGGACGGACGGACGGACGGACGGACGGACGGACGGACGGACATTGTTAAATCGAATCAGATAGTGATTCTGATTCGATCGGTATAATTAAAGATGGGTCTAGGCCAAATATTTTTGGTTGTTACAAACAGCAGCACAAAGTCATTATACCCAAACCACATAGTGGTATAGGGTATAAAAATCCATTTGTAACAAGTAAGAAAATTATAGTCGGTATAGACCGACTATACGATACCCTATACCATGCGTTTAGAAACCCTATCTCTTAGGCCCAACTAACTGGACATTGAAAATAAGCAAAAACCAAATTTGAGTGGGATTTTTATTAATTTTTTTGGCTGCAGATATGAAAAAGTTCATATCCGATGCTATATCTATAAAGGGACTAGGTCCAAAAATGGACCGATCCTGATCATGTTTGGTAAAGTCTCTTGTATTTTGCAAAAATATGTACAAACAAAATTTGAGAAGAATCAGTGCAATATTTTTGTTTTTTAATAGATTTAAGTGAAGATCGGGAAGCAGCTCTATATGGGGTAAAAGGGATCATTTTTGGACTACTCATTAGTGGATGTACTGAACGCATACAAACACAATTTGAGTAAGATCTATATGACAATTTGGATCTTATGGCAATTTATGTCGATTTCATATGGGTAATTTGTATGGGGGCTAGGTCTGAACATGGACCGATTCTCACCAATTTCAATAGCGTTCATCCCATGGCCGATAAAAGCTTATATACCAAATTTCATCAAAATATATTCATATTTGCGACCTGCAGTTTGATTACAAACTTTACATGGACACACAGACGGACGGACGGACGGACGGACGGACGGACGGACATTGTTAAATCAACTATAGAAATTGGTGAGAATCGGTCCATGTTCAGACCTAGCCCCCATACAAGTTACCCATATGAAATCGACATAAATTTCCATAAGATCCAAATTGTCATATAGATCTTATTCAAATTGGGTTTGTATGCGTTCATTACATCCACTAATGAGTAGTCCAAAAATGATCCCTTTGACCCCATATAGAGCTGCTTCCCGATCTTCACTTAAATCTATTAAAAAACAAAAATATTGCACTGATTCTTCTCAAATTTTGTTTGTATATATTTTTGCAAAATACAAGAGACTTTACCAAACATGATCAGGATCGGTCCATTTTTGGACCTAGTCCCTTTATAGATATAGCATCCGATATGAACTTTTTCATATCTGCAGCCAAAAAAATTAATAAAAATCCCACTCAAATTTGGTTTTTGCTTATTTTCAATGTCCAGTTAGTTGGACCTAAGAGATAGGGTTTCTAAACGCATGGTATAGGGTATCGTATAGTCGGTCTAGACCGACTATAATTTTCTTACTTACTTTTAATCATCAAAGTGCTCGAAGAAGACTCAGTAAGGTAATTTCCGTTAAAACATCTTTCAAATGCAGGCTGGGGTTATACCGAGGCTATTTACATTTGTACAGAGATTAGAAAAATATGTCTAGGGCAAAAACTGCGACTTAATTTTCATGATTCTCGACATCAGTGAAGCCAACAACAGTATGCCAATCAACTTGTTTCGACTTGTTTTCACTGAATCATGACTACTTTGCGAGTAATTTCTATCAAAGATACAGTGAGTGACAATACAATTAAACACTCTTATTAATTCAAAAATGTGTATATTTTGTTTATTTAAAGAAGAGAAAAATATTACCATAAAATAACTTAACTTCAGAAAAAAGTAGCAAAACTAAAAAGTATTCATGATATTGATAAAACATTGGAAACTTCTACTATGCAATAATTGAAAATTTTTTCGTGAAATTTGGTATCAATATTTTGTCGGCTCTCCAATTTTTCTGCCGAGGCATGGAGTCAATAAAATTTTTGATGATATACATGGAAATTTTTTGCCATTCTGAATTAACTGCCTCTATGAGATCTGACTTGTTTGCTTAATTTCTTGCCCGTATTTTTCAATCTACAATTTCACATAGATTTTCTATGCGATTTAGATATGGAGATTGGACTGGCCAACCCAAAATACTAACTGCATTATATTGTAGTCATTCGGTTACAACTTTGGAGATGAGTTTTGGGTTTTGAGTTTTGCCACCGTCATACATATATTTTGGATCTAGTCTTTTTCTTTTAGGTCGTGGTATAAATATTCTTCACCGTGGACTCCTAAACTGAACTTGGACCTATCTCAAAAGGGAGAGTATTTCAATTCCACCTTGACCAGTTCATGTATTCTTTAGCAAAATTAATGCGAGCCGGACGATTGTTGTCTGATATCAATGTTGTCTTCACAGGACGATAACAACCAAGATTAGCCTCAATTGCTCGGTGGGAGGGAGTTCCAGCACATATTTTTAGTTTCGAATTATTAATAATCTCTTTAGGTACCATTTTCCGATATTTTTTACACTCCATTGCTATAAAATTATCCTGGCTTTGACTTGTTTTGAGCCGTCTCTGCAGCTGTTTCAATATATTTCTTGATAATTTTTGAAATTCGAATTTATTCATAAAATATTCTTTTGCTTAAGACCAGCAGTAAAATTATCTGTTGTTCTGGTTTTTGACCCTTCGAAAAACATTTTCTTGCCATTATTTTATAATAATTAATTATAAGATTAAAACATTGAGATATAAAATTGTATTTAAAAAAAAAATGGGGAGAGAAAATATCTGTAACTATTTAAATAACCTTTAAGATTTTAAATGTTTTCTTTCATGTAAATTTAAAAGCTTGAAAGTTTCTTGTCATCAATAAAAAAATTACTTTTTCGTTTAACTAATCTTTTTATTTGTATTTTTTGTACCAAAGAGTGATCTCGCAAAAAAAAAACATTATTTTAAGATTTAACGCGAAATTATTAAAACACTAAACTGGGGAATTCAGAATTTTGCAACAATTTCAAATGTATTACCCCGGGGGGGGGGGGGGGGGGGGTTTCAGTAAACATATTTTGTATAATATTTTTTTGCACGTAATATGACTATGTACTAAATTATATGTTCCTTTATTTCTCTATAAAAACAATTGCCTACAGATATTTTTTTTTTTGGCAACTTTTTTTTAATGAAAATTTTTATTTGAAATTGTTATTTACATAAAAATTTATGAAGTAATATAAATAATAATTATACATATAAAAAAATAATAAAAGTTATATAGGAAAAATTAAGGTATTAAGAATTTTACAAGAAATAAAAATGCAGCAAGGAAAATTGATAAAAAAAACTATACATATGCAAAGAATTAGTAAAAGCTAAATCAGAAAAATTAATATTTTCAAATTATATAATAAAAAAAAATAATAAAAAACTTAGCTGAAAAATTACCAAAAATTAAAGATTGCATATTTTTTCTCATAGATTAAAAATGACGGATTCAGCGAAGGGACTATTTTCTGAAAATATTAGAAATCGATATAAGTTAAGATTGAAGTTCAAAAATTTTTTCATTTCATAATTATCAACTACAAGCGAATTTCTAATTTGTGTGAACTTTTTGCTTGTTCGTCTATAATTTCGCATAAATGAGATTTCATAAGCATCAGAAATAGCAAGGTTTAAACTATAAGATGCATAGTGTACATATAAAGATAGTTTATTTTCATCGGTTACATACTTTTGTGCACCATAAAATCGTCCACTCGTTCCTGAAGCTCCATCATAACCCTATCAAATCATGATTTTTGAATCAATTTCCAAAGTTCGCATAATTTACACTAAAGCATTTGCCAGACCCTTACCAATCACATCAGTAACAGGTACAAATTGTAAAACTGAATTCTATAAAAATGCTCCAGAGGAATTGTTAGTTAGCAACAATATGTAATATAATGTATGATAGTGGCAAAATAGACGATTATATTATATTAAATATAATTTACCCGATACATAAACAGATAAGAAAATTATAGTCGGTCTAGACCGACTATACGATACCCTATACCATGCGTTTAGAGACCCTATCTCTTAGGCCCAACTAATTGGATAAAGCAAATAAGTATAAACCAAATATGAGTGGCATTTTTATTAATTTTTTTGGCTGCAGATATGAAAAAGTTCATATCGGATTCTATATCTATATGGGGACTAAGTCCAAAAATGGACCGATCTTGACCATGGCTGGTAAAGCCTCTTGTATTTTCCAAAAATATATACAACCAAAATTTGAGAAGAATCATCATAACACATGCAAACCCAATTTGACTAAGATCTATACGACAATTTGGATCTTATGGCAATTTATGTCGATTTCATAGGGGTCATATGTATGGGGCTGTGTCTTAACATGGACCGATTCTCACCAATTTCAACAGCGTTCATCCCATGGCCAAGGAAAGGTTACATACCAAATTTCATTAAAATATATATACATTTGCGACCTGCAGTTTGATTACAACGTTTACATGGACACACAGACGGACGGACGGACGGACGGACGGACATCTTTAAATCAAATCAGAAAGTGATTCTAATTCGATCGATATAATAAAAGATGGATCTAGGTCAAATATTTTTGGTAGTTACAAACAGCAGCACAAAGTCATTATACCCAAACCACATAGTGGTATAGGGTATAAAAGGTAGATATGGCAATACCAAGTAATTATCGTGGAATATCTTTCATGAACTGTCTACCAAAGATAATGGTGGGTTTGTTAACAAATAGACTCTCAGAATGGGCCGAACGTTACAAAACCTTGAATAAATATCAAGCTGGTTTTAGGAAGAACTATTCAACAGTTGACAACATATATCTGTGGTTTTCTAGAATAACCGCGTATGTCATAAAATCAAAATGTTGAGGAGAGCCAAAAAACGTTATATTTGAAATTATGGGCTCGATATAAAATTTTTAGGACTTTTTATATAACAGTCCTGTAGACATGTGCAATAAATACTTTATATAAAATTTTGAGTCAAAAATCTTAAGAGGAATAGATCCTAGAGAAGGACGAAAAAGAACAATATGTAAATTACACTTAAAGTGTGTGCAGAAAAAACAACTTATGTCGACATATGTCGTTTTCTTTGAAAAAGAAAACTACCAGTGCAACTACACATGTAGACATAAGTGGTTGTTGCCTGAAAAATTGATTTTTTTTTTCTTCAACGGAAAGTTAATGGGACTTAGGGTGAGAATATAACAACGTATCAAGAATAATAGTGACAACAAATAACAGAAATAAACACGCAAGTTTTTATAAGTGGTTATAACCTGAAAAATAATCCAAAATTATTTTGCATTTTTTTTCAAAAATAACAACGTATGTCGCTATGTGTCGTTTTCTGAGAAAATAATTTGTCAGCGATCGAACGTAGGTTGAAATACGTCGTTAGTGCTGCAAAATAATTCAATAAACATTTAAGTTACGTCGTTATTTAAAGAAAAAACTCAGAAATGGTCAATATATATATTTTTTTTAATTAAACACATGTAAAGAGTGTTAAAAATTATTATATCTGGCATCGTTAACTCAAAACTGACAAAAATGGACATACGCGGTTATTCCAGAAAACCACAGATATAACCTCTCAGCTTTAGTACATTTAAATCTAAATGCGAATAAGAAAACTTATGCATTTTTCGTGGATTTTAAAGCCGCATTCGATAAAATTTCTAGAAATGCACTTATATACAAGCCACATAACAATAGGTCTTTCGTCAAAAGCAGTTAAGAAAACATGCATAAAACTACAAACTCGGCAGTGTGGAATTATCAGAGGACTTTTCAACTGTATCAGGCGTAAAACAAGGGTGTCTGCTATCACCACTACTCTTTGCGTTTTATCTTAATGATCTTCATGACTTTTTAGAAGGAGGACTTAATATCGAACACTTAAATATACGGCTGTTGCTATATGCAGATGATATCGTTATTCTTGCTGATGATATAAACGTCTTGCAGAAAATGATATATAAATTAAAGGATTACTGTAAAATGTGGGATGTCGAGGTAAATTCAGAGATTATGATATTCAGAAGAGGTGGAAGAATGTAACGAAATGAAAAATGGCATTCTAAAGGAGAAACTATTAGAATAGCATCCGAATACTGCTGTCCTGGCGTTACCTTGACACCAAAAATGATTTTCAAAAAACATATTGAAATAAGAATCGCTTCTGCCAAAAGCAGCATAAATCAGACATGGAACAACTTTTTGAACAAACCCTCGATATCTCTAAGATCCAAATGGAAACTGTTTCTGGCTTATTTGTAGAGCAGTGCAAAGCTATAGCACACAAGTCTGGGGATTCTCTTTGTTCGATGAAGTGTATAAACTACAGCTATACTTTTTAAAGAAAATATCGAGGATTCCTAGTTTTGCACCAACATACACGCTAAGACTTGAAACGGGAATAGAAAATGTTCATCTGTATACTTTGGATTTGCACCTGAGGTATATAAACAAGACTTTGTTCTATTATAATCAGGTCAGACTTCCCAATCAACTCTACAAAATACTTATTAGATGGCAAGTTCTATGGGTGAATGCTATGCATAAAATAGGAGCTGATTATGGTATGTCATGGACAGAGCAAACTCTCAATCAAACACAGTGGGCTGAAAATCGTATTAATTTATTATATTCACTTAGAACTAGTTATAACCAAGCAATTCTAATGAAAGCAGAATATATAGAAAACTTGACCCAATGGCAGGAATCAGATACGTGATAGACGAGTTGCGGTTAGAAGACATAACGTGGATTTTTAAGGCAAGAAGTGACCTTATTAAACTTAATAGTAATAATTATTAGTTAAATGGTTCAGACTTATGTTCACTTTGTAATTTGAAGGAAAAAGAAGACATAAAACATTTTATAGGCCGTTGTAATACCTTGAAAGAGTTTAGAATTTTACATTTTGGAAAATCTGTAATTAGTGAAGTCGAAATAATCAATATTTTAGATTGCAGGAATGTAGGCTGGCAATCTGTATCAAATTATATGAAAACACGTGCAAATTATAGAAACTTTTTAATAAGAAACTGTAAAAAATCTTCTCTGGTATTATACAAATCGATATCTAAATATCTAAGGCATAATGAAAATTTTACAATATCGAAAATGATTTCGAACTATTTATTTTGGCAAAAATTGAACGAACAACTACTCTGTTACATGCACTTATAATTTCATTTTGACCTTTTGGACTCAAATAAGTTGTATTTTTTCCTGAGATATCTAGATGATTTTTAAGTATTTCATATCCATAATGGACTCTAAAATGCAAAAGTGCTCCAAAATTTCCATCGTTTTGCTCTGGATCATCAAACGTTAAAGCACCATAGTCTAAACTGTCCTCTTCAAGGCAAACCTTGACGACCGCTAAATAAGTACACTATCTAAGATTGGAGTTAATCTCCTATTAGGTTTTTTCTCTTCAGTTTGAGAAAGCATTTTTGACAAGTTTTCCTAGCGGCTAATGTCCACCTTAATTTGCAGAAAATATTTCACAAAACTTGCACAAAGCATCACCAAACGTTTTGAGTACACTAATCATTATACCCTATACCACTATGTGGTTTGGGTATAATGACTTTGTGCTGCTGTTTGTAACAACCAAAAATATTTGACCTAGACCCATCTTTAATTATACCGATCGAATCAGAATCACTTTCTGAGTTGATTTAACAATGTCTGTCCGTCCGTCCGTCCGTCTGTGTGTCCATGTAAACCTTGTAATCAAACTGCAGGTCGCAAATATGAATATATTTTGATGAAATTTGGTATATAAGCTTTTATCGGCCATGGGATGAACACTATTGAAATCGGTGAGAATCGGTCCATGTTCAGACCTAGCCCCCATACAAATTACCCATATGAAATCGACATAAATTGCCATAAGATCCAAATTGTCATATAGATCTTACTCAAATTGGGTTTGTATGCGTTCATTACATCCATTAATGAGTAGTCCAAAAATGATCCCTTTGACCCTATATAGAGCTGCTTCCCCATCTTCACTTAAATCTATTAAAAAACAAAAATATTGCACTGATTCTTCTCAAATTTTGTTTGCATATATTTTTGCTAAATACAAGAGACTTTACCAAACATGATCAGGATCGGTCCATTTTTGGACCAAGTCCCTATATAGATATAGCATCCGATATGAACTTTTTCATATCTGCAGCCAAAAAAATTACTAAAACTCCCACTCAAATTTGGTTTTTGCTTATTTTCTATGTCTAGTTAGTTGGGCCTAAGAGATAGGGTTTCTAAACGCATGGTATAGGGTATCGTATAGTCGGTCTAGACCGACTATAATTTTCTTACTTGTTTTCACCTGGCAAACCAGCTGTATTTAAACTTCAAATTACGTTTTCCATTAAGTGTGAATATAAATTTGTCGTCAGGATACCAAACATTCTTTAACAAAAATAATCTTTTTTCATCGTTGAATTGCTCTCCTCCAATAAAATTACTAATATCATTGATATTTACATCCAACTCTGATGGAGACTCACGTCCACTTACAAAAACTACAGCACTATCTTTTATACCAGGAACAGGAGCGACCTGATCAACATCTACATCTGTTCTTTCTGAGTCACTAGTTTTAGATTTTTTAGCAAAATAACTGTTAAATTAGAATTTTTTAATTTTCTTTTCTCGTTATTCATCTTCACAATATATTATTTTGAATTATACCTGTGAACAATAGGAAAAAATTAAACTTAATGCAAACTGAGTAATTTTGAAAAGATTTCTAACTTAATCAAATGAAGTTAATGCATAAATGATCATTTACTTATGTATTTAATCAATTAGTATTATTAGCAATAGAAAGTACATTATTACCATTCTTATATTTTATCATAGATATACCTGTGCTTTTCTAGAATAACCGCGTATGTCATAAAATCAAAATGTTCAGGGGAGCCAAAAAATATTATATGTGAAATTATGGACTCGGTATAAAGATTTTAGAGCTTTTTATTTAACAGTCCTGTAGATATGGGCAATAAATACTTTATATAAAATTTTGAGTCAAAAATCTTCAGACAAATAGATCCTAGAGAAGGACGACAAAACAATATGTAAGTAACACTTAAAGTGTGTGCAGATAAAACAACTTATGTCGACAAACGTCGTTTTCTTTGAAAAAGAAAACTACCAATGCAACCACTCATGTAGACATAAGTTGTTGTTTCATGAAAAATGGATTTTTTTTGTTCGTCAAGAAAATGCTAACGGGACTTAGGATGAGAGTATAACAACGTGTCAAGAACAATAGTGACAAAAAATAACAGAAATAAACACACAAATTTTTATAAGTGGTTATAAACTGAAAAATAATTCAAAATTATTTTGCATTTTTTTTCATTAAGAACAACGTCTGTCGCTATGTGTCGTTTTCTGAGAAAATAATTTATCAGCGACCAAACGTAGGTTGACATACGTAGTAAGTGCTGCAAATTAATTTAATAAACATTTAAGTTACGTCGTTATTTAAAGAAAAAACTCAGTAATGGTCAATATTTTTTTTTTTAAATTGAACACGTTAAAAATCAATATATTTGGCATAGTTAACTCAAAACTGACAAAAATGTACATAAGCGGTTATTCCAGAAAACCACAGGTATATTATATTATAGTAGCGGATTCCAGCACCCGAAATTGGAGTGCTGTTTCTAGGCAGCTTTAATTTTCAACTTAGGCAATTCAGAAACCAACACTTTTATGGGTTATTTTTATTGTGATTGAAGAAAACAAACTCATTAACAACCACCTTAAAAAATTTAATATACACACACATAGCATTGTATAATTTTATGTATGTGTTAGTAACAACTTTAAATGCAATTTACTCAAATTAAAGGCAAAAATTTAAAAAATCTGTAAATCTGCAAAACGGCTAAAAATAAATACCTTTCAAATAACATATGTTTGGTCAATATTGGAATAAAACGGTAACAAAACATGGGTCACAAGTTATCGCCTAGCCTATTAATATCATAGATATATTATGTATATATTTGTTAATTATTTATCTAGGGTGGGGTTAAGCCCCCAATAACCCCACTGTATATTTTTGTCTTCATTGGTGATTACTTATATTAAACTTTAGTATGCACTATCGTACTTAGCTAGCACTTACCGCGACTTATTCACATCTATCTCTTCATAATCAATCTTTCCTAAGAAGTTTGTAAAGGGTCCGCCATCTAACGTTTTTTTTTTTTTTAACTAGCGCTTATTTCGTGAATGGTAACACTTAGCTCATGTCTGATTTGACAGAAAACTAGTCTTATCCTACCGCTGAACGAATATGGTTGTGTATATGCTTGAACAATGCTGGGAAATATTGCGACAATACTTTGAAAATCATGGTAATGTTGCAGAATGTGTGCGAAAATTGCGTACGTATTTTGGAAGAAGAGAAGCACCGTCAGTTCCGTATGTTCGTTATCTTGTGAAAAAAGTGAAAGAAACTGGCATCCTCATTGATAACCCAAAGCGTGAAAAGCCAAAAACAGTGCGTACACCCGAGAATATTGCGGCTGTGGCAGAAAGTGTGCGTGAAGCGCCATCAACATCAATTCACCGTCGTTCTCAAGAATTGAACATTTCGGAGGCATCACTGAGACGAATTTTGCATAAAGACCTTGGTATCACGCCATACAAAGTCCAATTGGTTCAGGAGTTGAAGCCAACTGACCATCAAATGCGTTTTCGCTTCGCTAAGTGGGCCTGCGATCGACTTACAGAAGATGCCGATTTTGCCAAAAAAAAATCATCTTTTCAGATGAAGCTCATTTTGATCTTGGCGGGTATGTAAACAAGCAAAATTGTCGCATTTGGGGCACAGAAAACCCGCACGCATACATTGAAAAGCCGATAAACCCAAAACGAGTCACTGTTTGGTGCGGAATTTGGTCCAGAGGCATAATTGGGCAATTTTTCTTCGAAAATGAGCTAGGAGTGGCCGTTACAGTCAATGGCAATCGTTATCGGGCCATGTTGAACAAATTTTTGTTCACAAAAAATGAAGAGGAGGATATTGGCAACATTTGGTTTCAACAGGACGGCGCTACGTGCCACACAGCCGAAGCTACACTCGATGTTTTGCGCCCTGTTTTTGAAGATCGCATTATCAGCCGCAGAGCTGATGTCGTTTAGCCACCTTGGAGCTGCGATTTGACACCGTTGGGCTATTATTTGTGGGGTGCCCTCAAAGTTAAGTGTTACGCCAACAAGCCAGAGACAATTGACGCTTTAAAGGACAATATTTGTAAAGCCATTGGTGAAATACAGCTGCACACAATCGATAATGTGCTTAAAAGTTGGACCGATCGTGTAGGCTACTGCATGGCCAGCCGAGACAGCCATTTTCCATTAATAACCGGAAGGATTGTGCTTTCAAATAAAAAAAGAAACTTGAGATAATATTCAGTAGTTTTTTTTTTATGGCATTTTCAAAAAAAAAAAAAGTTATTTGGCGGACCTTTTATTATACAATTGAAAAAATTTTTTTATTATTAATTTTATTTCAATGCATGCTGAAAAAAAACGAAAACGAAAAGAAAAAGAAATATTTTTTCTGTTTTCATGCGGAGCAAAAACTGTAAAAATGTTCGGCTACATACGTATAGCTGCCCGTGAGAAAAACATTGATTTTTAAATTGAATTTAGAATATAATTTGGCAATTTTTAGGTTTAGCGATTTTGATTTTGCCAAGTTTTGATTTGGGCGTTTTTTTATTTTGAAGACTTTTCTTTTTGGCGATTTTTGTTTTTCGCTATTTTCTGCCTTGGCTATTTTTGAATTTGGCAATTCCGCCTATATTTTACACGAGTCCTCACATTGGTAATAATTGTACTTATCAGAAGTTTAAAGACTGAACATTTCGTAGTACTTCATATTTTTTGTATAGGAGCTGCCACGACCACTAACACTATCCCGTCCATTTTTTATCCGACTACTCACATTAATGGGACTCGTACAAAGTGTCAAGGTTTTCCCCTTCAATGTACTGCTGTTGTATGAAATTATATTTAACATTGTATGGGCGGTGCGACGCCCACTGCGATGATCAGGCCCATTTTTTGTTCGTCTTATCACATGAATAACTTGTGACCTCACGCAAAGTCCCAAGTCTCTCACTATTATTATACTAAGATATATGACATTTAATATTCACTTTTTATGGGGGCTGCCACTGCTGCCACTGTTTTGATTACATTCCAATTTTTGTCCGACTACTCACATTAATAATAGATGGCCTCAGACAGATTTGCAAAGCTGTGTCTGTCATAGCATTCGAGATATATGATATTGAATAATTACTTTGTATGGGAGGTTCCACGCCCACTAAAATATTTTCGGAGGATCGATATAATGGTTTAGCCTTCTACGGCCCAATTTTTGAGATGTCAGTTAAACCTCGTTTAGTTAAACCAAGAATTAATTTTTCCTGACATGTCCAAATTCATAAAGGAATTGATTAATAAATTTTGAGTTTAACAAAACTAGGTTTAACTGATATCTCAAAAACTGGGTCTATAAGCTTCAATAAAACATACATACTTTCGCTTTTGTGTATATTGAGACATTTCTTGGATTAGATTGACTTTCGTCAATCTCATACCCTCTCCTACATGCACTTTTCGCTTCAAAATAAATTTATTTCCCGATTAAATCTTTGATACTTGTATCTTTTTTGAAAGTAATTGATGTAGGATGTCATATAGCCAGTGTTAACATTCTGTATAATTCTAAATTGTTATTTTTAAATTTTTTTTTTAACTTTTTTACTTACTTTAAATAAAAATTGTTTACATTTTAGTGTACATTAGGGATATGTAAGTTTGTAAATGCGATGGAAAATTCTTGTAAAATATTAGCACCAAATATTAAATCTAAAATGCGACAGAAATGATTATTTCGTTTTCAAAATTAACTTTCAAAGTGTTTTTATGTTTGATAATTATGTGTATAGAAACTTATAACGGAAGTTTCTTTGCATTTTGAAGTTTACAAAAATTCTTTAAAGTTATATCCCTATTAGACAATAAACATGTTGTTTACTTGCTTTCTAAGTAATAAAAACTTTTCATACTTTATACTTTCCAAAGCCTCTAAAAGTTGTGAAGCATACAAATATTCGTAAATGCCTAGAAAATTGTTTCAACAAGTTTTTTTCATTTTGGAAACCAAATAATATGTTACTCATTTTACTACTTGTATATTGGAAATAACAAAGTACATACAATCTAATAATCAAACATATTTTGCAAAAAAAAAAAAGAATTCAATTTTATAAGAGAAACATCTCGATATTGGATGTTTTTTCTAATATATTCAACAAAATGAATATACCAAAAATTTTGAGTGCTTAGAGTTTATGGTAACTTTGGCGCTTGCATATCTGCATAGCGGTCAACATCATGTGACGTCGAGTCATATCAAGGCCTTGTCATTGAACCATATAAAACCGATGATACCTACTTCAACTACAGTGGCAGATCTTTGGGCAGCAATATAAATTATTTTGTTAAATCATCTTCACGAAGATGCTATCAATTCTTAACGGTACAAAATATATTATATTAAACATTTTTCATAAGAGAAAAGTTTTATCGGAAAAATTCGCAAACAAATATGATTGCCTTACGTTTTACGACTACACTGGTCTACAAATTAAAAAAAAATTGACTACAGAAACGAAGCTTGTTTTTTAACTAATCTGGATACGCTGAAGTCGAATTTGGCTTAAAAATTGGGCTATCACGTCTTTTTTATTTTTAATCGCATGCTGGAAATACTGTAAAACAGTCAATACTGACACTACAACTTAACAATTATTAATTTGACAGATGCCCACATTCATTCTAAATCTTCATAATAGTAGCGTTTAAGTATGACAGGGAGATCGGGTGTTACTGATTCAAGCTATTTTTGTTTTGTGTGTGGTGAATATTTAGTTTGAAAAAAAGGATATGCACTAGGGCGGGTCGATTTAAAAATCGCCCATTGCTCACTGAAAATCGTATTCTAGGGATCAAAATAAGAAACTTTGCCGAAGGAACCATACCTCTAAAATGAATTCTGATGTCCCAGAATTTGGGTCGAACTTTTGGGTAGGGGAAAATTTTGAAAAATCCCACTTTGGCCCATTTAGAGTGCTCCAATCGAGTCCAAATGTATGACCGACCCCCACTAACTTTGGAGCCCCAACCAACCCATGCCAGTGGCACACCCGCTGTAACTCCCCTGTGGGGTTCCCCATATAAAAATTTCAAAAAATCGCCAGTTTTGGCACTTTACATGAAAAAATCAGAGAAATGCCTATGTTTTTTTTTCTTTATTTTTATTTATTTATTTATAATAATATTTATTATTTATTTATAATAATATCTATTTTTTCTCTTAAGAAATTTATTTAGTCAGAACATATGTAAATGAAAAAATTAATTTAAGTTAGTTATAGAAAAGAAACTAAAAAAAATTATTGTTTGAAGTCTTTTTTACTTTCAAGTCTGGGCAATTTCGCACGGCTCTCTAATGGCGTCACCATAACAGCTTCTACATTTTCCGGTATAACCCGTTTGGAAACGCTAGCTAGCAATTGAGCATGTCGTTCCGTTCCTTGTATGTGTGATGGAATTTTTGGATCATTAAACGGTGGATCATCTTGATTTAAATATTCTTTCAATGTATCGTACGGAATGCTTAGCGTGAATGGTGGTTCAAATACGTTATTTATGTCATTCATATTGATCATTTCCGTGTAACTTGTGCAATTAAAGTTTATATCTGGTTTTTTATAAACTCTAAGTTCCGTTGTGTCGTCAACATCGGTTCGATAGCGTAGAATTTTCTTGATAGCACAGTCGCGCTTTTCTTTGCTATCATCAAACAACATTGATAACAAGATATTTTCCGAATGCGCATAATATGAATTATCTTTAATTACTTGATTGACAATTTTGCGTAAACGAGATTCTAGAAATCGTGACCAACCAATGAACTTGAAAAATAATGCACTGCCGTACACGACAGAGCTGTAATACTTGATATTGAAGTACATTGGCACATAACATTTAATTATGAATTCAACCAGAATCCTTAAATTTGCATCTGGATTTTCCGTTGTCACATATAATCGTAATAATCTAGCGGCCTTGGTGAGCCACCGAGGATGTACAATTTTCCCTGGTTTGATGTTAGCCAGATCCACCGAAACCACGCCGCTAGAAATTGCATGTGCCATGTCGTATAAGTACTTCGAATCGATGAAAAATTCAATTTTTTCTGGAGTAGGGGGCATATTTTGGAACTAAGTTTTCTGGGAGCCGTCCACCACCTGGAAATATATAATAATAAAATAATTAATAATGGTTGACAATTATAATAAATGAGTGATAGCAATAACTTACCGGAAGAATTTCACAAGTTTCGATTTGACGGCTCAGTTTTCCGGTTGCCGATCTCGGTCCAGTGCTGGTTGATTTATCCAAAGCTTCAAACAAATGCCGAAACAGAAGTTCGTTGAAGTGTAGAAGGCAAACGAACCAAAGCAATGGTCTTTTTAACAGCAATTCGAATCGTCGTATAATTCCACCGTGTGTGCCAGTGTTTGTTGGCTCACCGTCAGTGCATATTCCAATTACTGCATCCGGTGATATATTTGTATCGTTGAAAAAATCATTTAATTTTGTTGTTTTGTATTCAGCGGTTTCATGTTCCAGTCTTACGTAACCAATCAATTCAATAGTCGGTTCTGTCAAAATAACAAGATGAGGTTCTTTTGCCATCCTAGTATGATACTTCTCATCAATTTTATCTCTCATTGAAGTATTATCTTTTCTGCCATCGAATGAAAACGCTAAAAAAAATTGGTATCATCTAACCTTTTGCGAAGCACTTCTTGTCTGCATTTCTCTTTTTCTCTGCGACTTTTCGATTTATCCATGATGAGAGGTTTCCCATGCTTATCTTTAATTTTAAGATCTTGAAAGAGAGCGGTTCCCAATACTGATGCTACTCTATCAGGCACACCAAATCTGTCACATACCAAGGCAAAGTTAAAACAATCGTATCTCTCTGTGTATTGTGAAATTGTGTTTCTATCCATATCTTCTTGAACCGGTGGCGGTGCGTATGTTGAACCATCGGGATCTTGGTATGTTGGCATTGATGACATACACGTTGCTCCTTGCTCTTCAATTTCCATCACAAATGCATCCATTGTTAGTCTTCTCTGATTATGCACCATGTACCGCATGCACATGGAGCTGCCTTCAAATCGCATTTACATGTTCCAATGTAAAAAATTGTTTCCAGAGATTTTACATACTCTGCAAATTGTTGGGTTTTGTTTCTTCTCTTGATTTGGTCTTGATATTTGTCAAGCAATCTATTCAATTTATTACATAAACTTTTTTTCAGCATTATTTCTATACCAAGTTTTTCCCAAATTCCATTCAATTTATCTTGTACTTGAATACTGAATGATTTATAGGAAAATTTTTTTTGTTCTATTTAGCACGTTCGCTTAAGTAAAAATAATATCTCAAGATATCCAGATGGGTTGGTAAATTAAGATCAGTCAAATCAGTAGACACACCAAAAACAGTAACATCATGCTTGGGTATATGACTCATTGGGTTTTCGATAGTTGTTGTTGCTTCATCTTGCGGTGTAGAGGATGGTGGATTCATTGTAAACTTTTTGATTTGGAATGGTCACTTCACTTATTATTTTTTTTTTTAATATTTTTTTATCTGAAATTAGCACTTCACACTTTGAGTTCTTTACAACGACTTAATGCATTCACAAAAACTGTTGCGTTATATATGGTCTACGAGACGAGGTAATAAGAATGAAATGGTAATTTCAATTCTACCTGCTGTGTCTTGTGGTGGCTTAAAAAACCCACACAAGCAATTTTACGACCTGCAATTGTGTCACAGTGATACGTTCATTTTTTAAAAGGGTTGAATAAAAAACCCACACAACTAAGTTTACGACATGCAAATGAATCACAGTGATGCCTTGGTTTTAAAAGGGTTGTAAAAAACGCTAATTTCTATTAAATTTTTTTAATTTATTTTCTATTACTAAGTTAAATTCATTTTTTCACTTACATATGTTCTGACTAAATAAATTTCTAAAGAGAAAAATAAACTCCAAAAAGAAAAAACATAGGCATTTCGCTGATTTTTTCATGTAAAGTGCCAAAACTGGCGATTTTTTTAAATGTTTATATGGGGAACCCTACAGGGGAGTTCCAGGGCGTGTGCCACTGGCATGGGTGGGTCGGGCCTCCAAAGTTAGTGGGGGTCGGTTATACTTTTGGACTCGATTGGAGCACTCTAAATGGGTCAAAGTAGGATTTTTCAAAATTTGCCCCTACCCAAATGTTCGACCCAAATTCTGGGACATCAGAATTTGTTTTAGAGGTATGGTTCCTTCAGCAAAGTTTCTTATTTTGATCCCAAGAATACGATTTTCACTGAGCAATGGGCGATTTTTTTGCCTCCCCACAAATCGACCCGACCTAATATGCACATTAAAATATGCATATTTACATTATTTTGGTTTTGCTGTCAGAAACAATCCGTGGACACCGACAATTTTTTGCAATAGTTATATATAACAAGTGGTCAAATGGCAAGAAAATCTATTTCGATATTTGAATTCCAGTACTTTAGAGAGAGTCGTGTAATCACCAAACCGATTGTTATTTCTGTTTAACAAAAGTTTCTGGATTCAATATGAAAAATCGAAAAAATATTACTTACGGCCCAACGGTTTCCAAACTAGTTCAACGTCAATAAAATAATCCATTGCCAGTCTAATTCGGGACTTACATTTAACGACGCAAGACTCAAATTTACTAGTGGAAACATCTTGTAGTTGGGACAAAAATAACAATCTATAGAGATAGAAGTTTGGAATTGGCTGCATATTTTGAAAAGAAATACTCTATTCTATACTGTACTGATGTTGATGGTTTATTTCAAAAAATGAACCAGTCATATGGCAAAACCAAATGGAGTTTATTTATTGATGGCTCTTAGTACAGTTTAAAGCTCTTCTTTTGCATAATGGAAATGAAAAACCATTCATACCAATTGCTCATGCCTTAATACAAAGGAAAACAAGTAAGAAAATTATAGTCGGTCTAGACCGACTATACGATACCCTATACCATGCGTTTAGAAACCCTATCTCTTAGGCCCAACTAACTGGACATAGAAAATATGCAAAACCCAAATTTGAGTGGGATTTTTATTAATTTTTTTGGCTGCAGACATAAAAAAGTTCATATCGGATGCTATATCTATAAAGGGGCTAGGTCCAAAAATGGACCGACCCTGATCATGTTTGGTAAAGTCTCTTGTATTTTGCAAAAATATGTACAAACAAAATTTGAGAAGAATCAGTGCAATATTTTTGTTTTTTAATAGATTTAACTGAAGATCGGGAAGCAGCTCTATATAGGGTCAAAGGGATAATTTTTGGACTACTCATTAGTGGATGTAATGAACGCATACAAACCCAATTTGAGTAAGATCTATATGACAATTTGGACCTTATGGCAATTTATGTCGATTTCATATGGGTAATTTGTATGGGGGCTAGGTCTGAACATGGACCGATTCTCACCAATTTCAATAGCGTTCATCCCATGGCCGATAAAAGCTTATATACCAAATTTTATGAAAATATATTCATATCTGCGACCTGCAGTTTGATTACAAGCTTTACATGGACACACAGACGGACGGACGGACGGACGGACATTGTTAAATCAACTCAGAAAATGATTCTGATTCGATCGGTATAATTAAAGATGGGTCTAGGTCAAATATTTTTGGTTGTTACAAACAGCAGCACAAAGTCATTATACCCAAACCACATAGTGGTATAGGGTATAATTACGAATCAATGAAATTTTTATATTACTCAAATACAACGATCATAAAGGGAAGATCTATGGTGATCTTAAGGTGTGTGATTTAAATTTCTTTGTATATATAGTATAGGTCACCATAAATTAATCACTTTATGGTCATTGGTTTGTTGACTGGTATGCAAGGAGGTTTCACAAAATATTGTTGTTTCCTTTGTCTATGGGATAGTCGCACTAAATGTCATCATTTCGTTAGAATAGAGTGGCCAAATAGAACTGAGTATTCACCAGGAAAACAAAACATTTCAAATAAAGCATTATTTGATACAAATGATGTTCTTCCTTCGCCGCTGCACATAAAATTGGGCCTTTTTAAAAGCTTTGTCAAGGCTCTGGACAAAGATGTTGCAGCATTTAAATATTTGTAAGTAGTTTTTCCTAAAATTTCATATGGTGAAGTCAAAGGAGGCATATTTGCTGGCCGTCAGATCAGAAAGCTTTTGAGTCGAGAGAGAATATTTATTGGACAAAGAATGTGCAGCCTGGAAATCTTTCAAGAGCATCGTGGAAAGGTTTGTTTGAAACAATAAGAGTGAAAACTACAGACAAATTGTTGCTGAATTATTGAAAAACTATCACGAATCAGGTGTACGAATGTCACTAAAAATGCATTTTCTTCATTCGCATTTACATTTTTTTCCACAAAACCTAGGTATTGAAAAACTATCACGAATCAGGTGTACGAATGTCACTAAAAATGCATTTTCTTCATTCGCATTTACATTTTTTTCCACAAAACCTAGGTGCTGTAGCGTACTAACCAAGGTTTAATGAAAATTGAAAGAAGTTATCAAGAATTTTGGGACAAAAGCATGCTGGGAGACTATTGCTGGACTCTAATACGTGAAACCGAACCAACAAAATACAAACGACGCACAGTGGGGCCCTTTGAGTTTTTTCGTTGCAAAAATCATAACTTTTAATCATGATTTCTTTACCTTTAAAACAAGTGCTGGCGGAGGGTGCTGTGGCCATAGGCAGCTTCAATATATGTTATCAAAATTCAATATTATTTTGGTGCTAATATTACATGTTGCAAATATAAAGATAATATATTGAAATTTGGAACCTAAGGTGCTTTTGACCCAAAAACGAACACTGCTTAAATTTGTTGGACTCGGCCCATGTTTGGACCTAGTCCCATACAAATTTTACTCAGAAATTGGTTTTAATACCACTGAATGTATCAAATGTTGTTCTATGGCGAAAAAATTTGTATCATAAGGGTTTATTAGGCCGGTGACGATATCTATAAAAAAAATTTGAAAATTTCTAAGTGCAAATTTTGTAATTCTTTGACCTGGTATCAGGTCAAAAATTTCTAATTGCTGCAAAATCCATGCATTGTAAACTTTCGATCAGGTAGCGCAAGCAATTTTTTTTTTTTTTATTAAAAAAAGTCATTAAAAGAGCATTAAAAAAATATTGATGATACGCTCTATATTGTTTGTTTTGAAAATGGTTCTATAAATATGCAAGATCTCGATCTCTATTTCGAACAATAATTACTTGGGAGTACCAACGAAAAATTAATAATAAACCTGTTCAATGCCGCGAGTGTCGAATGCTTGGACATGGGGAAAAGGGGCGCAATGTCAAAGTGAGTTGTGCAATTTGCGGAGAAAAACACAAGACTACCGATTGTAGTAATCAAAGCAAATTTAAATGTGCCAATTGTGGTAACGAACACAAATCAACTGATCCATCGTGTCCTAATCGTTTAGCATACATCAAAATGAGATAAAGGGTTTCGAACAGATCATCTCGTTCTCATAGACAAGCTAATGTCAATGTAAACAACAATGTGGATAACTTTCCTCATTTAAATATTACTCAAACATTTCATAATATTAAAGAGCCTCTTCGAAATTCGAGTGCAAACATTAAGAATGATACATGCAACAACATTAACTTAAACAACAACAACAACAATACTAGAGCCAACTTCTCTAATGAAAACCTTTTCTCTGAGCAAGAATTAATAAATCTCTCTATGGAATTAATATCTAAACTTAGCTGTTGTAAAAATAAGCAAGATCAATTCAATGTAATAACCCAATTAACATTTAAGTTTATGTATAATAATGCTTAAAAGTGGATATGACTAATATAAAAATAGTTTTTTGGAATTCTAGAAGTATTAGAAACAAAATTTTTGAATTTAACAACTTTTTAACTAACAGTAATATTGATATTTGTCTTTTATATGAAACGTGGCTCAGTGAAACAAATAAATTTTATCATCCTCAATATTCGTGTATAAGATGAGATCGTATAGGACAGAAAGGTGGAGGTGTTGCAATTCTTATAAAGAATACAATTATTTTTTTATCTATTCCGAGCATTGTTACTCAGGTTGTCGAAAATGTGGGCATTGAAATTAAATTTAGACAAAATTTAAGACTAAAGACTCGCAGTGTATATTTTCCAGGTGGACAAACCGATAGCCAACTTAAAAAAAGTTTAAAAGTGATTTAAGGAAAATGTTTAATATTAAAGGAAAATTCGTTATATGCGGCGATCTTAATTCTAGACATAGGAACTGGAACTGTTTACGTGCAAATCAATGGGGAAACATTCTACACGATGTGACCTCTTTATTTCCCATAACTATTTCATTTCCTAATACACCTACTTATATTCCGGCAGCATCTAGGGTCAACCCACCAACTTTGGATTTAGTTATATCTAGTATTCCCGAATTCATATCAAACCCAATTACTCTTAATGATCTCAGTTCCGACCATCTTCCTGTGTACATAAAGCTTTCTACATCCATGCCTTTGGTTGAGAATTTATACTTTAACTTCAAACAAGCGAATTGGAAAAAATATAAAACGGTCGTTAAAAACTCCATTCGTAATAATATATTGAATAATATCAATTTTAATACTACACAGGATATAGATGATCATGTGGGCTGCTTCACTAGATCTCTGGTTAACGCTGTTAGAGAATCTGTGCCTTTGTGTACACCAAAAACAAATTATTTCAAGCTGCCGGATTATATATTGCGCTAAATTTAAACAAGAAATCAATTACGTATAGAGTGGGTGAGGTACAGACAATACTCTGATTATGGAGTTATGAATAGATATACAGTTATTATTCGTAATGAGATTTACTTATACCGTAATCGGCAATGGAATGATAGACTTAGTGCCATGGATAAAGGATCAAAACCCTTTTGGAATACAACAAAAGTTTTAAAAAATAAGTCTGTTATGTGTCACTCCCTTATAGTTGGTAATGATATTTTAATTTCTAATGATGATAAAGCCAATGCATTTGCAAATACATTTGGTCTAAATCACAGACTATCTGATAACTCTAATCACGAACCAACTGTCAATCAATCTGTAGAATACTTAGATTCGTTGGACATTATCACACCAAGTTCTGAGTTGATTTTAGTTACTGATGTTGAAACAATTATTAGAAACTCAAAAAAGAGAAAGGCAAGTGGATTAGATGAGATTAACCATCAGATGTTAATGCATCTCCCTCAAAATGGTACACGCTACCTTACGGAAATTTACAACTCATGTCTTAGGCTACAGTACTCCCCGAACACCTGGAAAACCGCCAAAGTTGTTCCTATACCCAAACCTGGTAAACCCCCTAATAGACCAGAAAATTAGAGACCAATTAGTCTACTAAGCAGCCTTGGGAAAATTTTAGAGAAAATATTAAATACTAGATGTAACCCGGTGTGCTTCTCTACACCCACCCCTTCTCCCCCCCCCCCCCACGAATCGTTATGAGAGGGCTCACGTTTGTGTAGGGGTGCCACGCGCATTTGTCCAATCCCGCCCATTTTTTTGTCTGACTACTCACGTTAATAACGGATGACCTGAGACAAATTTGCAAAGCTTTCTCTATCTATTAACATACTGTGAGCGTCAAAATAAAGTAAACACCTTAGTTGCTCATATTAAAACTTTTATTAAAATTAAGTAATTAACACAAAATCAAGAATAAATATAAGGAATTCAAGAATTATTTAATTATAGCTGAACTCAATAAAAAAAAATTAAACAGAAGCATTACAAAACAGAAATAAATGCACTTTATTTAGAAAATGACCAAATTTTACGCGTCAAAAAAAAAGTAAACAGCAAAGATAAGGCAACAGAACTTCAATACAAAAAGCAAACTTTTAAAATTTTTTAATATTTGGTGTATTTTCATTTGGCCTTAAGCCCCTTATGTAGTCTTCTAAGCAGCAACTCGACAATTTTTTTTTGTTACATCAGGGGAGATTATGCTCCATTCTTTGTTTTGAGGCATTTTTAAGTTTGTCTTGCTTGAAAAAGCCTTTCGACCTATTTTTCTGTCAAGAGTTGCCCACAGATGCTCGATTGGGTTAAGGTCCGGGGACTGCGACGGTAGATCAGGTATCTTAGGAGTCCGGTACAGTAGCGACTCTTTCACAATTTTAGCTGTAAGCTTTAGATCGTTGTCCTGTTAGAAGATCCTAACTCCAGCCTTATTTCTCGACGCTAGGGCCAACATTGTCCTTAAAAGTGGCTAAATAATCAATTTGCTTTATAGTGGAGTAAATAAAAACATAACTGAAACCCCACTGTATATAACAGTTTTGGTAACACACTTTGCTTTGCATGTTTCATTCTTAGCACGCCATATTTTTGGAGGCTTTTTCGCAGCGAAAATTTCGAATTTCCTCTTATCTGTCTATAATATATTTTCCAACAAAGATAGAACCTAATTTTTCTACTTTTTATCGAAATTCATTAGCTTGCTCTGATTCGCCTTGGATATGTATGGATTCTTGCATGGTATCCTTCCATGTAGACCATTTTTGTGAAGCGATCTCCTTACTGTACTCGAACTTAGTGGTTTGCCTGGTGTCTGCGTTATGTTTTCTGATAATTTAACAGCACTTTAGGCTGAATATGTCTTTACTTCTCTTACTACAGCTCTAACTTCAGTACCACTATGCTGCTTTGGGCGTCCAGATCTCGTTAAAACTTGGTGTTTGGCGCATTCATCAACTACTTTTTTTTTATTGTGCAGTGGTTCCTACCCACAATTTCGCCAATTTCACGCAAAGATTTACATTTTTCTTTTTAATCTAAAATATTTTCCGAGTATAAACCGATATTTTCTTTCCCATAGTGGGAATATTTGCTTTTACATGTTTATAGCTAATATTAATTAGTGCAAATCAACTTTAAATAATTTTTAGTAAAGTAGAACACGTGCTCAGTACACATTTGTCGCAAAAATATTAGGTTCTTCGCCGAAATATAAAAAAGCGTAAGTAAGTGTTACCACTGTTTACTTTTTTTTGACGCGTAAAATCTGATGCATTTTTACTTTCGAGAGAATTGTCTAATATTCCCAATTGATTTGAGTTCATGTTTTATAGTAGTCAATCTCTAAATGGGTATAGTATTAAACTCTGTAATATTATTTTTTATCGTAAGTCAATAATAATTTTGTTATAAGACAATTTAAAGATTAAAATTTGCTGTTTACTTTATTTAGACGCTCACAGTATATGATATTTAAAATTTATTTTGTATGGGAGGTGCCACGCCCGCTAAATATATTTAAAAAAAATGATAGCCTGTAGCACTCCCATATCCGCAGTAAGACTCTGTGAAAATTTCAGGAAGGTCAGGTCAGGTCTTACAAACAAACAAACAAACACATATTACCTCTTTATTATGTTAGTATAGATTATTAGTATGGATTTTTTTATTTCGATACTTGCTGATGCTGATTACAACGTTTTTTGTTTTTTCATTCAGTACAAAAATTATCAGCTTTTTCGACGTTCCTGGAGCAAGGTATATGTAGCTGCCCATGAGAAGAAGATGGATTTTCAAAATTAGATCTTGCAACACTTAAATATTGGCCTTGAACTTAGAATATCATTTGGCAATTTTTCTTTTTAGCGATTTTTGATTTTGCCCATTTTTGATTTTGAAGATTTTTTTGGGCGATTTTTATTTTTCACAGTTTTCGGTTTTGGCGAATTTTTGATTTTGGCGATATATTTTCCACGACAAATCACGTTGACTCGCCTAATTTCTATTGGACTACTCACATCAATATCTGATGGACTCGTGCAAAATATCGAGTCTTTCCCTTTTATAGAACACCAATTATATGATACTAGATGTAACCCGGTGTGCTTCGCTGCACCCTCCCCTCCCCCCCTTCCGAACCGTTATGAAAGGGCTCACGCAAAGTCCCAAGGCTCTCACTAATACAGTAATTCAGATATATCACATATAATATTAAGTTTGTGTGGGGGTACCACGCGCATTTGTCTAATCCCGCCCATTTTTTTGTCTGACTACTCACGTTAATAGTTGTTGATCTGAGACAAATTTGTAAAGCTTTCTCTACCATAGTACTTAATATATATGATTAAAAATTTACTTTGTATGGAAGGTGCCACGACCACTAAAAATATTTAAAAAATTAAAGCCTGTAGCACTCCCATATCCGCAGTAAGACTATGTAAGAATTTCAGGAAGATCATATTAGTACGTACGGAGATTACCTCCTACAAACAAACAAATATTACCTCTTTATTATGTTAGTATAGATTATTAGTACAGATTTTTTTATTTCAATGCTTGCTGATGCTGATATACAATGTTTTTTGTTTTTTCATTCGGTACAACAATTATCAGATTTTTCGGCGTTCCTACCCTGGAGCAAGGTAAATGTAGCTGACCATGTGAAGAAGATGGATTATGCATATTAGATCTGGCAACACTTAACTATTGGCCTTGAACTTATAATATCATTTGACAATTTTTCTTTTTAGCGGTTTTTGATTTTGCCCATTTTTGATTTTGAAGATTTTTGTTTTTTAGCCGATTTTTATTTTTCACGATTTTTGAGTTTTGCGATTTTTGATTTAGGCGATATATTTTCTACGACAAATCACATTGATAACTAATGAATTTGTCAAAAGACTGTCGCTTTCATAGTGCTTCATATTTTTACATAGGAGGTGCCACGCCCACTAATCCCATCCTGCCCAATTTTTATTGGACTACTCACATTAATATCTGATGGAGTCATGCAAAATGTCGAGTCTTTCCCTTTTGTAGTACACCAGGTGCTACGCCCACTGCTCCGATCACGCCCATTTTTTTGTTCGACTAATCACACAAAGAACCTATGGGCTCACGCAAAGCCACAAAGCTCTATCTTTTACAGTACTCCAGATATATGACATTAAATAGTTACTTTGCATGGGGAGTGCCACGCCCATTGGTGTGAACCCGCCAAGTTTTTGGTTCGACTACTCATACTAAGATCTGATAAACTCGTGCAAAGTGTCAAGGCTTCCTTTTTTAGCATACCAATTATATGATACCATATATTTACTTTGTTTGGGCGGTGCCACGCCCACTGCTCCGATCACGCCAATTTTTTGTCTAACTAATCAAATGAATAACTTATGGGCTCACACAAAGTCCCAAGACTCTCACTATTACAGTACTCCAGATATGTGGCATTTTATATTAACTTTGTATGGCAGGTGCCACGCCTATTGGTCCGATACTGGCCATTTTGCATCCGACTACTCACAGTAATAATAGGTGACATCAAAAAAATTTGAAAAGCTCTCTCTATCACATACTCGAGATATATAATATTGAACTATTTCTTGTATGGGAGGTACCACGCCCACTTCTCCGATCCCGCCCATTTTCGGCGTAACTACTAATATTAACACAAATTTGCAAAGCTCTCCCTATCATAATACTCAATATATGTATATGATATTAAAAATTTACTTTGTGTGGGAGGTGCCACGCCCACTAAAAATATTTAAAAAATTATAGCCTATGGCACTTCCCATATCCGCAGGAAGACTCTGTGAAAATTTCAGGAATATCAGATGGGTAGTTACGGAGATTACCTCCTACAAACAAACAAACAAACAAACACACATTACCTCTTTATTATATTAGTATAGATTAGATATCTACTTTGCATGGGCGGTGCTACGCCCACTGCTACGATCACGCCCATTTTTTTGTTTGTCTAATCATACAAAGAATCTATGAGCTCATGCAAAGCCACAAAGCCCTCTCTTTTACAGTACTCCAGATATATTACATTAAATAGTTCTTTGCATGGGGATTGCCACGCCCATTGGTGTGAAAGTGTTAAAGTTTCCCTTTTTTAGTACACCAGTTATATGATATCATATATTTACTTTGTACAGGCGGTGCCATGCCCACTGATCCGATCACGCCCATTTTTTGTCTAACTAATCACATGAATAACTTATGGCCTAACACAAAGTCTCAAGACTCTCAGTATAACAGTACTTCAGATATATGGCATTTTATATATACTTTGTATGGCTGGTGCCACGCCTATTGGTCCGATACTGCTCATTTTGCATCCGACTACTCACATTAATAATGGATGACATCAGAAAAATTTGAAAAGCTCTCTCTATCACATTACTCGAGATATATAATATTGAATAATTACTTGTATGGGAGGTACCACGCTCACTTATCCGATCCCGCCCATTTCCGGCGTAGCTACTAATATTAACAATAGGTGACCTCACACAAATTTGCAAAGCTCTCCCTGTCATAGTTCTCAATATATGTATATGATATTAAAAATTTACTTTGTGTGGGAGGTGCCACGCCCACTAAAATATTTAAAAAATTATAGCCTATAGCACTTCCCATATCCGCAGTATGACTGTGAAAATTTCAGGAATATCAGATGAGTAGTTACGGAGATTACCTCCTACAAACAAACAAACAAACAAACCTCTTTAAAATATTAGTATAGATGAAACTTCTTGACTTTGTTAATAGTAGCAGTATTCTACCTGATGAACAATTTGGTTTAAGGAGGTCACACTCCACCATTCATCAGGTAAAGAGAATTTGTAACGATGTCAAACATGGCTTTGTACCAGGGAAATCCACAGCGCTAATTTTGCTGTATGGCACAATGGCCTTATCTACAAACTTATACAGTTTAACTTTCCGCTATTTCTTATTAAATTGATCAAAAACTTTTTAATAGATACTTTTGTGTGGCTATGGGTAATTCCTTATCCGAATTAATTGTTATTCCTGCAGGTGTTCCTCAAGGATCAGTTTTAGGTCCACTGCTTTATAATTTATATTGTTCTGATATGCCTGCAATTAGTCCATGCAAATTTGCTGCTTGCCGATGATCTTGCGATTTATTTTACACATGAATTCAGTCAAGATATTTTGACAGAGCTTCAATGTTCACTACACAAATTGGAAGAATACTACCGCAAGTGGAGGATTAAAATCAATTCGAGTAAAACACAGGCTATCTTTTTTAGGAGGAAAAGAAAGTTATATTATTTACCCAATTATAATCTTACCCTTTCGGGTAGCACTATATCTTGGTCGGACAGAGTTAAATACTTAGGCGTTTTTTTTGGATAAAAAGTTACTTTTTAGCACCCACGTTTCATACATCATAGAAAGAGTCAATTTGTACAAGAAAATATTTTACCCCTAATAAGTGAAAACTCTCTTCTTTACAATTTAAATAAAATTCTTATAGTAAAAGTCATTTTCCAGGCAATAATACTATATGGTTTTGCTGTATGGGGTAATTGTGCAAAAACCCACCCAAAACGTTTGCAAATAGCCCAAAATAAACTTTTTTAAATGGTTCTAAAACTACCATAGCACTTTTCTACGTCTAGGCTTCATACTATAAGTGACACTAAATATGTAGCTCAATGTATTGAGAGTATCAACACTCGCTTCATATCAAATTGCAGGATGTCTGAAAATCCTTTTATCTTAAAGTTATAGTTTCGCATTTTTGTTAATTGTATATTAATTGTTATTCTCATGGCAATTGACAAGTATTTAATATTTCCTTATGTTTGAATTACATTCCATAAATGTATGTATATATCACAATAATATATATTTATAATATATATGTAATATATATGTATATAAGTTATTATTATTATTGTTATTTTTTTTTTTTTTTTTTTTTGTTTTATTGAAGGTTTTTACTAAAAGCTTTCCTTCAGATAGCCCAACTAAATTTTGTCTTATAACTTATAATATCTTACCTCACATAATTATCATACTTTAGATAAAAGGCTTACCCAAATCTGTGCAATAAGTTTTAGTTAATAAGTAAATTTGCAATTTTTCTATTAAATGAAGAACTAATTAATTAATTAATTATTTTTGAGTGCATATTTCTTATTATATTGAATTCATTAACAGAAATTGAACTCTGAAAATTTTGGGTCGCTTAAAAATAATTCAGGTAGCGCAAGTGGATTTTTATTTTGTGCTGAATTCATTAATATTTTGATGATCATTGCCTTTCAGAATTTATAGTTTTTATTATTGCAAATACATAACAATTACAAAACATTAACAATCTTCTTAAGAACACTTCGCCATCCTATCAAAATCAAAATAAAATCTGAAAAAATTTAAAATTTCTGTTTTCAAGCATCAAAAAAAAAAAAATGATATAAGAATCTGCAAAAATAAGGTATATTTGGTATTTTATAACCTTTAAAATAAGTCATAGGACTTTAAAATCGATTAATTTTTCACTGAGTCATGCAGACTGGCAAGTATATGCAATCAATTTCACAATAACTAGTTACAGTATTGTATTAGTGAACCATTTTAGGAAATATCTAAGTAAACATATTTAAACATTTGTAGTTCTATTCTATTAAAGTAGAAAAAATTACCAAAATATAGTATATTTGAAAAAATGTGAGCTTGCAGAAAAAGTAACGACCAAATAACATCATTTTTATTTTATTTCATAGAAAATAAAATTCCTTTCAAATGGCACCAAAAACCAGTTAGCCTACAATTAGATTTGAGAGAGGATATTTTTCAAAAAATTTTGCGCCATTTTCTAAAAGCTAAAAAATTCCAACTTTGGAGAGCCCTATTATCCATACTTTTTATCCGAATTTAAAACTGTTAATTGATTCTTAATCCGTGGGAAATCCTCTGTCATACACACTCACTGATTTTACCGAATGCTTCTATCAAATTTTTTATTTTTGTCACGCTATTTAGGGAAAGGCGCCACTATGCGCGCTGCACAAAAAAGTGGGCCTTTTTAAGAACTTTATGAAGGCTATGGAAAGATATGGTACATAATTTAAATATCTGTTAGTGGTTTTTTCTAAAATTTCATATGCTAAAATCAAAGAAGGCATATTTGTTGGCCCTCAGACGAAGCTATTGAATGATGACAAGTTCTTACAATGTTTATTGGAGGACGAATATGCAGCTCAGAAATCGTGGACAGTTTTCTTGGAAACAATAAGAGTGAATACTACAGGCAAATTGTTGCTGAATTACTGAAAAACAAGTAAGAGTGTTAAATTCGGCTGTGCCGAATCTTTGATACCCTCCACCTCGGTATTGATTTATTTCGGTGTTTGCTTTTTGGTCATCGTGGTTGCTGATCGGCATGCATTTAGGTTATATACCTATATGCATGCGTTTCCGGTTATATGACATAACTTCTCGTTTAATTTAGTTTTTGCTAATTAAATAGCTCGCCCTAACCTCCATTGCAAAGGTAATGGTTGTGTAGGGTGGCTAAATGCATTAAACTGTGTTTTTTGGCGTTTAACTGGCCAAATATTTCTTCATAGCGGCCATATAGGTCGGATGGAGTAACAAAATAATAACCGAAAAAAGCTCTAACAACTTTTTTTTCAAAAAAATATTGCCATATTTGGAAAACATAGAGAATAAATTTATAATAATAAATAATTAAATTAGGGATGCCAAACGCAAAAAACCAAATATCGCAAAAATTTTAAATAAAATAATTTGTTATCTTTATTTTCTGAAGAACTTCAAATATTCATCCAAAAAAAATTGTGAAAATTTATATATAAATAACATTCTCATCAAATTGCGTTTATTTATGTTACAATTTTTATGTTCGCAATTCTTAAATATCATTTGAGGTTTTATTAAAACTCATTGAATTTAAATTAATGTTTTCTGTATTCCGATTCTGTAAATTTCAACGATCCGACAATGGCAAAATATATCGACAGCTATTGTTGTTTGCACTAAGGATTAAGTGATTCACTAAGTACATACATCTTAACGACAGTCGACAAATCTATTTTTCTATTTATTTAAATTGTAAACGAGTGGCATCTCTGTCAAAATAAGCGAAAAACACAAAAAAGAATAGAAAAAACAAATTACTTCGTGTTTGACAGGATGATTTTGTGTTTATGTGCAATATCTCTATTTTTTTTTACTAATGTGTCTGTTTATTTATTTGAAAATGAAATAATGAATTGAATATGCTATTTAATTTTTTTATTTATATAAAAAAGTTTTTTAATAGAAGCAAAATATTTTCACTATTTTATGATTTTCATTTATGTATGATGGCATTTCTACCTAAAAATTTAAGTTTTTATCGATTGAATAAACAACACAAAAATGGTTGTCGTTTAGATAACAACAACAGCTGACTTTAACATTAGCGAATATCGTTTAAAAATTTTTACTGATAATTTTGCTTTTCTTTTTTTAACGATTCGGCTATCGTTAAAAGAAGTTACTGAAAAGCTATTAATTTCTCCTGAATGCCAATATTTTTTTTTAATGTAAACATTTTTTAAATGTAAACATATTTGGTGTTTTTTTTTGGAATTTGATGCAATTTATGGCTTCTAAATTTAAAATTATTATTTCCGACGTTTTGATTTGATTTTCTGAAATTCAATTAATATTTTATAATTTAGAATTTGAAATTTTAATTCCAGTTTTTGGAATTGATATTTTCTAAAATTTGAATGGAAAATTTAAAAAGTGCAATATTGTATTTATGTGAATAATACTGTTTTAGTAATTATAAATAATTTTTAAAAATTAGATGTAATCACAATCAGATATTTTGTAGGTAAAGCACAATAATAATTCTATATAACTATGTAGAACTGTTTAGAAAGCAAAAAACTGATTGATGAACTCGGTAACTGCATTTTGTAAAGACAACAAAAAGTTAATATGCCAAACTTATGTTCATATTTGTAAAAGAATAATGAAAAAACGATTGAAATAAAAGACCAGCCCGTGTATACTCTTAACATTATTCTGTATGATATCTAATTGAAAATGTTGACATTCATGTTAAAATAGAAATAACTATTGCAAAGCTAATTAGAACAAAAATTGTGGCGCCATCTACTGTGGCATAGTCACACTCTGTTAATGCAAAATAAATTTATTTTCCCCACAACAAAATATTGCAGAATTTTATGTAAATAAAATAATATACCGATTTATTTCTAACATGCAGTTATTATGGATATACATATATAGAATATATAGAATATATGTATATTATTTGTATTATTTAATATGTGTATGTATATATATGTAAATATTACACTAAAAAAATAAAACATCAAACGTTATTTTTGTGTTTTTCTCTTTAAATAAATTAATACATAATTTTTTTTTTGCTAAAATTATATTGTTTTTTTTTAATAACAACTACGTATTAGCATTAGCATTATTTGCTTTAGATGCTGGTGAATTTTTACTCCCTTTATATTAACTCGTAGTGTCTGCTTGTCGAAAAAATTTTGGATCGATTTTAACCCCTTTCCCGTGACCCAATCGATCTGAAACTTTGTAGGCGGGCTCGCGGCAATGACAGAAATGATCTAGTAAATTTTTTTTAATGATGCCAAAACAATGGAAACTTTTAAATTTTTCTACCAGAGTTGATAACAAAAATGTACAAAGGGTTATTTTTTATTATACTATTACCACAACGACCACAAAAACAACGAGTTCAGCTATAACAACAATACAACATTTCGAATAACAACAAGAACAATATAGAAACATCATATTTTTATTTTTTTTTTAATTTTTCAGAGATTTCCCTGGACCTGTTCCACCGATTTTAATGATTTTTGAAACAAAAATCTTCCCATGAATTTGCTGAATCAATTTCACTAAAAATTAACACCTTAGCTATTCTATTGAGGGCGTGATCGTGACAAGAACAACATAGAAAATTATATTTTTCAAGACTTTTTTTAGTTTTTCATTCAAATCTCGAGCCCTAATCGACCACTTTGGACGATTTTAAATAGCAAACTTCTCAGGATGTTAGTGAATCAGTTTTTAGAGCACCCTAGCTGCCCGATTGATGCCGTCATCGTGATTTCTACAGACGGACAGACGGACATCGCTATATCAACTCCTGTTGTTATAAGGATCACAAATATATATATTTTATGGGGTCCAAATTTTTTTTTTCTAATTATTACAAGCGGAATGAGAAACTTATATATACCCTCTGCACACTGGAGTGGAGGGTATAATTATCACAAACTAGGTGCACGCATGTCACTCAACATGCTTTTTCTTCATTTGCATTTAGATTTTTTTTTTAGGTGCGGTGAGCGACGAACAAGGGGAGCATGCTCACCAAGATTTAATGAAAATTGAAAGAAGTTATCAAGGATTTTGAGACCAAAGCATGCTGGGAGATTATTGCTGAATTCGAATACGTGAAACCGAAGCAACAAAATACAAACGACGTTCAAATAACGCCATTCACTTTTGAAAATTCATTGATTTTTAAAATAAAATAATGATTTTTTGTGTTCAAAATGAATAAAAACATTTTTTTTATATCTCGCAAACCTGATGTGATAGAGGAAAACCAATTACAGATTCGAATTCAGCCTACTGAATTATCCTAGCAAAGATATTTGGTTGATCCAGTCTAAAACCTTGTTGGTTAGTGCAATTAATATATTAATTATATTGGATGCGAATATTTAGAATTTGGTATTAGCTTTTATCCATCCAAAAATTGTTATTGCTCCGACAAGAGTTTAATATACTCGTGACATACTCTTAAACCATTTTTGAAATCAGTGTCTTCAAATTTCAACAGGTGATAAATGATGCTTAAACGTAAGATATAAAAAGGGCCCAAATGACAATTTACAAACAATCTCTCAGAGATACCTTGTAAACTAAAGATGACTCAGGAAAATCGATTTATTACATCTGGATGCAAGTCCAGTGTTGTTAATTAACGACTAACAAACAGGATTTGAAATCAAAATCATATCAGTTACTTGAGACTGTCATTAATTTTCATTATAATTGTTGTTGAATTGTTTGAAATTAAAAAAAAAATATTTTTTATATAGATACGTAAGACAATTTATTGTTTTACTTTACTTTAGTTCGATCCAACAGGCCACATATGATTTCAAAACTTTTCTAGCACATACGGCAGTGTGAAATCGCATTACAAGCAGGCTATATATATATTTTTTTTTTCTTTTCCATAATAAAACAAATGTAATTTCAAGGTTACTTTCCTTTACTTTTTTTGTTCAACATAGCAGTAAATTACAATAAATTAGAATTGAACTTGGGCGACTTAAGAAGACTCAAACGACGATTGAAAAAATACTGCGGGAAACACAAATTTAAGAAAAATAACATAGAAAAAGAAAGTCTTAAAAAAACTATAGCTCACTCTATATATGACCATCCATTGCAATTAGACATCATTTAAATACAGTGGGCCTTGTTTAACGCTCACGTAGACAGAAAGTATACTTAAAAAACGATCACTTGGGCTTTTTTATTCCCAACTAGCTGTTTCTACAGGGTCTTGTACGGGATAAAAAGCCATTTGACTTGAAAATTGGTTCACTATATTTACCAGGCGCTGAGTACTAAGCCAATGAACAAATTCCCCAATAAAATGAACTTTCTCCCCAAAAATTTGTTTGGGCAGTAAATTAATTTTTTATTCCAATTAAAAATTTTTTGATTTTTTAATTTAGAAGTGTTTTACAAGATGCTGCAGCAAAAATGCTTCAAAAATAAGCTGCGAAACGGCTTAAAGTTTTTATAAATTTATTTATAAATATCAAATATAACGTAATCGTTTGCAAATTAAACGGCTACACCCGTGCTGCCGCGCAGTTCTCGTTAACTTATTTTAATTGTCAAAATGTATTTTTCAGATCATACCGATATTCTAGCTAAGCTGTGTTCCGCGCTCACGTAACTTTCGCGCACCGAAATGATGCTATTGAAAAGAATACTCATTTTAAATGCGTTTATTGTAGGACATATATTAAGAGAAATATGCAAGTTTTCACTAAAATAAATATTTAACAAAATTCATTAAATAAAAATATGTAAAAATTTAAGAATGAATTTGGGAAGTAAGTTAATTTTTTAATTCGTTTTTAAAAAAAATTGGGAATTTGTTCATTCCTTGTGGGTACCTTTTTTATATTTGGGAAATTTGTTCACCGTGAAGTTATTCCCGTGTGTACCAAATTTCAGAGAAATCCGTTGAAAAATACAAATTTATATAGGGAAGAAATATAACACACAACAAAAAATGAATTTTATATGAAAAGTGGGCGTAAAAGTGGACGTGGTGGGTAAAAAAAACATATGGCGACCTTTCCCGGCATACAACGAACAAATATACCAAAAAACCAAAAAAGAATTTTATAAAAATGTGGGTGTAAAGGTAGGCGTAGCAAGAAAAATTATAATGCGACCTTCGCTGGAGTAGAGAGATCACGTTTTCCAAATTACAGAGAAAGCCATTGAAAAATAAAAGTTTACGTAGCAATCAAACAAAGAAATAAGTGAAAGGAAAAAACTAAATTTTATATACATAGAAGAGGGCACAAAGTAGGCATGGCTGTAAGAAGCATATGGTGACCTTGCCTGGAGTATAGAGATCGTATGTAGTAAATTTTAGAGACATCCCTTGAAAAATAAAGATTTCTATAGTGAACAAATATACCAAAAAACTGAAAATGAATTCTGTATAAAAAGTGGGCGTAAAAGTAGGCGTGGCCGGCAAGAATCATATGGCGACCTCCCCGGAGTACAGGGATTGTGCGTAGTAAATTTCAGAGAAATTCGTTAAAAAAAAAATTGTGTAGCGAACATATGTATCAAAAAGAGAATATGAATTGTATACAAAAAGTGGGCGTAACAGTAGGCGTGACCGGTGCGAAGGATATGGCGACGTTCCCTGGAGTAGAGAGATCGTGCGTAAAAAATTTCAGAGAAATCCGTTGAAAAATGAAAATTCGTATAGCGGTCTAACAAACAAACAAACAGAAAATGAATTTTATATATGGGGGATTTCATGTCAAGTGCACCAACTTTTGAAACCGATGTCTTCCGATCGGGATGAAATTTGCACCAAGGTTAGTCCTATTGGATAGTAGTTTAGACACAATTTTTCAATAAGATCGGTCTAGATCTCTCTGAGTTAGAGGGGATCAAAATTTGACATTTTGGCCAAACAGGTGTTTCTTCTCATCCATGTAACTTATTACCTATTATTCTTAGAAAATTTTCTCCAAAAGAGTTTAGATAGCTATTTATTCAATATTTCGGAAAAAAATACTTAAAAAAAAAAAAAAAATTTTAGACTATTTTTTTGCTAAATTAAAGCATTTTTTGCCTTTTTTCAAAAAGGGCATTTTTTTTTTTTTTTTTTCATAAGAAAGCTTAGGATTTTTCCTTTAAGAGCTTTTTGGTCGCTTAGTGGGATGGGAGTAGGATATCTATCAAAATAAATGTTTTGTAACTTAAGACAACGGTTTTTCAATTTTTCACAAATGCACTATTTTGAACTTTTTCCTATTTGTGTGTAAAACCTTACAAATAAAACTTATACTGAGAAACCAGACACATTAACCTTTAAAATTTTTGTTTTATTATTTTATTATTGTTTATTAATTAAAGTGTTGATAAATGAATTAAAATATATATTTTTTTTATATATACTAACATAATTAATTTTTATGAATTTTATTATGAAAATTTAGTTTTACAATGAATAAAACTTAAAAAAACTATTGTTGCAATGGTTGTTCCTCATTTTGAGTGCAGGTTAAGCACCGATGCATTAATCTTGAATGCTCTGCGCAAACTGCATTGTTGCAGGAACAGCAATAGGCCCTTGTTTTGCGTTGACGACCGTACTCTGAACGGCATAGTCGACATGATGGCCTGTTTGTCCTTAGCGCAAACGACGGTGCAGCTGATTCTGTTGGTATTGGTACTATCTAAAATGAAAAAATATATATAATCATTCTGCTTTTGACCTTTAGAATTCTAAATTCTTACCTTGACATCAAATTCCTCCATTGCATTCCGTATCCTTGGATATGCAGTTATGCGAGTATTCAGGGCACGTTCTTCAATGTTGGGTAATGCCAATTGCTTAGTAAGAATAAGGAGAAATGAGCGCCGTCTGTCACTTCTCTTTACTGGCTTCATCTCGTTGAATATTATAAATGCAGCTAATGCAGCGATGTCGAGCATATTGTGAAACATGGCAAGCGGCCAGCGCTTTGTTGAGCGCTTGCATGTATACGTACCAAGCATCTGGTCCATAGTATCGAAGCCGCATTTGTTGGCATTGTAATTAAGAATGGCTAAGGGATTCTTCTTTTCAGTTTCCATGATCACATCGCAAATGTAATGTTGTGTAGATAGCAAAATTACTGATATATTCTTCCTGGGCACATATGAGCATAGTACTATATCGCCTTCGTTGAACCCAAACAATGTGCTGTTGATTGGCCGTGTAAAACAGCTAAAAAGAAGGCAAAATAAAGTTTATCTTAATGATTTCTTGTAATTTCAGTACAAGGTCCCTACGGACCTTGTCATGCGTTCCCTACTCACCTTTAAACCTCAATAAAAACTAAAATGTTGGGCGTATCACCTTGAATTTTATTTTAAACGATTTTTGACAAAATTCTCTTGGAAAACGGGGTGACTTTTTGGGTACCTTGTCCTGGCCGAAATAGGAGTAATTTCAGTTTGAAAATGAAAAAGGTCCCCAGGTTTAATGAAAATTTTAAAATTTCGTGCTGAAATTTGGTTTGTGATTGTCTATTATTTTCATAAACTAACCAGTGTAAAAATAATTTTAGTCATAGTCCTTTTTAATATAAAGCAGCGTCCCGATATTCACTTGATTCTTATGATAACATATTATATTAAAATATTGTTTGTACATATTTGTGGAGTATATTATTCACCTCAATATTTATGATCTTATATTAAAATATTTGCTGTTAAAAATATTAGAAAATCTTATTTAATTTTGCTTAGTTTTTTTTGTGTTGTCGTCTTGTCGAACGATTTTAACTTTCATACTTAATTGTTTTTTCTGAACGCGGCAGAAAATTTACTTCTCTTCACAGTAAAAGTTATATACAACCTAACAAAAATGCAAGCTATGCATTTCAATTAAAAGCACAAAATTCAATTAAAAATAAGCAAAATATTGTTGTCAACCTACGCCTAGCGGTATATTTACAGATCAATAAATTTTGGTTACTGCAAACATAAATACAAATTCATTTTACCCTAAAGACAGAGTAGTGTAGGGTTCAGAAAATAAATGTATTGATTGTTATCATTCTGACAAGTGATAGAAACGAAAAGCGATGTCAATTTAATAACTGATTCAAAACAGAGCAGACAGAAGCGGAGAATATTGAGGAAATCATTGGTATTGGTATATATCTATTTTAACGCAATCGCACAAAACATTCAGTTAATAAATATAAGCCGTAACGAATGAAAGAATCTAAATTGAAAAATTTTTGTATTTAATATTTGCCAGAGATTAGACAAAAGAATAGAATTTTATTTCATCTCTTTTAATTAATTTTTATTAAGTAATTATTTCAAAGATTGTTACATTAAATTGAAAACGATTGACAAATAATAGATTTTGCTTCCTTCTGCTATTTATATCATTTATGTTGTACGTATTATTGTGTGCATGTGTATGTATATGTGGGCAAATATATAAGAAATTGCGTTTGCATGTATATTTGGCTCCCTCTGGTGTTAAATTGATTATGTTGAATGTGAAAAAAGAAAATCTAATAGAATTACGCTTTCTTTTGATGGCATCATTAACGTTATTTTTTACTTTATTAAATGAACTTCCTAATGTACACGCATAGAAACGCCCGCACACACATGCACACACAGAAATTCACAGAAAAACTTTTGTTTTCCACCAAATACAAAAATCCGTAACAGTGAAATTTGTTAGAAGTGGACATTGTGGAATATGAAAATTTTTAGAAATATATATTCATCAAAAACAAATTTTTGTCTTTTGCAAGAATTGGTCCGACTGAAGAAGAGTTTTGAGTTTGTATCCATAAATTGAGCCAAGACAAATTATATAGAAATATATACATATGTATATATGAAAGACCAATGTTTTCGTATCATACATATGTATACATTTCTCTAAACTATTGCTAATAGTTAACACATAAGTCACCTTTTATGTAGGCGAGAGATTAGGGCTCAAATTCTGTGTTTGCTGGTTCAAATCTCAATAGAATCACTATGTACAATGTTTAAATATTCGCCAGTTTTCCATATAAAATACAAGCAAATTTAAATATTTAGTTATTTTTTTAAATTAACTTGAAATCAAATTCATACAACAAAATATTTTTATATATTTTCTTTTTTAACCCAAAAGCTAAATTTTGAAAATATTTCGTATTTTATTTGGTGAAAAGTTTTTCTTACAGAATTAATAAACATTGTAACATTAAATTTAAAAATATAATATTTTCTAAAAATTAAAAAAAAAAAAAACAATTTCGTGTGATAAATTAATTATCATTTTGAAGTCAATTGCTTTTCTTTTTAGACAGCTTTTATATAAATTACTTTTTTTTTTAAAACAATGATAGTGTCTTTTAGAGAGAGAATTAATTACCATCTGAAAATTTTCATTAATTTATTTTACTAGAGTAGAAATCTTCACTAGGAACTTCAGGGAACACCAATTGAATTCATGATTTAACGCGGACGGCGCACAGTGGACCATTTGACGAGAAGGCGGTCAAAAATCTATAACTTTTGATTGGATTGGAATTTTGATATGCGGTTTTTTTGTTTGGTAGGTGAGACCTCATCCTTTAAGTTTTGCTATAAAAGGTAATTCGCGACCGTAAATAAAAAAAGTTACGGAGGGTTTAAAATACATTTTCATTTGTAGTTGAATTTTAGTAAGAAAGTGAAGTGTTAAAAGGTAAAAAAAGGTTTTTTTTTAATATGTCTTATTTTTTCAGTTAATTTTACAACTAATACTTTTTAACAATTTTTTAAGTTAATTTTTCAGAAAATGTCAAACTTTGGCCCCCGTAAACTTTTTAGTCCTAATGTGCACAAGGGCCAAAGGTTGTTTTTTTTTTTTTTTTTTGAAAGATCCCGAGTTAAAATATAATTTATTAAGCAGCGAACGTAAAAGTTACCTTATATTGGTTCAAGATAGAGATGTTTCAATGAAAAACTCGTATGTTTTTGCTTTAGTTAAATTTTTTTTTATTGTCTTTAAATAAATATTTCTGTATCAATTTTTATGGTAAATTTATGAAATATAACAATTTTTATTGTAAATTTACAAAATATATAAATTTTTAAATCAAGAAAATTTTTTAACTATATAAAAAAAAAAAGTGTAACTTATTGTTAGTGTAATGAAAAAGTACTTTAAATCAACAAATTTTAGTAAAAATTTCTTCTAAATAGCCTTGATTTTCATCTCCTTGAAGATGTTTAGATTCTTCGTCTAATTCAATAGAGGTTGTTTTCCATTTTTGACGAATGCTGAACATACATGGATCTGAAGTGCACAACAAAATAGTGATAAGGTCATCAATAGTACAATATCTGGACATTTTTCTTTGTTCCTTTTTTCTTTTTTTTTTTATTAATCAACACTCAGGGATGCCCCCTACAGATGCAGTGCATTGTGTTGATCTCAGAAAAGATATAGATATAGGAAGGAAGAAAGAGGGAGTAGTGTGTTCATTTTTTTTTTTTTTTTTTTATAGCGACAGACCAAAGCCTCTGGTGGGAATCGAACCCACGACCCCGCATGGTAGGCGTGCACGTTACCTACTCACCTACCGGGGCGCTTCTTCAGATAGATCTCCTATTGGTAGTATATTGTTTTGAATTATTTGTTCCCCATGGTACAAAATTTTATGAACTGTGGATGGCATATATCTCCAAGAATATTTTTCATTATAAAGTATAACAGTTTTATTGGCGTACTCTATAAATTTTTTTGCATTTATCTTTCTGCTGCTTGCTAGAACTTGTAATATGATTTTGAATCGTCTTATTAATTCATGACCCACACCTGTGATAGATGCTGCAGTTTCCGGATCGGAAAAAAATCTCATTGCATTATTTCCATCATTTGTGTTTCCTTCCCCTTATTTTGTTTGGTCGATTACGAGGCCTAGCTGTAGATATTTTTGTTGAATTTGTTATTTTTTTTGCTTTCTTTTTTCTTTATTTTCTTTGTTCTTCTCACTCAGACTATTAATATTTTTTAAAGATACCTATGTAAATGTACCTGTTACAATTAAGCGCATTATATCTCAACCCTTTTTTATAAGTATATAACAACTCCTGACAACTCTACCGACACGCAAAAAAATACACCGCGGTGCACCGGTACGATCAACTTTTGTATTCATAACACTCAGACGTACGGACGGACATCGATTAATCGACTTAGAAAGTGTTTTTGAGTCGATCCGTATAATAAAAGATGGATAAAGGTCCAATATTTTTGGCAGTTACAAACATCATCTCAAACTTAATATATCCTAACCACATAGTGGACAACTTTTGTATTCATAAATTTTGCAGAAAATATCTAACCTTGGGTCAGAAAAATTGTTCTGGTGCACACGGGCGGAAACTGGCGGGTATATAATGGGGTATAGAAGTATAGGGTAGGGTTTGGACTATAGAAGGGTGCAAGATTTTTTCAGACTGCTTTTGACTGGCAGTAGTTATGCTCTATTAAGTAGGAGATTTTCGGAAAATTTTGACCTTTTTTAAAAAAATTTTTTTTAAATTTCGGAGTGACTCAGTGATTTTACATTTTTAACATTAATCGTATGGAAACCGCGAAATTATACAAAATATATTTCACTTCAAAATCTTTTAAAGCAAAAAAGTTACAGTCATTCAAAAATAAAAATTTACAAAGAACTTTTTAATTTTAGCAAAATACTGACAAAGCCCATTTTCAAAGACCTATTCGCTGTGATATAGCTGAGAGTCTCAATTTTTTGGCTTCCGAGGTTTACTAGTATTTACTTTCAAATGAATAACATAACTTTAAAATCGCTAACAAAAAAAAAAAAAAATGATTTTTGGCCACCTTCTCAAAATATGGTCCACTGTGCAGCACACAGTGGAAGATTTTGCCAATCTAGGAGGACTTAATTCAATTGCAGCCGAAGTTTTTGAGCTATCATCCTGAAATTTGGAATGTAACTTTTAATTATGAATGCCGAGGGTTACACAAAATATGAGGAGCATTGGACAAAAACTGCTACCCCCCTGCCATATTAACTGCCCTTTTTTCTAGGTTCAAGCCCAAAAATGCCTTTTTTAAACTATAGCTCCAGCATTATAAGAGCTATTAAAGTAATTACTCTCTTATTAAAGAAATATTTCATAAAATAGATTTTACAAAATTTATTGTTGTTGTTGTTTCCAGGGTTGCATTTACTTATTAACAAGGAGAAAATAAACAAGAAGAATTGTAAATTTAATAAATTTATTCTGAATCGGAGCTTTCTTCAAAAGTTTGATGGTCCAACAATAATGCAAGGACTTCCGTAGGTAAGTTTCGCGCTTCTTTTTTGGAGGGCCACGTAAGCTAGCTATGAATGGGTCGGATGAAATAAGGAGCCTGTGCAATAAATCAGTATTAGTGTCAACTCGTGATGTTTTTCTGGTAAACAATTCACGGAAAATTTCTTGAATCTTTATATCTGGACTCTTGCGCTTCTTCGGAAAAATTTCCAATGGGGAGAATGCAGGAAGAGATTATATCCATCCCATGGTATAAAATTTTGTGCACAGTTACTGGCATGTTGAACCATGAATATTCCGATAAATACAGATCTATAGTTTCTGTTGTGTAGCATTCAGAGGCATGTATATTAATTGGGTATCCACTTCCTATACAAATGAGTATTGTGCGGAACCTTTTGACAAGATTTATATTTATGTCCGTTATTTCCGATGATTTTTCTGCATCTTTGAAAAACCTTCTTGCAGTGTTGCCATCATTCGTATTGCCCGTTTTTTGTTTACCGTATCCACTAAAAGACCCATTTCTTTTTTAAATCGGTTTTGAATTTCTTATTTCCTTCCAGCTACCTTAGCTTTATTGTCCTCACCTGAAACATACCATTTTTTTATTTCTATTCTGTATGATATGTGAAGCAAGCATTCCATAAACCTTATATATGCATGAAGAGGTGAAAGGTGTAGCACCACATAAATAACATACTTGCGATGACGTGTATGTTGACAGCGCATTGCAGACTTTTCCGTCAATCATACCTATACATAAAACAAGAGAAGCTCTCACTTTGAAATTAAAATTGTCAGTTTCGCTTCTAGTTGGAATCAAAACTGAAATTTGATCCTGAATGTGCTTCACTTCCTTTACAATTATCTGATGTGTTTCTTTTGTGAAAACAAATTTAATGGGTCGACAATATCTGGTCGAGGATGGAGCAGGGTTTTGCCAAAAAATTATTTTTCCCCTCTTATCGTTGTAAAAAGTTTAAGAGGTACGATAGATATAGAAAATAAGCTTTCGTCTGTCAAACCGTCCTCCGTAAATTTTTGCTTATACCGATTCTGTTCAGCACCATCGCATCCTCATTTTATAATAATGCATATTTCATCTTTAAGATCCGGTAAAGATTTAAAATCCTCTTCTTTTGCACTTATCAATCTTTTTACTGTGTGACCTATTAACGATTGCAAATTAATTTCAGCACATGTTTCAGTCACAGTAATATTATTCGGGTAACACAAAAATTTTTAATGTTTTACAATGTCATAACATGGATGTAACTAAGGACTGCAGCGCTTTGTGTGCTGCCGTATTGCGAAGTATTGGTGCTTTGATAAGTTTGCATCTATTATCATGACCAGTGCTTTATCAGCTGAAAGACGCTTTGTTTCCACATCACTTAATCTGGCCCTTTCCATATAAGTACCTCTTGATGGGGAAGCATTTGCTAATTCCTTAACAAGATCACCTCAGTCCCTTTTTCCGCACGATCGAAATTTCAGTTCAGTTGCCATAAACAACTGATCTGCCAATACATTCGATATAAGTTCTTTGCACTTTCGTTGTTTTGTTTTCTGAAAACATTCTGAGAATTCTTTTTCTTCTCTTCCGCAATTGGTACTTTTTTTTTGAAGTAGATGGCGCAATGTCAAGAACGAACTCTGCAGCATTAATTTTTGTTTGAAGCCAAACGGCATTACCATGCATAAATCTGGCCTTTTCTCGTCGAGATTTATTCCATCTTACTCGAAAATCGTAGCAAAGCCTTTGTAAATGTGGTTTCAACATTCCCAATCTACATCTCTTCCGAAAACGGTCAAAACGTATTTGAAGACCTTCTCAAACCTTTCAGGTTTAATGCTTCTCAACCAAACTTTAAACAGTTCCTCGCGCGATATTTCAGACATTGTTTTAAAAGATGCTTTTGGGCAAAATATGGGCAAGATTTTATTTTTGAAATCAATTAAGGGAATGTTATCGATAATCTTCTTGGTATTGCCAACGTAGAATCTGATAGAATTTGTAAGTTCTACTCTATGAAAATTTTATATTTATTTCAAAATTTCTTACTTTTTAGCTGATTATGAAGCAAATGAATTCAATTACTCCAGTAATAATACTGAAACATCTTATTGCAATTCTTGCAGTTTAATTATTGATGTTTACTATAAGAAAAAAGTTTTTGGAAAGAAAGCACGCACGACTTAATTTTAATCACTTTAACTTTTGTGTCTAATGCAAGCTGTTAATTTTGTTTTTGTATGCATTTCAACAACACCTGTTTGAAGGCTGTTATCATTTTAATGATATTTTTTCATTCTGTTTTGTGCTTATTTTCGTAACAATGGGTTATTTTTCTAAAATGTACAAAAATATCATTGAATTTGAAGCACTTTTTTTTTTAATTAACTCCTCCTAGACTGGCTAAATCTTCCACTGTGCGGCGTTATAATACCCAAAGATTGATCCCTGCAATAATGTTTTGAAACCTTAGAAGTCGTACGATAATGAAAAAAAATTTCAAATGATTCTTCGCTAATCATATTCAGATGTTAATATAAAGATATTTAATAGTTTTTTAATTTAATGATGCATACGAAAAAAAAAGCAATACATTAAAGTCACCCTATACACACTTAAAAATATACCAGGTAAAAGTTTGTATACCAAATTTCATCCAAATATATATTTTTATAATTGCAATCTTTGATAAACGTATCACGTTAAGTTGTACTAACAGACGGCTGGAAGAAGTCTTTGAATGGACTAAGAAAGTAATTTTTATAAAAAAATTTATACTTAATATATTTAAAAATAATTACCTTTCCTAATTTATCAACAAAACAAACATAACTATCATATATTAGAAAAAATAGTGATGTATATAAAATTATTTTAAACAAAAAGCTTTTTTTAAGGGTAATTTTTAATATGAAGTGTAATATTTTTTAAAATGTACGTTCTTAAAAAAGAATACGTTTTTAAAAAAATTTACTTTTATTTTTAAAGGTATCTTTTTTAGAACGTCTTTTTTTTAAAAAACCCTACTTCAACAAAAATCAACATTTTTATACAAAATGTCTTATTTTAAAAAAGGAAATTTTTAAAGAAAATGTACTTTTTAGAAAAATTTAATTTTGGAGAAACGACGCCTTTTAACGAAAGACATTTTTTTATAAAAATGTACGTTTTTAGGTATTATATATTTGCTTTCATGTTGTCCATTTTCTTTGTTATATCGTGATAGCGATAAAAAAATATGTGACGATACTTACTTACGCTAATGTGGCACGTGCCATACACAGACCCCCATGAAGCAAATGCTACAGCTACAGCTACAACAACTTTTTTAAAAAAGTACGTTTTTTGAGAAGTACCCTTTTTGTTAAAAAAAAAAAGTATCCATATTATAAAAAAGTACCCCTTTTAAAAAGAACATCCTTTCTTAAGTACGCCAATTTTTAAAAATGCCATTTTTAAAAGTATATTTTTTTAAAACAAGTTACCTTTTCTGAATAAATTACCTCTTATTAAAAATTACGTTTTCTTAAAAAAATAAAATTTTTTAATAAAAGCACTTGCTTAAAAAGTACCTTTTATTTAAAAAATAAATTGTCTTAAAAAAATCTTTTTTTTAGAGAAGTACTTTTGTTTTAAAAAAAGTACCGTTTTTTGAAATTACCATTCTTATAAAGTACCTATTTTACCAAAGTACCCTTTTCCAAGACGTACTTCTTTTAAAGAAGTACATTTTTTTTAAAAAAAAAGGACATATTTTTAGGAAAAGGTAATATTTATCAGTTTCCAATTTTTCGTATAAAATCTTTGAAAATCTAACGGGGCTTAAGAAAAGTCTAATGATCAAAATTCTTTCCCATAGGCTAAACAAAAATATTTCCCTTAGCTTTTTAAACCGTACTTTAAATAAATATATAATATGAAAAATCTCAATTGATTTTGAGTTTTTATTTTAGAAAATAGAAATGTTTAAAAATAACAATGACCCTGACTTGTTTAGTCGATTTCACCGAAATATATCTTATATATTAAATTTTTCTGTCGCGGTATTTGTAGTAAAATTCCGCCGAAACGGCTCGACCGACTCTCATAAAATTTTGGGTAGGTCTGAGAATCTGACAACGTGTATTTTTTTTTGATAGGGCCACTGGGAGGGGTACCCCTCATACAAAGTGAACTTTTAAAATCAGATATCTGGAGTACTATGATAGCCATAAGTGCCACGCCCACTTGAGATATCAAAAAAAAGAAATACCTTTTGTCCGTTTCTGAGACCTACCCAATATCCACACAAAATTTCATGAGAATCGGTCAAGCCGTTTCGGAGGAATTCAATTACAGAGACCGCGACACGAGAATTTTATATATAAGAAGTTAAACTCCTTTTTTGTTTTTTGTTTTTTTTTTATTTTTTTATTTTTGTTTTTTTTCATTTTTTTTTTTTTTAATTTTTTTAAAATTTTTTTTTTAAAATTTTTTTTTAAATTTTTTTCTCTTAAAATTTTTTCTATATTTGGAGTCGTACGATAGCCAGAGTTTTGAAATTTTTTTTCAGATGTAAGAGTATGAATTTAAATAGTCTTGCCAGAAAAAATAAATAGTTTTGGAAAAAATGGGAGCGCTCGGACCAATGGGCGTGGTACCCACCATACAAAGTAAATATTTAATGTCATATATCTAGAGTACTGTTACAGGTAAAGCCTTGAGAATTTGTTTGAGTTCATAAGTTATCAACGTTAGTACTCAAAAAAAAAATGGGCGGAATCCGATCAGTGGGCGCGGTACCTCCCTTACAAGGTAAATATATAATGTCATATTTGAAGTACTGTAATAGTGAAAGCCTTGGAACTTTGTCTGAGTTCATGAGTTATTAATGTGAGTAGTGCCATAACAAAATGGGCGGGATTGGACCAGTGGGCGTGGTACCCCCATATAAAATAAGTATTTAATGTAATATAACTGGAGTACTATAATAGTGAAAGTCTTGCGACTTTGTTTGAGTTTATAAGTTATTAATGTGAGTAGTTGCCAATAAAATGGGCGATATCAGACTAATGAGCGTGGCACCTCCTATACAAAAAAAAACAGTTTTCTACAAAACATATTCCCTGCTCTTATATCGTTACGAGGTGTGTAGCGAAGCGCATCGGGTTACTGCTAGGATATAGATATATATATTTAGATGAAATTTGGTATATAAGCTTTTATCGGGTATATTTTTTTCTGTATGGATCGACTTTAATTTCTTACCTATTTTTATTGTTATTTTTTTTGTATTAAATGTATCCTTAAATTGGTTATTACTTCCTAATTCAGAAAATATTTTAAAATTTGGTTTTTAATATTAATATGTATCTGGACCTTTTTAGCCAAGAATCATTTTATTTTTTATTTTAACAATCATATGACTTCTAAGGTTATAAAACATTCTTATAGGGTTCAAAGTTTGGGTATAATTTCATTGTACTTAGGGAACCTATAGCTTTTCTACTGTAGAGGACAAAATCATTGTTTTTATAACAAGAAATTATAATAAAAATTGGCCAAAAAGAAAAGAAATTAACTTAAAATTTATTTTGTATTCGAATTTAAAGTATCGGCAACAGGTTTAAAGCGGTAGCTGTACCCAAAATTGGTTGCAATATTCGGTTTAAGACGTAGATGGAGGACGTGAATAATTCGGCGCTCCCGAACTTAACCTTCTTGTTTTTCTTTTCAAATTAATATAAAAATAATTATATATGAAAGTGTTTCTTTCCAAAATGATTTGCTCATCTGTATTTTGAAATAAAATCAAATTTTCTTTAAATTATATATTTTGCCTGCTTTAATCAGCATGTGTGCAGAAATATGAATAACTTTGATGTGAAAAATGATCAAACTCGAATTTTTAAACATACAGTGTTAGAAAATTCCGTTTAATCTGGCTCTTATAAATACGGACATTGTGATGGGAAGCTGGCTTGTGCTTCCCGAGGTCAGCTCTGCAGATTTATTCGAAAATAAGATTAAGTTTTTGTTAAATTTAATTTCCTATTTTCTACATTATTAAGTTGCTGGTATTTCTATTTATTCAAAAACAAATTCATTGATGAAATAAATCTGTGGATCTTATAAAAAGTTTGAAATATTTTATTTATTATTCCTGCTTAATTCATATACATATTTGAAATGTTAACCGTATAATGTTTTATAACAACATTTTGGTACGTTGTGATTAGAGTTCACAGTACTTGATAAATTCGTAAAGAAAATATGCCACAAAGGATATTTATCATCTGTTAACAAAACAGGAACAATGCTGGTTTATCATGTCATTTTCTTAAGTGATTGCAGTAGTTGACTGTATGTTTGTATAAAATTTTGAAATGAAAAAAAAATATAATTTTATTAGCTTTGTTAAGACAATTCTTCTAATCGCCATGTCCAAGCAAATAAACTAAATCAACAAGTCTTACATTTCTAACTAAGTGCTGGAAGCACAGTGGAATGAATTGAACTTGGACTTGAATTAATAAAGATTTAAATATGGGATATTAACTTAAACTAAACAAGAAATAGACAAATTTGGTCTGACGAGATACTTGAACTATTTGTAGTTTTGTCTGAAGTTTCATATATGTTTAGGAAGATTTCTATATGTCGAGTAAATTTCGATTTTCTTTTATATCCTAGGAAGGATGTAGCATTGAAATAGCTTCTTAGCTAATTAAATTTTACAACACATCTAATAGGGTATAGAGAATATGTTTGATAAAAAATTTAAGTTAATAAAAATAACTAAAAAGAACTATCAACGCACTGTATTAATGTTGTTTATTTATTGGTTCAACTACGACTCACTTTAATTAAAACTAATTTACAATATATATATGACGATCACAAGACAAGTAAATAACAAAAAACTTAACGAAAAGAACAGTTAACTCTCACTCAATAACATGAGAGACGTATGTATATTGTGTTAGCGTACCAACAGTGTTTGTTGTTGGTTAGCTAACTACAATATACAACACGTACACAAGTAGGGAAAGGGATAGACAAACGACAAAACAATAACAGTGACGACACTATCAACAGTGATGACACCCTGATTGGTGATCTGACCCAACATTCTCCCCCCGTTGAAAGGTCTGCATTTCAAAAGTCAAGGAGGGCAAAAGAGCCACTTTATGTATGGGTCGTCTATAGGAACCGCTTGCTGAATTTTTTGTTGAATAAGTCGAAGTAATACCTTTCGGTCAGCATGTAAATGAATGCGATGCAAATGCTCAATATAAGGTATTATAAATCGATGATCTTTTGGCACTAAATCTGGAGATCGAGCATCATATGGGAAGGGTGCATTGGACAACCTACCGCCGACTCGAATCAGCTTAACTTCTTTGTTATTAAATTTAGTTTTTTGAATAAACCGAGCCAATTTCTGTAGCGATGGTTGAACTAAATTATTGTTTGAAAGAACAATGATTTCATCAGCAAAATTGATACTCTGTATATAAGATGTTATTGTCCAAAAAGTAATTTCCAACTCTGAAGCCTGGAGGTGAACAATATCCATTGCCTTTAAAGATCGATTTACTGGGGATCTATTAAAGATACGGAAAATATAAGTAAATATTCGAACTATTTTATAATATGAAGAATGCTTATCGATAATATTGTCAAAAATAGAAACAGGTGGTTCATCCTTTATACAAGTAAATACAGCTGCCTTTCTTCTCTCCAAAATTTCTGTATCGTTGAATTCCTGGTAACCGGGCCAACGAGAAGCGTCTTCGAGTAGAAATTGAGGGCCATTAAGCCAAATTGTTGTTGGTAATTCTGCTGCGCTGCAGCCACGAGATACAATGACTGCAGGATTACTTTTCGAAGGAACATGTCGCCATTGAACTTCTCTAGTTAGTTCCTGAAGTTCTGAAATTCGGTTTGCCACAAAACAATTCAGTGTTGATGAATGTAGTTTTAGCCACTGTAGAACAATTTTCGAGTCTGTCCAAAAGAAAATAAGAGATACAAATTTAGATATTTTGGTTTTAATTTTGGACCATGTTTTACTGAGCAAAACTGCAGCACATAATTCCAGACGAGGTAAAGATTGCGTTTTTATGGGAGCTACTTTTGATTTGGCAATTAACAAAGTCGTTCTGTAAGAGCCATTTATACAAACACGATAATATATACAGCACCCAAATGCGCGTTGGGATGCGTCTGCAAATCCATGTATTTCGCCGAGTGTATTTTCTGAAGTCAAAACATAACGAGGTACTTTAATGTTGTGTATATTCGATAAATCGTCTTTTATTTGAATCCAAAGTTTTACGAGGTTAGAGTTGATAGTTTCATCCCAACCGATGTTTTGTACCCACATTTCTTGGAGCAACATCTTGCAGCGAATAACGATAGGGCTTAAGAGACCAAGCAAGTCAAATATCTTTGCTACTATGGACAAAATTGACCGTTTGGTGGGGCAACTTATGTCGGGAAATTCGAAACGAAACAAAAAGTTATCATGCCTTGGATTCCAGGACATGCCGAGAGTTTTGGTGATTTCATTTTCACTTGTTTTTATTGTGACTTCTTCATTTGCATTTGAAATAAAGTCAATACAATTACTATTCCATTTGGCCAGCTGAAGGCCATGTAGTTGTAAAATTTTCATAATTTCAGTTTTTTTCGAATTTAAATCTTCGAAATTGTCGGCGCCAGTAAGAACGTCATCTACGTATAAATCCTCACGCAATACTTGTGAGCCAACTGGATATGATGATATATATTTATCAGCTATAAAAAACAAACTTCGAATTGCTAAGAAAGGAGCCGCTGAGAGCCCATATGTAACAGTATTAAGTTGAAATACCTTTAGTTTGTCTTCTCTATTAGCTCTCCATAGAACCAATTGGAAATTACGATCGCGTTCATCGACAAGAAACTGACGGTACATTTTAGATATGTCCGCTGTGAGAGCAAATCTATTTAAACGAAATGAAAATAATGTTGTTATCAAATCTTTTTGTATTGTAGGCCCAACCATGAGTGTCTCATTCAACGAATGATTCGTTGAAGTACGGGCCGACGCATCAAAAACTACACGAAGTTTTGTAGTGGTACTTTGTGGCTTTATGACACAGTGATGTGGTATAATATAGTAAGGATGTGTTAAAGACAAATTGTAGGGTGACATATGACCCAATGCCATATATTCGTTCATAAAATCGACATACATTGATTTTAAATCAGAATCGCGTTCTAATCTGCGTTCTAGCGATAAAAAACGTCTACGAGAAATTTCAAAAGACTCACCCAAACAATCCGGACTAATTTTGAAAGGTAATCTGACTGCAATACGACCGTCAGCATTAATATTTACATTATTTACAAAATGTTCTTCACAGCGTTCTTCTTCTGCAGTAAATGTTTGGGAACCACTGGTGTACTCTTCTACTTCCCAAAATCTTTTCAAAGTGTTGTCTAAAACTTCTGTTGACGAATCGATTGCCAAGTTGCACGTAAGAGCTGTAGAAGCAGATTGAGAGTTGTATTTTCCACCAACAACCCATCCAAAAACTGTATTAATCAAACAAGGCATGCCTTCTCCTAATGATATACGTCCATCGAGCAATAAATCAAAAAATAGCTCACTGCTTATCAACAAATCGATTTTTTGAGGCTTGAAGAACGATGGGTCAGCTAATTCAATCGTTTCAGGAATTTTCCAATTTGATGTCGTAATAAATTCACCAGGCTGTTGAGCAGAAATTGATTTTGTTACAGCAAAGGTTGAGGACCACTGGAACGGGCATACGCGTGATTTAATCGTAGCTGCGACAGAAAATTTGATTTTCGTTCGGACTTCACCGATACCAGAAACATCTTGAGAATTTGGACGAAATTGTAGCTTGAGCCTTTTCGCAACTTCTTCTGTAATAAAATTGATTTCAGAACAGGAATCAAGTAGTACTCTTACCGGTTGAAATGATCCATATATGTCTTTAATGAGAACAACAGCAGTTGGTATTATTGCCCTCTTAAACGAACGAGCTACTAATGACACAGGATTACCACGGGTAGTTGAGAGCTTTTGGTTTTGGCCAAGATTTGTCGATGATGTTCCAGATTGATCGGAAAACATGAAAATCTGAAGCGTAGAATGGTGTGGAGACTGGCAAACTCGACACCGAGATTTAGAGGGACATTTCGAAACCAAATGACCCTTTCGAAGGCAATTGATGCAATTTCCATTACGTTTTACAAAGTTAAACCGCTCCGACACTACGAGCGACAAAAATGAGGTACAGGTTGCAATATGATGTTCATTGCTATTGCAATATGAACAAGTTGAATTTGTGTTCGAATTCACAAAGGTATTTACAGGTCGACTGACGTTCGATTTTGGTTTGAAACCACTATGCTTATGATTTGTTTCACTTTTCTTACCATGACTTTCCAAAAATTGACAACGATGGCTCAGTATATTGTAGCAGGTGTCCCAAGATGGTAGTGATTTAAATTCCTGTTTTTCGTCATAATTTTCTCTGGATCCGTCATCCAGCTTTGACAAAACAATATGAATTATTATTGCATTCATGACGTCCATTTCCGAACCAAGCGATAAAAGCGAACCACGAATCGCCGAAACAGTATCAATAATGTTACGTAATGAGATACAATCACCCTTGGACATTTGAGAAACATTAAAAAGAGCAGTAATATGTTCAAGAAAAATTAATACCTTATTGTCATATCGTTCCTGTAACCGCTCCAGAGCCTTGGGGTAATTCTCATCAGTTACCTGGAATGGTTCCACTACAGCTAAAGCAGGGCCAGAAAGGCAATTCAATAAATAATTGAATTTATCAACAGCAGTGATCGATGAATTCTCATGGACCATATTATTAAACGTTGTAATAAATCTTTTGTAGTCGCCATACTTCCCATCAAATCGTGGCAACTTCAACGATGGCAATCGGCTTTGATGTAACACTCCCGACATTGAAGCGTTCAAAAAACTATGTTCTGCTGAAGTTGAGCAACGACTTTTATTTATATGGGACAACAACTTTGCTTTGGCAGCGATGAAAACTTCTTCTAAATCACTTCGATAATTATCGTTGGGGCTTAATTTTTCAATTTGTCCTTGTATATGACAAATTTCCTTAAAATAAGCTTCTAAAATTTGCATCCGACATTGCAAAATGGTTGAATCAACTTTGTCGCCATCCTTTTCATTTTTCTTTTGTAGGTTAGTTATGTTTCGTTTCATAGTGGATCTTTGTTGTTTCAACGAAGCTAAGTCTGAGCCACTAGTGTTAATAGTTTCATCATCATTGTTAGCCATTTTGAAAAATCAAAAATTTTACAAATAAAATTACAAAGAACCACTTCGGAATTGAAACACTTGTTCAATTTCTATGTAAATGAAAAAAGCGCGATCTTATTTTTATATATGTACCACTTATGTATTTAGAATAACGGCACTGTTTAAAATTTCCAAATTTTAATATATATAAAAATTCCACAAAAGGGCTACAAAATTGTTGAAATATCACCTAAATTAATTCGGTGAGCAAACGAAGACAAATTGTTTTATTTACAAAATAAAAATTTTATAATTTAATTTGTTTTAAAATTGTTATTGACGGCAGTGGTTAATGTCGGCTAAAAAACTTCAAAACGAAAATGTATGTATATCAGCAACTGTAACACCTAAGTTATCTCCAACGACGATAATGAGAACTGCGTGGCACAATTGTTGCATATATCAAATAATGTCTTATATTTTGTAGTGGCTCTACGGGCCAATTAGTTTTAACCGAACAAAAAATAAATTGAAAATTTAAATTTAATTAAACACTGACCGTCCTGTCACGGTCGCCAAAAATGTTTGATAAAAAATTTAAGTTAATAAAAATAACTAAAAAGAACTATCAACGCACTGTATTAATGTTGTTTATTTATTGGTTCAACTACGACTCACTTTAATTAAAACTAATTTACAATATATATATGACGATCACAAGCCAAGTAAATAACAAAAAACTTAACGGAAAGAACAGTTAACTCTCACTCAATAACATGAGAGACGTATGTATATTGTGTTAGCGTACCAACAGTGTTTGTTGTTGGTTAGCTAACTACAATATACAACACGTACACAAGTAGGGAAAGGGATAGACAAACGACAAAACAATAACAGTGACGACACTATCAACAGTGATGACACCCTGATTGGTGATCTGACCCAACAGAATATATCCTATATTTATAGCAAGTCACTTTTTCTAAGACAATGGAAGGGAAAAGTGAACGATCTCGGAAAAAGTTTGCCTAGATTCATTTTGCTAAAAGTATTCATCTTTTTTTACCAAAACATAGTCTAATGAAATCACGGGATATTGCTGCGTTGACAAATCCCAAATTCCAATAAAGAATTAGCCTATATCTCAGCATTCTTTTGTTAAGTATTTTGGACTACATCTTGATCTCCACATAGACACCAAATTAATGCACAATTAATATTAGTCCTAGACTTAAATGTTACTTTAATGGAATTGGAAATCATTAGCTATAGTCCAACAAAAGTAACTTTAAGCCTAATGCTGATATAAACACCAAACTTGCTATTTCAGTAAGTGCATCTATCTTATTGCTTATTACACAGATTACAAAGAGAGTTAATCACAACTGTACAATTTCGTATAATATTTATTCAATTATTTATTCAATTTCTTCAGACCATCTGTATATATAAAATTCATTTTCTGTTTGTTTGTTTGTTTGACCGCTATACAAATTTTTACTTTTCAACGGATTTTCCTGAAATTTCGCGCACACGATCTCTATACCCCAGGAAAGGTCGCCATATACTTCTTACCGGCCACGCCTACTTTTGCGCCCACTTTTTATGCCAAAATCATTTTCTGTTTTATTCACATTTGTTCACTATACAAATTTTTTTTTTTTGTTAACGGATTTCTCTGAAGTTTGGTACACACGATCCGTGTTCTCCAGCTAAGGTCACCATATACTACTTATCGGCCATGCCTACTTTTACGCCCACTTTCTATATACAATTCATTTTCTGCTTTTTGGTATATATGTACGCTATACAAATTTTTATTTGCTAACGGTTTTCTCTGAAATTTGGTGCACAAAATCTCTGTACTCGTGGTAAGGTCACCATATACTTCTCACCGGACACACCTATTTTTCCGTCCACTTTTTATATAAAATTCATTTTCTGTTTTTTGGTATATTTGTTCGCTATACAAATTTTTATTTGTCAACGGATTTCGCTGAGATTTGATACACACGATCCCTGTACTCCAGCTAAGGTCACCATATGCTACTTATTGGCCACGCCTACCTTTGCGCCCACTTTCTATATACAATTCATCTTCTGCTTTTTGGTATATTTGTTCTATTTGTCGCTCACAGACAATTATTTGTCGCCTGTTCCAGAGTTGGGAGCCAGCACAAGCCTTTCGTATATGCACCAGAAGCAAAATCCAGAATTGCTGTATATCCCCAAGCTCTAGAATAACTGAAATTCGTAACTTTTAGACATAATACACTCAAAATAATCCATGCTAAGTTGTAGTGGTAAGCAGGCGCTCAGCACATAGCCCCCAATGAACAAGTTCCCCAAATTTTTAAAAAAAGGTCCCTAAAGAAATGAACAAATTCTCCATAGTGCTCTCAATAAACGTATTTAAAATGTGTATTCTTTTCAATAGCATAATTTCGGCGCGCGGAAGTGGCGCGCGCCACGATGCGCTGGCGGAAGACAGCTGCGCTCAAATATTAGATGATCTGAAAAATATAATTTGGCACTTAAAATAGGTTGACAACAACTGCGCGGCAGCACGGGTGTAGCTGCCAAACGCGCGGAAGGGGCGCGCGGACGCGGACGCCTGGAAAATATATTTTGTTCTGGAAAATATATTTTGGGTTTCAAATAAGTTGACGATAACTGCGCGGCAGCACGGGTGTTGCTGCCAAACGCGCGAACGGGGACGCGACTCGCTCGCGGAACACAGCTCAGTCTTATGATAAATGTTATCTACGTATGTGCAATAATTACTATACATGTACTATAAGCAGTTGCTTAAAGCAACCTTTGGGCACAATTAAACGTCGCATTCTTTTTCCGTTTTTCGTTGACGTCTCTGCTCAATGATGATCACTTATTGAATAAAGTAATTCAATTTTTAAAAGTTCTGATTTCTTTAATTTGCAAACGATTCCGTTATATTTGATGTTTACAAAATAAATAATATTCAAAAAAAAAAAAAAAAACTAGAGGCGGTTTCGCAGCTTATTTTTTAAGTATTTTTGCTGTAGCGTCTTATAAAAAAGTGTTTTAAAATAAAAAAGCACAAAATTTTAAATTGAAATAAAACATGGATTTGTTCCCCCGAAGAACGTGAACATAGGGAATTTTTTCACCATGAACAAATTCCCCAATCCCATACAAATTTTTTGGGAGTAAATCAATTTTTTTGAGGAATGGTTCATCGGGGACTAAGAACTCAGCGCCTGGTAAGCATAGTGAACCATTTTTCGAGTCAAAGGCCTTTGGATCCCGGACAAGACCGGGTAAAAACAGCTAGTTAAATATAAATAAGCATCATCTCAAATATATGTAAAAACCGTACATCATGCATGGCAACTCTTCCGAAACTGAGAATAGTGGAAATTAGAAGTATAAATGGACAGTGTTGTATCTTCTGAAATTAATACGAAGTAAGAGCTCTATGGTATGTAAACTGATACCAACCACACTGCTCATAGGCCTGGCTTTAGGCGAGTGTGTTATGTGAAGGTTCAGGGTTCAAACCTCACGGCCGCCCTAAGTAGAAAAATTTCATATAGAAACAATCTATTCAATTATAACATAACAATTATCACAATGTTCAATAAATCGCTGATGAAGGCTGAAATGCCAGAAACCGGTCCTATTAAGAATACAGTGTAGTTATGTACCACGCATCCTTGAAACAAAATTAAAATTTGCATATTAATTTTAGTATTAATTGCAATATATCTGAAAAATGACTACAAACCTAATAAGTTAAATATTGTATTAAATTATTTTAATAATCAGAATATTAATGTCTTGATAAATAAATGAGAGCCACTTAATTAAATTTTAATTAAAAATGAGAGCCACTCAGAAAAACTTATTCACAAATTATGTCTTGACTCCTGACAGAACCATGAAAGCTTCAACAGTGTTAATGCAATTCTAATATATTATTCTGTTATTTAAATATCTTTTATCCTCTTCAGACATTAATCCTAATTCAAACATTGCATTTTTGGATGCTCAAATGATTTCAGAATCTCCTTAGTTCCGAATGACTTAATTTACACTTAAATATATATTCCGGAATGGATCATCAAAAATTTTCAAATATAACGTCATCCATTTTTGTCTGTTTTTATTTTTTCAGTTAAAAATCTTATAAAATCTTCGCAAACTTACTTCTATATGCCAGCCTAAAACATGGTGCAAAACAGAGCGTGTCTGTCTCTTTCAATACCCTTTTCATATGTTTTAATGGGCATTAAAAAATTAACTAAATTTTTACAAATTATTTATACGATAAATTTTTCCTATATGTGACCCTGTAAGAAAACCCACCTAGTGTGTCAAAAAAAGTTTTCGAGTAAAATGCATTTAAATTTCCCTTTCTGTGTTGTTTTCATAGTGTGTGTTTTATATAATTGCATTTTTACATAACTTTTTGAGACTTGCGAACGGTTTCATGTGAAAAATTATGGTTTTTTACATACAAATCCAAAAAAAAAAGTGAATTCATGAGATATGATATGCAGGGTCATATACTTACTTATTTTTTTTTTTTTTCAAAATTGATAACAAAAATCAAATATTCCGTTTTTTGTTATAATATTTGCAACAAAAATAGATTCTTACAATTTTCTGTCTGTTAGAAATGCCAAAATTGATACAATATCTGAAACACTTTTTCGGATTGAAATAAGTTTTTATAAAAGAAATAGTTATTGCCAATATTTAGTATAGATGCATGTTATACAGTATTCAATTAGGTTGCTTCAATTGAATCAGTTTAAAAATTATTATAAAAACATTTATTGGTAAACGGAATTAATTTCGCAGTGTATGATACCGCCATTTATAATAATTAAATTTAAAGCGTAGTAAAGGCAGAAAATCTATTTTATTTATCAATATATCATAATCTATATACATATTAATGCATGAAGGTAAATATTTAGTTCCCTTTTTAAGCAGTATGCAGGCACGGAGGAGTGTAAAAATTGGCATAGTTATAGTTCTTATGAAGGAGAAGCTGAGAATGATAAAACTTGTGTTCAATCTGTCTTAAAAATATATTAAATGAAATAAAATGAAATAGTAAAAAAATATTTAAAAATTTTAGTAAGTAAAAATTAAAAAAATATTTTGTAAAATTTGTTGAAAAAAAAATGTTCACCCAAAATTGTTTTTAGTTAAATAAAATAAAACACCCTGACGATGTCTGAAAATCGGACGAAACGTCGGTGGAAAAGGAATAAAAAGCATTTTATTCGCATTAAAAAAATGACCAAAAAGCTCAAAAAAACAATCGAACTAAAAATTTAAAAAATTCTGGTCAGAAAATAACAAAATAGAAATATTTATAATAATTCGTTACACCCTGCTCTGCGTTGAATTGTGAATTGCTAAAATTGATTAACATACATTTAGGCTCATTTAAATATTCATAAATTTTATATATATATATAGATTAAAAAAACATTGGAAGACAAAAATTAAATGAAAAAATAATATTTCCTAGAATTTGCACTCGAATTTCGAGTTGTGGGCTATACTAGTAACAATAAATATTCAAATTCCCTTAATAAATTTTTTAGTTGCAATCGATTTCCAAACAATATTTTTTCTGTGTGTACATTTGTACCATATATTCCTTAATATTTTGTCGAATTTCAATCTAGTACTTATTCTCATATGGAAAGTGGTCGTGATTTTTGAAGTAATAGTTCACCGGTAGCATAAGTATTATCGAAAGGCTTTGAGATTATGCAACGGCAAACAGTAAAAAATTTTACCAGGTCGTCTTAACTTTTTTTTGGTAACATAAAACTGGAAATAAGAGCAAATCTTCGCGCTCTTGTATTGAAAGTGGTTGATCTTTTTCCAGGATAGCTCAATTTTATTCCAAATGAAAAAAAAAATAATTTCTTTAAATATTTTTATACCCTATACCACTATGTGGTTTGGGTATAATGACATTGTGCTCCTGTTTGTAAATACCAAAAATATTTGACCTAGACCCATCTTTTATTATACCGATCGTCTCAGAATCACTAACTGATTCGATTTAACGATGTCCGTCCGTCCGTCCGTCCGTCTGTGTGTCCATATAAACTTTGTAATCAGACTGCAGGTCGCAAATATGAATGAATTTTGATGAAATTTGGTATATAAGTTTTTATCGGCCATAGGATAAACGCCGTTGAAATCGGTGAAAAGCCGTCCATGTTCAGACCTATCCCCATACAAATGACCCCTATGAAATCGACATAAATTGCCATAAGATCCAAATTGTCATATAGATCTTATTCAAATTGGGTTTATTACATCCATTGATGAGCAGTCCAAAAATGATACCTAGGGGACAATTCTTAGTCATAGAGCTGCTTCCCGATCTTCACTTAAATCTATCAAAAAACAAAAATATTTCACTGATTCTTCTCAAATTTTGTTTGTATATATTTTTGCAAAATACAAGAGACTTTACCGAACATGGTCAGGATCGGTCCATTTTTGGGCCTAGTCCCCATATAGATATAGCATCTGATATGAACTTTTTGATATCTGCAGCCAAAAAAAATTAATAAAAATTCCACTCAAATTTGGTTTATGCTTATTTTCTATATCCAGTTAGTTGGGCCTGAGAGATAGGGCCTCTAAACGCATGGTATAGGGTATCGTATAGTCGGTCTAGACCGAATATAATTTTCTTACTTGTTAGTATTGTGTCACTCCATGTGAAATCACCCAATATTAGAAAAATTTCTTGCTCCATAGTAATCGATTTTTTAAAAAAATTACCACTGAAACTTATGGTGATGAAACCCTCATATCACAATTTGTAATTCATTTTGCCCATTTTTTTTTTTTGGCAAGATATGGACATTTGAATAATGGCAATTTTGAACAAATTTTATTCATCTTGGATTTGGCACTACTGTGAAAAAACTGGAATAACTTGAGAAACTATGGTTCAAATTAAACAATTCTTGTATCAATTTGAAGCTATTTATATGGGGAATACAAATCCTGTGTTAAAATGAAACTAAATATATGTTTTACTATATTTTTACACGGAAAATGAAAAAAATCATGTTCAGACTTTACCCATATTTAATGAGCTGTAAAAAATGGAAACTCATATTTTTTTCTGAAACTCGGTAGAAACACTAATTAATATGTACCCTTTAAGTATACAAAAAAATTTTAAAGGTAATATTTATTACAATTAAATAAAAATTTTTTTTTAACCATGACATCGAGGTATGAATCTCCTCTTTGCTGGATTATGTGTGTGAAAAGGTTTCTAAAAAATAATGTTTTTATACCCTATACCACTATGTGGTTTGGATATAATGACTTTGTGCTGCTGTTTGTAACAACCAAAAATATTTGACCTAGACCCATCTTTAATTATACCGATCGAATCAGAATCACTTTTTGAGTTGATTTAACAATGTCCGTCCGTCTGTGTGCAAATATGAATATATTTTGAAGAAATTTGGCATATAAGCTTTTATCGGCCATGGGATGAACGGTATTGAAATTGGTGAGAATCGGTCCATGTTCAGACCTAGCCCCCATACAAATTACCCCTATGAAATCGACATAAATTGCCATAAGATCCAGATTGTCATATATATCTTACTCAAATTGGGTTTCTATGCGTTCATTACATCCACTATTGAGTAGTCCAAAAATGATACCTTTGGCCCAATATAGAGCTGCTTCCCGATCTTCACTTAAATCTATTAAAAACAAAAATATTGCACTGATTCTTATCAAATTTTGTTTGTATATATTTTTGCAAAATGCAAGAGACTATACCAAACATGATCAGGATCGGTCCATTTTTGGACCTAGTTCCCACATAGATATAGCATCCGATATGAACTTTTTCATATCTGTAGCCAAAAAAAAATAATAAAAATACCACTCAAATTTGGTTTTTCTAAACGCATGGTATAGGGTATCGTATAGTCGGTCTAGACCGACTATAATTTTCTTACTTGTTATTTTTATATTTAACTATTTTAATTAAAAATATATACTAATAAAATATATTCATAGCAATGCCTTGAAAAACTGCACCATCTAAAACAAGCTCTCCTAACTATTGCAATTTGTGAAATAATTTCATAATCTTTTTTCTGACCTGAGCATCATTAATATTATATCATTCTTGACACTAGCTCAACTTTTTCAGATTTTTAAATATTGTGTTACTTTCAAAGAGTTGTGCTTATAGTGAAGTTGTGTTCTAAGCAGTAGTGATGTAATATTTTATATTCAATAAGCTTGGCGAAGCGTTAGGTAATGAGACTATTTCTGCGCTAAGCCTATCTGCAACAGATTTGGAATTATTATAAACAAGTCACTAAAATAAATTTCTATAATTTTGTCTATGAGAAATCAAGTATTTATTCCATTATTATTGTTATTCTTCATTGCATTCACCAGTTAGTGAGACAGAGTCACATATTCCTACTACTGAAAAGGAAATTGGCAATGATGAAGATTACTGTGAATCTACAGTATTGATTGATCAATTAAATAAAAGCTGTGAAGCTTTGCATTTATCACAGCAATTAAAAAGCAATATACGCGACGAAATAAACAACATAACACCTGAAGTTTTGCGAAAGGTAATGAAAATGTATTTGAAAGAGCACGAATTTGCGAAGCAGAAAATGGCCACCACTTGCGAGATATTATTTTTCATAACTAAACTAAAAATATTCCCCATTTATATTCTGTATTAAAAAAAAAATTTTTAATAATTATTTGTTAAATAAAAAGTTATAACGAATTCAAACCACTTCGTTAATTTTGGGCCACCCTGTATTATATCATCAAGTACCACGGCAAAGAACAATTGACAGACAGTTTAATGGGCTCCGTAAATTATGGTGTGCCATAATGAAGCGGATTGGTTCCGTTATTATTTTCAAGTTATTTAAATGATATCAAAGACTTAAATCGGATGGACAACTATACATGTTTGCGAATGATATGTGCTTATTCTACAAGTATTATTTGGCTCTTATAACGAAAATTTAAAGAAAATTGACGATATTTGAATATGCGCGATTGAATCGTTTAATTTTCAACCTTAAAAAACTAAATTAATTCGTTTTAGACCACATGCACTAAGTATAAATAACAACCTTAATGTGTATATTGATGGTGAAGCGGTATAAGAAACACACTCAGTGAAATATTAAAGGATGTCAGTGCAAAGTAACTTATCATGGGATTTACATATAAATGATTTGAAAAGAAAGATAGTTCCAGCAATAGGAATTTTATTTAAATTAAAAAACAAACTGGATATTAAACCAAAATTAATGATATTTTAATCTTTGATTCAATCCTACTTGAATTACTTAGCAATTAAATATGTTTACAATAAAAGTAACACTTCATTGAAAGCACTTCAATGCATGCAAAATAGAGCAATAACAACTATGTATATATAAATTACCATTAATGTTTTCAACTATCTCATTGTATAGGGACATAAGGAAATCAATTTTACCAATTTATGGATTGCATGAAAATCAAATTCTAATGTTTGTCTTTAAATGCATTAACCATATTGGCCACCGTACCATAACATTTTCACAGAATCAATCAAATTTTAATACCCGAAATAGAGAAAATTTATGAATTCCTAGATGCTACTTGGAAACTACTAAGCAGCGCATTGACTACGTTGACGGTATAAAATTTAACAATTTACCCGGAAGTTTAAAATCGATTAATCGAATTTCATTGTACAAATTATCTTGCAAGCAATATCTATTAAGCAACTTTAAAACGCTTTTATAGTAAATTTCGATAAAGACCTCATAATACTGTAAAATTATGTTGTTATATATTTAAGTTTTAAATATTTATTTGTACTTTAAACAGTTTAATTAATGAGGCAACTTGCTTCTAACTTCCGCTAAGGCCAAATCCACATGTATAAGAACTATTGTGCAAATAAATAATTAAATAAAAAAAAATTAACAATGTTAATATCAATACAACTAACTTATTAAGAGCCCCCAAACATTGAGTATATCAAATTATTCTACCTAGTCCACATTTCCCTACCTTGTTAATGGAAAATTTCTCAAATACATTCTAAAAGAATAACGCATACATTTGCTTATTAGCTAAAAATTAAAATCTTTTAAAATTATCATAAACTTGACCAAACAACAACAACAGCATACATTTGACTTTCCCACGACGAACATGTTAGCAATTATGCGATACTCTATAGATGAACCTAACGCTTATAGACTTATTGCAATCCTCTTCTTCAGTGGTATTCCAGTATATTTGTATCGGTTTTCATTGAGGCCAGGTAGCAACACGCATAATTTTTAAAAGTCCTTCTATTCATCCTAAAGTTATTTCTGAAGAATGAGTTATTAGCATCTTGACAATCTTTCTCCCAGAAACTTGAAGATCTATCCTTAAAAGTTTATAATCTATTTAAAATATAATCAATTCAAATATTATTCTCCACTTACTAATTTCCAACTTAGTCTTTTAAAATTTAGCAACAGTTTTACTATATTAAGAAGTTGCAGCTCATTTAAAAGTTGTGTGTGTATCTCATGCTGATCCGCCAGCACATGGAAGTAAATTTTTGACTCTTCAAAGAACGTTAGCTTTGAAGGCAGCCTTCTACATTTTAAAATAAGTTTCACTATTTCTTGTTATCCATTTTTATTTAAATATATGGGGCGTTTCATATCAAGTGATCCAACCGATGTCTTCCGATCGGGATGAAATTTCCACCAAGGTTAGTCGTATCGAATAGTAGCTTAGACACAATTTTTCAACAAAATTTGACATTTTGACCAAACAGGTGTTTTTTTTTTCATCCCTCTAACTTTTTACCTATTGTTCTTAGCAAAATTTGTCCCAAATAGTTTAGATAGCTATTTCTTCAGCCTTTCGGAAGAAGAAATTAAAAGAACAAAATACAAAAATTTTTAGACTTTTTTTTTGCAAAATTAAAAATTTTGTTGACATTATTTCCAAAAGGAATGTTTTTTTTTGGTCAAAAGAAAGCTTAGGTTTTTTTCATTAAGAGCTTTTTGGTCGCTTAGTGGGATGCGAGTGGGACATCCATCAAAAAAATGTTTTTTTACTCAAGGCAACGGTTTTTAAATTTTTAGAATATGTACTAATTTGAATTTTTTCCTATTAGACAAACTAGACAAATTAGCCTTTCCGACGGCAGGTAATATACCTAACTAAAATATCATACTTTCGATACTGTAATACCCGTAATATGTTAACTTCAGGAAAAAAATCACTTTTTTTCTACAGAAATGTTGAAAAATTATTTTTTTTATTTATTTGTAATAATAACTAAATTAATACATAATAATAATAACAATAATAATAATAATAACAAAAATAAAAAAGTAAATAATTTAATAAAATTTAATGTTATACCGTTTTCTTTTCTGACAAAAAAATGTCGCCCTTTTTACCCTTTTTTTGAAAAGTGTATTTTTTTATATATTCTGAATTAAAAGCAACCTTATCTTATACATCAATCGAAAAGTCTCAAAGTCGAGCCCTCGTAAACCACAAAAACTTCCAGCCATTGACTTCTTTCAGGTCATAGTGTCAGAATATTTCCCCATTGTTCCCCTTTTTTGAATATTTTCACCCTATGACTTCTAAGAGGATAATAATCAAAATTTTTTTACATTTGTGAACAGAGCACTTTGAGATCTTTCGATTGATATATAATATAAGGTTGCTCTTAATTCAGAATATATAAAAAAAATACACTTTTAAAAAAAAATCAAAAAGGGCGACATTTTTTGTCAGAAAAGAAAACGGCATTAATCACATTAGATCCATTTATAACATAGCTATTTTTTTTAATTAGTTTATTATAGCTGATGAAGTATTTAAGTTTTGTAAATTTTTAAATACCCAGTCTTTCATCCGGCGTACTTACCGCCTTTATATGCTGCTTTTTTACCAATCTTTTCTTGGCGTTACTAGGTTCAGCTGTTGCCTAACTGAATCGCGATTACCCGATTGCCTTTAATTGACTATGTGTCCTATTGTAACAACTTCTTGTCACTTAGGTGAATGTTCAAATTGCCCGGAAACCACATTAATCAAAGAGAATTTAATCAACTCCTTTGATCGCGAATATATAGAGGAGGATTCAGACTGACAGATTCACATTGAAGACAATAAATTTTAAATGTGGATAATTTTGTGTTAGAAATATGTACAGGATTGCTAAACTTGAGAACCCATGACTTTTTAGTCAAAGAGCAATGGTCATTCTTCAAGGATTTGAAGATACACTGGAAGTCTGGTGAATTCGTTATTTCATATGATTTCGCAGAAAACTATAAATATGTTCTTCAGGATGCCATACAAGCATTCCACTTCAATAACGACCAAGCAACAGTATTCACAGTAGTTATTTACTACATGAAAGATAAAAAAGTGGAACACAATAGCATGGTAATCATATCCGACGATTTAAAACATGATACCGTTGCAGTTTATGAGTACCAGAAGCCAATACTAGAGGATATACTATGAGAGGATATACTATTTATCTATTTATACATTATTTATCTATTTATTTTTATTATTATATATTAATTTAGTTATAATTACAAATAAATAAAAAATAATAATTTTTCAACATTTCTATAGAAAACAAGTAAGAAAATTATAGTCGGTCTAGACCGACTATACGATACCCTATACCATGCGTTCGGAGACCCTATCTCTTAGGCCCAACTAACTGGACATAGAAAATAGGCAAAAACCAAATTTGAGTGGGATTTTTATTAATTTTTTTGGCTGCAGATATGAAAAAGTTCATATCGGATGCTATATCTATATGGGGACTAGTACCAAAAATGGACCGATTCTAATCATGTTTGGTAAAGTCTCTTGTATTTTGCGAAAATATATACAAACAAAAACTGAGAAGAATCAGTGCAATATTTTTGTTTTTTATAGAATTAAGTGAAGATCGGGAAGCAGCTCTATATGGGGCCAAAGGGATCATTTTTGGACTACTCATTAATGGATGTAATGAACGCATACAAAAACCAATTTGAATAAGATCTATATGACAATTTGGATCTTATGGCAATTTATGTCGATTTCAAAGGGGTAATTTGTATGGGGGCTAGGTCTGAACGTGGACCGATTCTCACCAATTTCAATAGCGTTCATCCCATGGCCGATAAAAGCTTATATACCAAATTTCATCAAAATATATTCATATTTGCGACCTGCAGTTTGATTACAAGGTTTACATGGACACACAGACGGACGGACGGACGGACGGACATTGTTAAATCAACTCAGAAAGTGATTCTGATTCGATCGGTATAATTAAAGATGAGCCTAGGTCAAATACTTTTGGTTGTTACAAACAGCAGCACAAAGGCATTATACCCAAACCACATAGTGGTATAGGGTATAACAAGTAAGAAAATTATAGTCGGTCTAGACTGACTATACAATACCCTATACCATTCGTTTAGAGACCCTATCTCTTAGCCCCAACTAACTGGATATAGAAAATAAGCATAAACCAAATTTGAGTGGGATTTTTATTAATTTTTTTGGCTGCAGATATGAAAAAGTTCATATCGGATGCTATATCTATATGGGGACTAGGCCCAAAAATGGACCGATCCTGACCATGTTTGGTAAAGTCTCTTGTATTTAGCAAAATTTGAAAAGAATCCGTGCAATATTTTTGTTTTTTGACAGATTTAAGTGAAGATCGGGAAGCAGCTCTATATGGGGCTTATGATTAAGAGTTGTCCCATGGGGACTACTAATTAATAGATGTAATAAACACATACAAACCCAATTTGACTAAGATTTATATAATAATTTTTTTTTTTTTTTTTTTTTTATTAATCAACACTCAGGGGATGCCCCCTACAGATGAAGTGCATTGTGTTGATCTCAGGAAAGATATAGATATAGGAAGGAGGAAAGAGGCAGTAGTGTGTTAATTTTTTTTTTTGCAGCGATAGGCCAAAGCCTCTGGTGGGAATCGAACCCACGACCCCGCATGGTAGGCGAGCACGCTACCTCCTCACCTACCGGGGCGCTTATTTGGATCTTATGGCAATTTATGTTGATTTCATAGGGGTCATTTGTATGGGGGCTAGGTCTGAACAAAGACCGATTCTCACCAATTTCAACAGCGTTCATCCTATGGCCGACGAAAGCTTATACACCAAATTTCATCAAAATATGTTTATATTTGCGACATGCAGTTTGATTACAAGCTTTACATGGACACACAGACGGACGGACGGACATCGTTAAATGGAATCAGATAGTGATTCTGATTCGATCGGTATAATAAAAGAGCGCCCCGTGCGGGGGTCGTGCATTCGATTCCCACCAGAGGCTTTGGTCTGTCGCTGCAAAAAAAAAATGAAAACACTACTCCCTCTTTCCTCCTTCCTATATCTATATCTTTCCTGAGATCAACACAATGCACTGCATCTGTAGGGGCATTGCCTGAGTGTTGACTAATAAAATAAAAATAAAAAAAAAAACAAAGATTGGTCTAGGTCAAATATTTTTGGTAGTTTGAAACAGCAGCACAAAGTCGTTATACCCAAACCACATAGTGGTATAGGGTATAAAAAGTGATTTTTTCCTGAGATTAATGCCGTTTTCTTTTCTGACAAAAATGTCGCATTTTATTTGCACTTTTTTCGAAAAGTATATTTTTTTACATATTCTGAATTAAGAGCAGCCTTAACTTATACATCAATCAAAAAGTCTCGAAGCGCTGTGTTCATAAAATGCAAAAAATTTTTGATTATTATCCTCTTTGAAGTCATAGGGTGAAAATATTCAAAAAAAGGGGAAGAAAGGGCAAATATTCTCACACTATGACCTGAAAGAAGTCAATAGCTGAAATTTTTTGCGATTTAAAAGGGCTCGACTTTGACACCTTTTGGTTGATGTATTAATTCAGAATATATAAAAAAAAAATACACTTTTCGAAAAAAGTGCAAATAAAATGCGACATTTTTTGTCAGAAGAGAAAACGGCATAACATATTGCGGGTATTACAATATCGAAAGTATTAAATTCTAGTTAGGTATGTTACATACCGTCGGAAAGGTTAATTTGTGTAGTTTCTCAGTATATGCTTTATTTTGAAGGTTTTGGAAACACTTACACACTAATAGGAAAAAATTCAAATTAGTGCATATGCTTAAAATTGAAAAACCGTTGTCTTGATTTACAACACATTTTTTTTTTATAGATACCCCACTCGCATGCCACTAAGCGACTAAGAAGCTTTTAAAGGAAAAACCCTAAGCTTTCATTTGAGCAAAAAAGGGCCTTTTTTGAAAAAATGTCAAAAAAAATTGTCAATTTTGCAAAAAAAAAAAATAAAAAAAATTTTTTTTATTTTTTTAAAAAATTTTTTCCGAAAGACTAAAGAAATAGCTATCTAAACTATTTGGGACAAATTTTGCCAAGAACAATAAGTAAAAAGTTACATGGATGAGAAAAAACACCTGCTTGGTCAAAATGTCAAAATGACCCCTCTAACTCAGGGAGTTTGGGACCGAGCTTGTTGAAAAATTGTATATAAACTACTATCCAATAGGACTAACTTTTGTGCAAATTTCATCCCGATCGGAAGACATCGGTTTCAAAAGTTAGAACACTTGTCATGAAACGCCCCATATACTCTATATGTAAATACATTTTTATAAAAATTTGAGATGAAAGTAAATTTTTCGTGGTTTGCAGCAAGATCAAAATGAACCAAGATGGTTCGCTATTAAAATTTTGTATGGAGCGCAATCTATGAAAGAGAGAGCGAACCTAAAATTTTGCTGTCCGTCTAACAAAAAATTATAAATAAAAAATTCAAGTGGAAACGTTCCGTAACTTTAAAAAAAAAAAACGTTCAGTTGCTTGAAACAAACAAATCCACATTTTCAATCACTGTGCGGTACAGCTGAGCAGGTCAGCTACAAATAACGACGAAACTATGATGCACAATGAACTAAACTGAACTATTGTGGCGATTCGAGTTCAACAATACTTTAACAAAATACATATAGAGCAGGCAAAAACAAGAACAACAACGATATAACAAATTGTCTCTTCATTTTTATGTACGAATACATACATATACATACATATACATACATATGTATGTATGTGTATATACATGTAAAAAACTCGTATGATAAACATATTTTTTGTGTGAATTGTACATTTTTCTAAATCAAATGAAATAAAAAAAAAATAATATTTTTTGTCCACAAAGAAAAACAATTTCCTAAGACAACAATGCTGAGTTAAGTTGAGTGTTTCTTTTTTTCTTTTAGAATAATTGGAATAATTGTGAAAAGAAAATAATGAATGAATCGTTCTTGCTCTTGTGCATATGGTAGTGAATATAGGAATACGTTTTTGTATCCTCTGGCTATGCTTGTAGTTCCCTTCTGTCTCTTAACATGCCTCGTTATCAGTTAATATTTGGTATTCATATTGTGTTTGTGTGTGTTGTTAGTTTGTGTGTTGTTAGATTGTGTACCCTACACCACCCTATGATCATTTATTGGTATTATTATTGTACCAATCAACTCCGTTCCATTCGTCCGTCCCTCGACTTTAAACTTTATATAATTTAAATTTTGTTCAAGTGTGTTTAGTACTCCATTCAAAGATAAGCTCATTAAAAAAATAAGTTTTGGTCCTACCAATTTTATTCATAGTCACCAATGTTCCCGAAATTCATCTAAATCTTTTTAATGATACTCGACTTTAGGTGGTGTATAATTTTTGAAGATGTGTTATCCATCGGGCCATTTTTGTACCCAGTCGCCACATTATATTCACCAATCTCACATAAACTGGACTCATGATTATTTTCTATATCCATTAATGACATCACATGACATGGTTGAACCAAATATTTTTTCCCGAATCTTATGGTATAGGGTATTGTATAGTCGGCCCAGTCCAACAATAATTTTCTTATTTGATTATTTGTTGATTTAGACTAGTTAGACAATTGGTCTCTTGGTCGGTTGGTTATTTCAGCACAAAAAATACCTTGCAATATGTTTAAGCAACAAAACAAAGATGTGTCCACTCTTTTTTCTAAAATGTCTGCATTACGCAAGGAAGCAATTGTGCCTTCTTTTGTTTGTGCTTGTTGTTTACAATGAAGCTTGTTGTATAAATACACAGAATTCTGTTTGTGCTGCAGTACATGCATTTAAATAATAGAAATTGTTCCCAATTTAGTTTACCAGAAGTTCTAGTGCTAATAAATATATAATAAATGTACAGTACAGTGGCTATAACAAATTAAACTACCATTATCATTTCTTTTATTTGAAAATAAACTAATACGGCCTAAGATTTTTAATGTAAATAAAACTGCATTGAAATTACATTTCTTTCCAACGATTCGTCAACTCTTTGTTGACTTTTTTAAAGATATTCGATTTAATTATAAAAAACATCACGTTAAAACAATTTCAAATTACACTATATATAACGGGTGATTTTTTTGAGGTTAGGATTTTCATGCATTAGTATTTGACAGATCACGTGGGATTTCAGACATGGTGTCAAAGAGAAAGATGCTCAGTATGCTTTGACATTTCATCATGAATAGACTTACTAACGAGCAACGCTTGCAAATCATTGAATTTTATTACCAAAATCAGTGTTCGGTTCGAAATGTGTTTCGCACTTTACGTCCGATTTATGGTCTACATAATCGACCAAGTGAGCAAACAATTAATGCGATTGTGACCAAGTTTCGCACTCAGTTTACTTTATTGGACATTAAACCAACCACACGAATGCGTACAGTGCGTACAGAAGAGAATATTGCGTCTGTTTCTGAGAGTGTTACTGAAGACCGTGAAATGTCGATTCGTCGCCGTTCGCAGCAATTGGGTTTGTGTTATTCGACCACATGGAAGATTTTACGCAAAGATCTTGGTGTAAAACCGTATAAAATACAGCTCGTGCAAGAACTGAAGCCGAACGATCTGCCACAACGTCTAATTTTCAGTGAATGGGCCCTAGAAAAGTTGGCAGAAAATCCGCTTTTTTATCGACAAATTTTGTTCAGCGATGAGGCTCATTTCTGGTTGAATGGCTTCGTAAATAAGCAAAATTGCCGTATTTGGAGTGAAGAGCAACCAGAAGCCGTTCAAGAACTGCCCATGCATCCCGAAAAATGCACTGTTTGGTGTGGTTTGTACGCTGGTGGAATCATTGGACCGTATTTTTTCAAAGATGCTGTTGGACGCAACGTTACGGTGAATGGCGATCGCTATCGTTCGATGCTAACAAACTTTTTGTTGCCAAAAATGGAAGAACTGAACTTGGTTGACATGTGGTTTCAACAAGATGGCGCTACATGCCACACAGCTCGCGATTCTATGGCCATTTTGAGGGAAAACTTCGGAGAACAATTCATCTCAAGAAATGGACCGGTAAGTTGGCCACCAAGATCATGCGATTTGACGCCTTTAGACTATTTTTTGTGGGGCTACGTCAAGTCTAAAGTCTACAGAAATAAGCCAGCAACTATTCCAGCTTTGGAAGACAACATTTCCGAAGAAATTCGGGCTATTCCGGCCGAAATGCTCGAAAAAGTTGCCCAAAATTGGACTTTCCGAATGGACCACCTAAGACGCAGCCGCGGTCAACATTTAAATGAAATTATCTTCAAAAAGTAAATGTCATGGACCAATCTAACGTTTCAAATAAAGAACCGATGAGATTTTGCAAATTTTATGCGTTTTTTTTTTAAAAAAAGTTATCAAGCTCTTAAAAAATCACCCGTTATAACAATAACTTACAGTAACATGAGTATTATTTATCACATATAAAAATGAACATAAAAACAAAAATTACATTGAACATAAATTAATAACAAGTATTCAGCTTAAAATAATATCACAGTAAAGTTATTGTATTGCAACCCTGTAACTAGCATTAATTTTTTCAGTATCCTCTTTTAAATTCATCGTATATTCCTTTTTCTGTTGGATTCGAAAACTTTCTATGGTGTTTCTTTTCAATGTTTTCTCTATCTAATATTTTTACTTTTTCAAAGTCAGCTATGTGACCTGTCTCCAATACGAATTACATATATAAATGCTACCAAAACCCCAGACAAATTTGAGAAATTCTTAAATAGCGTTGGTAGTGTTAGTGAACCCTAATTACTGGCACGTGCCAACATTATTTAAATAATTTCACAATTCACGGGAATTGTGACACAAAACAAATTTTAAAATTGCATTTCCGTTCTCACAACGAAAATGCAATACAACAAAATATTTAAAGCTAAATTTTAAAACCAATTGCAACAGACATTTTTCAAGCTAAATTCATAAACAGTAACATAACATTGCTTCGTTACCAATATGTAAATTTTACAGAAAACACACTTACGACAAATTCGGCTAAATTAAATTGGCTAACATAAGGTGTTTGTTCCCAATTCATTTATGAGACACTAAATTACAAAAATAAATAATACAATTGTATCTAGAATAAGCTATAATAATTTTAAATATAAATCAATGTAATTAAAAAGAAGCGGTGAGTCGTATTATCGCGGTTAAACAATAGTTTAGTTAACCTACAGTTAATATTTTGTAATGATTTAAAAATAAAATAAAGTAATTTAATTATATTATCTTTTTTGAGAATTGATTGTAATTAAATAAATACAAAACTTACGTGTTGCGCCAAAGCTGTTGCGAGTTTTTGTTTTTTTTATACCTTATACCACTATGTGGTTGGGGTATAATGACTTTGTGCTGCTGTTTGTAACAACCAAAAATATTTGACCTAGACCCATCTTTTATTATACCGATCGAATCAGAATCACTATCTGATTCGATTTAACGATGTCCGTCCGTGTGTCCGTCTGTATGTCCATGTAAATTTTGTAATCAAACTGCAGGTCGCAAATATGAGTATATTTTGATGAAATTTGGTGTATAAGCTTTTGTCGGCCATAGGATGTACGCTGTTGAAATTGGTGAAAATCGCTCCATGTTCAGACCTAGCCCCCATACAAATGACCCCTATGAAATCGACATAAATTGCCATAAGATTCAAATTATCATATAGATCTTACTCAAATTGGGTTTGTATACGTTTATTACATCCATTAATGAGTAGTCAAAAAAATATCCTATGGGACAACCTTTACTCATAGGCCCCATGTAGAGCTGCTTCCCGATCGGCACTTTAATCTATCAAAAAACAAAAAAATAGCACTGATTCTTTTCAAATTTTGTTTGTATATATTTTTGCAAAATACAAGAGACTTTCCCAAACATGATCAGGATCGGTCCAACTTTAGGCCTAGTGCCCATTTAGATATAGCATCCGATATAAACTTTTTCATATCTGCAACCAAAACAAGTAAGAAAATTATAGTCGGTCTAGACCGACTATACGATACCCTATACCATGCGTTTAGAAACCCTATCTCTTAGGCCCAACTAACTGGACATTGAAAATAAGCAAAAACCAAATTTGAGTGGGATTTTTATTAATTTTTTTGGCTGCAGATATGAAAAAGTTCATATCGGATGCTATAAGTTAACACAAAATACATTTAAAATACATTTAAAATAAATATTTCGCTAACAACAACAACACACATTAAAAAATACCAAAATTAGTTCTCAAGCTGACGTTGCGTCTTCTGCAAAACAAACAAACAGTTATTTCACAACAATACCGTTGCACGCGCATCCGGCGCGATTACCAAAATACAGTAATTCTGCAAGGTAGTATTTTCCCACCAACAATATTGAACGGCATTGCACATGCCAACGAATAAAGCAGCTCATTTTACAATAATACCATTGCACGCGCAACACAGAAATTCTGCAAGGTAGTAAATTCACACCAACAACATTGAACAGCATTGCACGAGCGGCAGAATGACAACAGCGTGAATGAATGGCGTGATCAGCAAACCTGTTATTATAAATTAGGGTAGTTTTAAGAAAATCATTGCTTTTTATTTTGAATTACAAATAAAGACGGTTGTTGTGTCGCCATCAGCGCACAACAATTAATTTTTTTAAACTAAAATTCCTAAAAGAATTTAATTGGCGCCCGAGCAGGGACCTGCAGGATAAAGGTCCTCCGGTACATTCAAAAAAAAAAAAAGTCAAGCCTTACCAAGTGCCCTAGTAGTTCAAAAGGACAAAAGGGAGCGTACGTTAAGTCGCAGCTCGGTAAGCACGCGTTGTAAAATTCGCGTAGTGAAGTAATTATAAGTTTTACAAAATAAGAAAAATTTTCCAAATGAATGAACAGTAAAAATAATAAATAATAGTAACTAAAATAAATATTTTCGAATTTAAAAATAATAAGTGACAGTAAAATTTTTAATTAAAGAAAAGTGAAAATTAAATAAATACCTAAAACAAAATAAATAAAGAAAAACTTAAGTGGAAACAGTGACTGTAGCAAATAGAAAAATAGATAAATTTTTTTTTAAGAAAACTTTAAAAATAAAGAAAAAAAAAACCAATTTTTTTTTTAATAAAAAGAAAAAACATTTAATAAATATTGTGAAAAAAAACTAACTATTATAAAAAAATTAGCAACTACTAAAGAAAAATAATAAAAAAGTGAACTCCAAATTAAAAGTAAAAATAAAAAATACTATTAACCAAGCACTAAAATAATTTTATATAAGTGAACAATAAAAATAATTTATAATATTAAACAAAATAAAATTTTTTCAAAAGACACCAAATTAAAACAAAAATTCTTTTTTAAAGACTAGAAAGAAAAAACTAATTAAAATAATAGCTGAAAATTCATCAACTAATCATCGAAGTACGAGAAAGCTGAACACTACCAGAGTAAGCTCCAGTAATCATCAAAGTACGAGATGCTGTTATTAACGTAAGAATAATTTTATATAAAATATAATTTTAAAAAATAAGAGAAGAAAAGAAAATAGTGACCAAATTAAAATTTCAATCCTCTAAAAAGAATTTTTTTTCATTCTATTTTTGATAATAATAATTAAATTTTAACCTCTAAAAATTTGCGTATAAAGTCCTAGTTGTATTTTTTTTTTTGAAAGACCTGATTTTTAAATTTACTTTAACAATCCAAATTTCTACTGTATTTTTTTTGTTAACAAAATTAAATTTTAATCCTTTAAAAAATTTTACGTAAAAATTGTTCAGTGTATTTAAAAAAAAATAATAAAAATAATAAGACCTGATTTTCAAATTTAACAATCCAATTTTCTCCTTGAAACAAAATGCCTGACGAAACAATTGAACAACTCTCGGACAGACTGAGTAGGACACTGTCAGTGTCTACAAGTGGGACAACAGCCAGAAACGTAACTGGACTAAATGAAATTCAGAGGAACCAGATTATTGAAATAATTAACGAAGCTTTGAAAACGCCTTCAGATTATCTCTCAGACGAGGGTTTTGACCAACCCATAGGTGCAGTTACGACAGAATTAGGAGAATTAGACAAAGTCCCAGACATAATAAAATCACTTAGGGAATTTTCTGGAAAACCAGGTGAGTTCAACTCCTGGCGAAAATCCGTCGACAGAGTGTTAGACCTTTACTCCAGCCTTAAGGGAACAGGACGATATTATGCAATTTTACATACTATAAGGACGAAAATTACTGGCGATGCAGATACTGCATTAGAATCGTATAGAACACCCTTAGATTGGCCTCGAATGAAGAAATGTCTAATGATGCACTATTCCGATAAGAGAGATATCGGCACTTTAGAATACCAAATGACAGTTTTGTGTCAGAGCAATAGGAGTATAACCGAATTTTATCAAGCTGTCTATCAACATCTTTCGCTGATACTTGATAAAGTATCATGTTTAAATCTAGACGAAGGAAGCCTTCGCTCAATGACAAATACTTACAGGGATAAAGCCCTGGATACATTTGTTAGAGGTTTAAATGGTGATCTTCCACGTTTGCTTAGCGTGCGTGAACCAACTTCTTTGCCCGAAGCATTACATATTTGTTTAAAATTGGATAATATGACATTTCGTATGAATTACGCTCATGGACAAATATCTAGAGGTAATATCCAGAAAGATAGAATTGGAGTAACCAATTCATTTTTTGGAAGTCGACAGAAATTCTTTCCTGAGCTCGCTTACGTTGGTGGTATGACAAATAACAGACCACCATTGCCACCCCGTAATGGTCCTATACCAAACTATAACCCAAATTATACCCGTAATACAATTTTTAGACCAACCGGTTATCAAAATTTTAGCCCCAGACCACAATTTAATCAAGGAAACCAAATCGGTTTTTCGAACCAATATAGTAAACCCCAATATTCAACACCGAATTATCAAAAACCAACTCCTAGTGTAGAACCTATGGACGTGGATAGATCTATCCAATCAAGGCACATTAATTATATGAACAGACCACCAGTTAACCAAGTTTTTAAGAGACCAGCTGGGGGCTCATTTCAAGCTCCAATCAACAAACTCCAAAGGAATTTTCATGTGGTAACCAACAATGAGGCAACTCATCGGCAATTAGACCAGGTTCCACTAGATTGTGAATATGCCCAAGAAGAAGGCGCAGTTGCGGGGATAACAGAAATGGACGAATATTATAAGGAATTTACCAACAGCGGACTTGAAATGTTCGAGCATTCACCTGATGATCTCGAAACCGAGAAAAATAATTCCATAACAACAGATTACGCAGAGGAAGATTTACTCAACGATCTTAATTTTTTTGGTTAAATAGTTCCTCGTTACCATACTTTCAAGTTAGAACGAGGAACGGACAAACTCTCAAATTCCTTTTAGATACCGGTAGTAATAAGAATTATATAAAACCTAATTTAGTCACAAACCATAGACCTAATCAGGAAAAATTTAGTGCAAAATCTATTGCAGGAAATGTAGAAATAACACATCATGTTCTTTTAAATATGTTTGGCATCAATAATGTCCCCATAAAGTTTTTTATCTTACCAGGTTTAAGAACCTTCGATGGGATATTAGGCAACGATAGTTTAAAAGAACTATCAGCTGTGATTTATACTTCAAAGAATTATTTTACGGTAAAAGGGGGAATAAATATTCCAATATTCCAATATATTTCCCAAGATGTCAACAATATAGAAATTAGGATGGAACACCTTTCTGAAAATCAGAAAAGGTCTCTCGAAAACATTGTAAGTCACCATAAGAGTCTATTTGCAGATCCTGACGAAAGACTCACCTATACAACAAGAGTTGTTGGTGATATACGTACTTCCACGGACATACCAACTTATACCAGAAATTACCCTTACCCAATGGCCATGAAGGGAGTAGTTGAAGAGGAAATTAATAAATTATTAAAAGATGGGATAATAAGACCATCACGTTCGCCTTATAACTCGCCTATATGGATTGTATCAAAGAAACAAGATGCTTCAGGTAGACAAAAATATAGACTGGTCATAGATTTCAGAAAATTAAATTCGATTACAATACCAGATAGATATCCCATTCCCGAGATAAATGAAGTTCTCTCACATTTAGGAGGTAATAAATATTTTACTGTAATAGACTTAAAGAGTGGATTTCATCAAATACCTCTTAGAGAAGAGGATATAGAGAAAACGGCTTTTTCAGTTAATAATGGTAAATATGAATTTACAAGACTCCCATTTGGGTTGAAAAACGCACCATCCATATTTCAGAGGACGCTGGACGATATCCTCAGGGAACAAATTGGCAAAACATGCTACGTTTATATTGACGATATAATTATCTTTAGTAAAGACGAAAAATCACATTTTAAACACTTGAATGAAATTTTTGAAACACTTAATGCTGCTAATATGAAAGTCCAGTTGGACAAGTGTGAATTCTTTAAAGAGGAGGTAGAATTCTTGGGATTCATTGTTTCTTACAATGGAGTAAAAGCAAACCCCAAAAAGGTCGAAGCAATAGTAAATTTTGCTTATCCTACCACACTAAAAGAGCTCCGGTCCTTTCTAGGCCTTTCAGGATATTATAGAAGGTTTATAAAAGGTTACGCAGACTTAGCAAAACCTTTAACTAAATTATTGCGAGGAGATGCAGGTACGATTTCCAAATCTGAATCAAACCGTAGGAAAATTCAAATGGATAATGAAGCCAAAAACGCCATCGATTCATTAAAAAATGCCTTAGTTTCTAGAGAAGTAATTCTCGCATATCCAGACTTTAAAAAAGAATTTCAATTGACAACTGACGCTTCTAATGTAGCACTAGGAGCCGTCTTAAGTCAGGATGATCAGCCAATAGCATTCATATCTAGAACTCTGTCAGAAGCAGAAGAAAATTACGCAGCCAATGAAAAGGAAATGCTTGCTATAATATGGGCATTAGGAAACCTTAGGAATTACTTGTATGGGTCAGCTAAAGTTGTCATCTTTACAGATCATCAACCGCTGACATATGCACTTAGCACAAAAAATAATAATAGTAAAATGAAAAGATGGAAAGCTATTTTAGAAGAATATAATTATGAAATGAAATATAAACCTGGTAGAAGTAATGTAGTAGCAGACGCGCTTTCTAGACCTCCAGCGACTGGAATAAATTCTTTATCAGGCACGGTGCACAGCAGTGACAGCTCTCCACAAGATCTTATTCCGAGCATGGAAACCCCAATAAACGTATTTAAGAACCAAATTTTTCTTTCCATAGGTGAAACACCCACTTACCAATTTAAAATCATATTCCCAGGCTATCATCGACACCTTATAAGCGAACCTAACTATGATGAACAAAAACTTATAGAAATTCTAAAAAAGTATCTAAATCCGTCCGTTATTAATGGTATAAAAACTCCTGAACCAATAATGGGGAAAATTCAAACAATTTATCCAGACCACTTTTCAAGTTATAAATGTCGATTTACACAATTGGTAGTTGATGACATAACGTCAGAACACGATCAAGAAAATATAATTGTGGAAACACATAATAGGGCTCATCGCAATGAGAAAGAAAACAGATTGCAAATTATGGAAAAATATTATTTTCCAGGAATGGCAAATAAAATTAAAAGGGTCATAAAACTATGTTCGACTTGTAAGAAAAATAAGTATGAGAGACACCCAAATACGCCTGAGTTGAAAGAGACACCTATACCAACTCATCCAGGCCACACAGTCCACCTTGACATTTTTTCCACAGACAAAAAATTGGTACTAACATCGATTGACAAATTTTCAAAGTATGTCCAGACAAAATTACTAAAGGGACGATCGACAGAAGATGTTAGGAGACCTCTTAGGGAAATACTATTTTCTTATGGGGTACCGAAAAATATTGTCATGGACAACGAACCTTCTCTGAATTCAGCTTCAATCCTATTCATGATGAAAGACGATTTGAAAATAAACGTTTTCACAACTCCATCTTATCGAAGCGAAGCGAACGGACAGATAGAACGCTTCCATTCAACCTTAGCGGAGATAATGAGATGCCTTAAAAGTGATGGGACATCTAGAAATTTCGAAGAACTTTTGGAAAGAGCTGTAAATGAATATAACCATACCATTCATTCAACGACAAAAAAGAAACCTGTAGATCTTTATTTTGGTCGAACGATTGACTTTTCACCCCAAGATATAGAAATAACTAGATTATCTAACGTTGACCGACTAAAGCGCAAACAGGAAAATGACTTGACTTACCATAATAAAAATAAAAAACCAATTAAAGAATACGTACCTGGTCAGCTAGTCTACGTTAGGACAAATAAAAGATTAGGGACAAAACTTTCTAATCGATTTAAGGAAGAGATAGTGAAAGAAAACCGTAATACAACTATAGTTACGGAAAGTGGCCGCATTATTCACAAGAGTCACATTAGAAATTGACAATTTTTTTTTTATTTACATCCCATTTATCTTCTTTTTACAGATTACTAATTGGTACCGTCCTTGCGGATTTTAATATACTTGACTACTCTAATGCGAGATTAATAACCATTCAGAATGGGATCGCAAAAAAACAGAACGGCACCTTTAAAGTTATACATTCTATCGACTTAGAACAATATAGAATTTTATCACAGGACATTGAATCTACATTGAACACTAATATTACATATAGTCATCCGCTCCGTCCGTTTTTAAAACAACAAGTCTCCGATATTAATGGACTCCTTAATCGGTTAAGTCCACACGTAAGGAGAAGATCTATCGATTTTATTGGTAGCGCATGGAAATGGGTTGCTGGGACTCCAGACAGCCATGATTTTGAAATTTTAAATCAGAAAATTAAAAATGTATTAGAAAATAACAACAGACAAATGATTATAAACGAACTTACAACTAGCAGATTACAAGATATTTCAAACATTACAAATCAAATATTAAAAGTAAAGCGGGAAGATTGGAATAATGAACTGGCAAATACATTAGAACACAAATTAACATTAATTGAAAAAGAATTACAAAATATTGAATATGCAATACAATGGGCTAAAGTAAATATTGTAAACTCATTTATCTTGTCAAAAACCGAAATTGAAAATTTAAATTATGTTTTAAGAAATTATAGTATTCCTATTTTTAATGTAGATGAATTGTTATCATTTGGAAGCGTAAAGATTGTGACAAATAACAAAGAAATTTTATATATTTTAAGTATTCCCATTGCCCAAAATGATATCTGTAAAATTTTCTTAGCAAAGCCAGTAAAAATTGGAAATATTATTGATAAAATTGAATATGGCAAAATTTTAGATTGTAATAATAAATTATTCGCCATCAAAGAAAGCTGCAAAAGCTACAACGATTTAACAATATGTAATAGAGATAAGCTTGTAGAATTAAGTGATAAATTTTGTATAACTAGTTTATTTAGAAATAAAATAGGTAGCTGCACACAGGTTAACAACGAGCACGTCCCAGCAATAGAAGAAATCGGAAGCGACTTACTACTGCTGAATCAATACATTGGGAAAATTAAAGTGAACGAAGAAGAAATAGCATTAAATGGAACTTATTTGGTCAAATATTTCAACACAACAGTCAACATTGAGGGCCGAGAATACTATTCAAAAGAAATAAGTGGCAACAAACCTCTTCCAGCTTCATTACAACCAAAAGCATGGAATAGCAAAACCGAAGAAATCATATCACTGCAAAGACTCCAAAAATTGAATATGGGAAACATCAAAAGATTGGAAACACTGGAAAACAAAAATAACTTTCTACTAACATCAAGCCTCATCATCATTGTATCCGTTTGTGTTATTATCGCTTGGATTTCTAAGAAGAAGAAAACAAAAAAAGAAGATGAAATAATAGAAACGAAAGAAGCCCAACCAGAACATCCAATTGTTGTAAAATCTACAGAGGAAAAAATTAGGAAAAAGAATTCCACCATTTTTGACATCCACACATTTTAAGCAATCGGGACGACTGCATTTAAGGAGGGAGGAGTTAACACAAAATACATTTAAAATACATTTAAAATAAATATTTCGCTAACAACAACAACACACATTAAAAAATACCAAAATTAGTTCTCAAGCTGACGTTGCGTCTTCTGCAAAACAAACAAACAGTTATTTCACAACAATACCGTTGCACGCGCATCCGGCGCGATTACCAAAATACAGTAATTCTGCAAGGTAGTATTTTCCCACCAACAATATTGAACGGCATTGCACATGCCAACGAATAAAGCAGCTCATTTTACAATAATACCATTGCACGCGCAACACAGAAATTCTGCAAGGTAGTAAATTCACACCAACAACATTGAACAGCATTGCACGAGCGGCAGAATGACAACAGCGTGAATGAATGGCGTGATCAGCAAACCTGTTATTATAAATTAGGGTAGTTTTAAGAAAATCATTGCTTTTTATTTTGAATTACAAATAAAGACGGTTGTTGTGTCGCCATCAGCGCACAACAATTAATTTTTTTAAACTAAAATTCCTAAAAGAATTTAATTTATATCTATAAAGGGACTAGGTCCAAAAATGGACCGATCCTGATCATGTTTGGTAAAGTCTCTTGTATTTTGCAAAAATATGTACAAACAAAATTTGAGAAGAATCAGTGCAATATTTTTGTTTTTTAACAGATTTAAGTGAAAATCGGGAAGCAGATCTATATGGGGTCAAAGGGATCATTTTTGGACTACTCATTAGTGGATGTAGTGAACGCATACAAACCCAATTTGAGTAAGATCTATATGACAATTTGAATCTTATGGCAATTTGTGTCGATTTCATATGGGTAATTTGTATGGGGGCTAGGTCTGAACATGGACCGATTCTCACCAATTTCAATAGAGTTCATCCCATGGCCGATAAAAGCTTATATACCAAATTTCATCAAAATATATTCATATTTGCGACCTGCAGTTTGATTACAAACTTTACATGGACACACAGACGGACGGACGGACGGACGGACGGACATTGTTAAATCAACTCAGAAAGTGATTCTGATTCGATCGGTATAATTAAAGATGGGTCTAGGTCAAATATTTTTGGATGTTACAAACAGCAGCACAAAGTCATTATACCCAAACCACATAGTGGTATAGGGTATAAAAATTAATAAAAATCCCACTCAAATTTAGTTTATCTTATTTTCTATGTCCAGTTAGTTTGGCCTAAGAGATAGTGTCTCTAAACGCATGGGTATCGTGTAGTCGATCCAGACCGACTATAATTTTCTTACTTGTTATACCCTATACCACTATGTGGTTTGGGTATAATGACTTTGTGCTGCTGTTTGTAACAACCAAAAATATTTGACCTAGACCCATCTTTAATTATACCGATCGAATCAGAATCACTTTCTGAGTTGATTTAACAATGTCCGTCCGTCCGTCCGTCCGTCCGTCCGTCTGTGTGTCCATGTAAACCTTGTAATCAAACTGCAGGTCGCAAATATGAATATATTTTGATGAAATTTGGTATATAAGCTTTTATCGGCCATGGGATGAACTCTATTGAAATTGGTGAGAATCGGTCCATGTTCAGACCTAGCCCCCATACAAATTACCCATATGAAATCGACACAAATTGCCATAAGATTCAAATTGTCATATAGATCTTACTCAAATTGGGTTTGTATGCGTTCACTACATAAAGTAGTCCAAAAATGATCTCTTTGACCCCATATAGAGCTGCTTCCCGATCTTCACTTAAATCTATTAAAAAACAAAAATATTGCACTGATTCTTCTCAAATTTTGTTTGTATATATTTTTGCAAAATACAAGAGACTTTACCGAACATGATCTATTTTTGGACCTAGTCCCTATATAGATATAGCATACGATATGAACTTTTTCAAATCTGCAGCAAAAAAAAATTAATAAAAATCCCACTCAAATTTGGTTTTTACTTATTTTCTATATCCAGTTAGTTGGGCCTAAGAGATAGGGTTTCTAAACACATTGTATATGGTATCGTATAGTCGGTCTAGATCGACTATAATTTTCTTATTTGGTTTTAATTTATATTTTGAAAAATTTTATATTTAGGAAAATTTTATATATATAAAATTATTTGTATTTTTGGAAGAAAAAAATAAATATTACCACCTTATTGCTGGTCGTTGTCGCTTTACGTTGGGGATGTGTTTGCTGCTGGCACGACCTGTGATGATTTCTGTTTCAGCTATGTTTTTACACCAGATTTTCGGACTAAATTTTTACACATTTTATTTACAGGTTATACAAATTTTATTTTCAGTTTTTATTGAAGTGCTACAAATTTCAGTTATTTCAAAATTTTACAAACTTTTAGCTTATCGGCGGTTTCAATCAAGGGCTTTTTATACCCTATACCACTATGTGGTTTGGGTATAATGACTTTGTGCTGCTGTTTGTAACAACCAAAAATATTTGACCTACACCCATCTTTAATTATACCGATCGAATCAGAATCACTATCTGATTCGATTTAACGATGTCCGCCCGTCCGTCCGTCCGTCTGTGTGTCCATGTAAAGCTTATAGTCAAACTGCAGGTCGCAAATATGAATATATTTGGATGAAATTTGTTACGTAAGCTTTCATCGGCCATGGGATGAACGCTATTGAAATTGGTGAGAATCGGTCCATGTTTAGACCTAGCCCCCATACAAATGACCCCTATGAAATCAACATATATTGCCATAAGATCCAAATTATCATATAAATCTTATTCAAATTGGGTTCGATAGGTGTTTATTACATCCATTAATCAGTAGTCCAAAAATGATCCCTATGGGACAACTCTTACTCATAAGGCCCATATAGAGCTGCTTCCCGATCTTCACTTAAATCTATCAAAAAACAAAAACAAGTAAGAAAGTTATAGTCGGTCTAGACCGACTATATGATACCCTATACCATGCGTTTAGAGACCCTATCTCATAGGCCCAACTAACTGGACATAGAAAATAAGCATAAACCAAATTTGAGTGGGATTTTTATTAATTTTTTGGCTTTAGATATGAAAAAATTCATATCGGATGCTATATCTATATGGGGCCTAGGCCCAAAAATGGACCGATCCTGACTATGTTTGGTAAAGTCTCTTGTATTTTGCAAAATCATATACAAACAAAATTTGAGAATAATCAGTGCAATATTTTTGTTTTTTGATACATTTAAGTGAAGATCGGGAAGCAGCTCTATGTGGGGCCTATGACTAAGAGTTGTCCCATAGGAATCATATTTGGACTACTTATTAATGGATGTAATAAACGCATACAAACCCAATTTGAGTAAGATTTATATGAAAATTTGGATCTTATGGCAATTTATGTCGATTTCATAGGGGTCATTTGTATGGGGGCTAGGTCTGAACATGGACCGATTCTCACCACTTTCAATAGCGTTCATCTTATCGTCGATAAAAGCTTATATACCAAATTTCATCGAAATATATTCATATTTGCGACCTGCAGTTTGATTACAAACTTTACATGGACACACAGACGGACGGACGGACGGACGGACGGACATCGTTAAATCGAATCAGCTAGTGATTCTGATTCGACCGGTATAATTAAAGATGGGTCTAGGTCAAATATTTTTGGTAGTTACAAACAGCAGCACAAAGTCATTATACCCAAACCACATGGTGGTATAGGGTATAAATATTGCACTGATTCTTCTCAAATTTTGTTTGTATATATTTTTGCAAAATACAAGAGACCTTACCAAACATGGTCAGGATCGGTCCATTTCTGGACCTAATCCCCATATAGATATAGCATCCGATAGGAACTTTTTCATATCTGCAGCCAAAAAATTAATAAAAATCAAACTCAAATTTGGTTTATGCTTATTTTCTATGTCCAGTTAGTTGGACCCATGAGATAGGGTCTCTAAAAGCATGGTATAGGGTATCATATAATCGGTCTAGACCGACTATAATTTTCTTAATTGTTTATTTTTTTTTTAATTTTTTCACATTTTCAATCAGAGGTCTTTTCATAAATTTTCAGGTTTTTATATTTTTAGTTTTTTCATTCTTCCCTCGCAGATCACTATTTAATCTCTGATCGAACAATTCATCTAGTTAATGAAAAAACAAATTTAAGAAGAGACTGAGCTAACAAAATCCCCCCAAAATCAAGCGCAGTAATACAGAATTAAGTAAAAAAAAAATTGGCAAAGCAGAAAAATTTCAAGTTCAAGGTTTTTCTGTTAGTAATTTTTTTTCATGGCGTACACCAAAGGATACAATTTTAGCACAGCCGTCACACAACTGATGTTACAATGCTTGATATCCAAGATGGAACTTAAAAGAATGGTCAAAGAAGTTGTATATCATGATACCGGCAACACTGTTTTTTGTTAAACGGCTCACGAAGGTTATGGTAAAAGATTTGTTCAGACTGCATTAATTTACAAACTGAATTCATGAATACGAATTATACCATGTGCGTTGCTTCTACACTGTTAATAGGTGGCAGGACTTTGCATAATGGGTGAAGTTACCAAATCAATTTAGTACAAAATTCAGTGTCTGTAATAACAGTTCAAAAGCTCAAAACATTAAAAATTCTTCATTCTTTATTATCGATGAAGTTTCAATTTGTCCAATTTATGCTTTGAAAATAGCTGATCAATAATTGAAAGATATCTCTTTTCCCAATTTTTGCATGAAACGTATGCCAGGAGGGAAGATGACATACTACGTTGTAGATAAAATTGTTTCAGATTATATGCGAGAATAAAATAATTTTCCAATAGAGCATTTGATTTCCCAAAATGTCAGAAAGAATGCTATTGGATTTCTTCTTGGCAATTTGAACACAGTGAATGGAACGATAATGCGTATAAAATGAATGCTTAGAAACACGTTACATATTTAACTGCAAATGCTCGAAATACCCACATATTAAATCTAAGATTTTTTATAACATATTGGGGAACACTGACACCACTTTATTTTCAACGGATTCAATTTCCAGTTATTTTTACCTTTGTAATGACAATTAGGAAGTTCCAAGCACAAACTTTCTGGAATGTGCCTGGGGAATCCTGTATTTTTTCTTTGTCAGCAATATGCTGCTGTCAATAGAGTTCGAGCATTTGATAAATAACATTTTATATCACTAATAAAGATACAGAACAAGGACATCTATCCAATCATGATAGAATTTACCGTAAAAATATTGTGTGCGGAAAAGTCATAAGGTCATTGAGTCATAAATTTATTTTAAAAAACTGAAAGCATAATATTTAAATTGAAAAATAAAATTTCTCCCAGTTTTCTACTTTTGCAGCATAAATTAAAACATACAAAAATTGCACTCTAATTTCGAGTACTGGGCACTGCAAATTAATGTAAAAAATTTCAAATTGATGTAGAGAAATCAAAAAATTTAAAGAAAAATATTGAAACACAAAATTTATAAATATAAACTAGTATGTAAATCAAAACCCTTTTTTAAGATATGTTTTTGTACGCACTTAATCTAAATTGACTAAACTGTGTCCGATCATTCTGATTACATATATGCTGAACGTTTCAAAGCTCTAGTTAATGGGAAAGTTGGTGAAGTCTTAATTTAAATAATCCTAATCTTCAAGCGCTCTCAACTTAACCGCCAGAAAAATAATCGAAATATGCCGAAAATTAAAAAACGATATAACCAGTGAATATGCATCATAAAATAGAACAAACACGTTAATGACAAATTCATTCGATATAATCTGAATATGCACTACTTCCAGATTACAAGTTCTGGATAACTTTTATGGATATCTGTATGTCCGTGTAAAAATTGTAATCGAACTACAGATCGAAAATATGAATATATTTGGTATATAAGCTTTTGTCGGCCATAGGACGATAGCTATTAAAAATTGGTAAAGATTGGTGCATGTTCAACCTCATCCACATACAAATGGCCCTAGCTAAAATAGCCCTAACATCCAAATTATCAGATAGATTTTGTTGAGAGTTGGTATGCGTGTGTTTATTACACTCATCAACGAATATAAAAAAACTCTTTATGACAATTTTTAGCCATAGTCCCCACAGTCATATCTGCATGCCACATATTAACAAGAGTGCCAGTATATATAATTTCTTATACACTCAAAATACTTACTCGTGAAACAAAACAACTGAGAAGCGGACAAATCAGTGAACAAATTGTAATTATATCCTACAACGGAGTAAAAAATGATTATAAAAATGTTTATAAACATCTGTTGTAGCAACATGTTTTATTAATTCATAAACGTAATTTGAATTGAAATAAAATTGTATTTAATATTGAACCATCGTTTTGAGAGAAAAGAATAAAAGAATGAATAGGAATATTTTTTGAATTAAAAAAAACTAAAAACTGAAAACAAAGTTTAAAAAAGTTCGCATTTGTATGTCAATGATAACCTCAGCAATGTTAGAAATACATTAGACATTTTCTCAAAACTCTATGATAAAGGGTGTTGCCTAGGCGGTCCGTTTCTTAATTGAAGGAAATTAATTTTAATTTTTAACTGAAGAAAAACGACAATAAACAAATAAATACGAGTATTGTTGATGTTTAAATATATTTTTACTTGATGGACATTCCTATATGATTAGTTAACATTTACTTTTTAATGTCACTGTTTGTTGTTTCTGAAAGGTCTCCAAACAGTGCCACGTTATGCATACAAACAAACGTGCCTCTTTAAAATTCTTTATAAATTTTAGAGTACTCGTGTATAAATTGCTGTTTCTCACGAGAGTATGACTTTTTAATAGAAATTTACGTAAGTACTAGAAATTTCTCTATTCTAATTTTTATTTGTCATAAAATAGACAAGAACATGAAAAGAATCTCTGCTTTTATAGAACTTCATGCAAATAAAGTATGTTAAATATGTATATCTGTTTTGGTTGGACGATAATTTGCTGTTATCTCAACTGTAGCAATGGCCATAGTGGTAATTGGATTATAAAATTTATAGTATTAAAAAGTGCTTTTTTAAAAGATTTTTTACAATTTAAAATTTACAACTTTTTCTGCCATTCAGAAACTAGAGAGTGAGCAAAGGTTTTTTCTATTTTTCATGTTGCAAAAATCTGATATTGCTTTCTTATGTTCATAATTCCCAAGTTTTTATTACAATTTGACTGATTTTTAAAAGATATTTTTCATGTGGCTCATAAAAATATTACAAAATAAATGAAAAAATGAAAACTGTGGTTCGTACGAGAAATATTTCAATACTTCTGTTGATTGAATTTCGTTGTCGGAAAAAGACCGTAAAGAACTTAAGGGAAATGCCTGTACACATAAAAAGAACTTTTAAGGCGTATACCTATTTAAAACAACTATTTTCAGTCTAATAAATAAGTAGTCTATACTTTGAATGTTGAAAAAAGTATAATACTGATATGTTTCTATTTTATACTTTGTTTTACATATATTAATTGTTAAATTTTTCATTCAAATATACAATCTGCTGAACAACAAACATTTATTTTTATTTTAAACTAAACATTTAGTTGAATCATTTTAAATACAAAAACGGTTTTATAGTTCTTACAAGTAATTTAACAATTACTGAGATGACTAAATGCTTATTACTCAACGTCCAGGATAATTTTTACCTCCACAACCCAGTAAAAAATTAAAGCAATAGCTTAAATATTGTCTTGTCTGTATAACAACATTCGCATTCATAGTTTTACCTGTGCAGATACTTCATACATAGAATAATTAGAGAAGGCCAACTGTTTTTACACTGAAAATTATATTTTGTTCATATATTCAGGTTCTGTGTGAGTTCACTTTGTGACAATAAGTATAAAAAATAAATAATAAAAGTGTGAACGAAAATTAGTTTACTTTTAAACCATTATATATATAATATATATATAATTTAAGAATTTAAGAAATGTCATACAAAATAACGTCATCTTTTTATATAACAAATTTCTCAAATCCAAAATCATATCACAGAATATGATTTTTTTTGTTGCTTTTCATAAAATTCAAATATTTGATTTTTTAAAAATAATTTATAAGTTTAAACATTGTCAAAAACAAAGGACATTATATCAACTCGAACATTTTTCGAAGTGCTAAATTATTTGTATATCGAGACCTTATATTCAATAAAAGCTATACGATGATTTTGAGAAATTGACTTTTTGATGGGGAACTGTTCGCCTATGTAAGCTACATCTCTGATAAAAATTTCAGAAAAAAAATTTACTAGAACACTTTTTTTCATTTTTAATAAATCGCTATATGCTATATTACTTAATTTTTTTGAATGCAACACCCGCTATACGAAAATTTTTATACCCTATACCACTATGTGGTTTGGGTATAATGACTTTGTGCTGCTGTTTGTAACAACCAAAAATATTTGACCTAGACCCATCTTTAATTATACCGATCGAATCAGAATCACTTTCTGAGTTGATTTAACAATGTCCGTCCGTCCGTCCGTCCGTCCGTCCGTCTGTGTGTCCATGTAAAGCTTGTAATCAAACTGCAGGTCGCAAATATGAATATATTTTGATGAAATTTGGTATATAAGCTTTTATCGGCCATGGGATGAACGCTATTGAAACTGGTGAGAATCGGTCCATGTTCAGACCTAGCCCCCATACAAATTACCCATATGAAATCGACATAAATTACCATAAGATCCAAATTGTCATATAGATCTTACTCAAATTGGGTTTGTATGCGTTCATTACATCCACTACTGAGTAGTCCAAAAATGATACCTTTGACCCCATATAGAGCTGCTTCCCGATCTTCAGTTAAATCTATTAAAAAACAAAAATATTGCACTGATTCTTCTCAAATTTTGTTTGTACATATTTTTGCAAAATAAAAGAGACTTTACCAAACATGATCAGGATCGGTCCATTTTTGGACCTAGCCCCTTTATAGACATAGCATCCGATACGAACTTTTTTATATCTGCAGCCAAAAAAATTAATAAAAATCCCACTCAAATTTGGTTTTTGCTTATTTTCTATGTCCAGTTAGTTGGGCCTAAGAGATAGGGTTTCTAAACGCATGGTGTAGGGTATCGTATAGTCGGTCTAGACCGACTATAATTTTCTTACTTGTTTTAAATTATCAAATTAATGAGCGCTCAGGAACTTGTTGGCTGGGTAGAGCTTTTTTTTCTCACAAAACTAAAAACTAGTATTCTTTGCAAAAAATGGGCTGTCCAGAATGATTTAAAAGCTGTCATTCGACTTTTTAAAATTTTTAAAAATAATTAAACCTCATTTGAATATTACAATTTATAGATAAAAAATCGAATAATTTACATATTATCGCATTTGAATAGTTTCATAATGTTTCGTAATTCTTTACAAAGAATCGCAGACGATTATCTATCCTCCAGTGAAGAAGATTTTGTTGAGTGTGCAATAACTGGTAAGTTTAATGAATTTTTAAAAAGCTGAAGAGAATTTAAAAAACTGTTTTGTCCAGATTCCGATGATGAGTTCATACCACGAAGAACGAAAAGGGCAATTAATTCAAAATCAAAAAAGAGAAAGGAAAATTCAACAAAAAGAATGAAGGGACAAGACTATATTGGATTTCGTACTGTTGATGGTATTTTTTTTTTTTTTTAGATATATATATATATATATATATAAAACATATATATATATATAAAAATTTTATTTGCTTTCAATGTACATTACAATTTAATCACGTTGGTCTCAGCACCGAGAAGGCATTATTGAGCTAGCTGGCAATAATATATTACATAATCATGTACAAAATAAAATTTAACTTTACATATTTACATTAGAAATTCAAAATTATAGCTTATTTACAGAAGAAGCGTTTCAAGGTTTTGGTACAATAATTCTTTAAGATTTAATTTAAAAATTGAAATTTTATTTGTTGTTCTCAAACTTGCTGGTAGATTATTATATTTAGAAATTCCGCTGTGTTCGATACGTTGCTTCGTTGTTTCTAGTCTACACCTTGCCATCCTAAGGTTCTGTTGATTTCTTGTATTAAAAGCAGATTGGTTCAAAACAAAATTTATAATATGATACCCTATGTTATGCAATGACTTATATATGTACATAAGTACCTGATACTCATATAATCCATGGATCGGTAATATTGTCTTGCAAATATCACTATATAGAGAGATTGTTGAAAATTCAATTGGTAAATTATAAACTATTTTCAATGCTTTATTTTGCATCCTTTGCAGAGTTTTTAGAACCGTTGTATTTTTATAACCATATATCATAGTCATGTAATTTAAATGGCTTTGTATCATAACCTGATATAACATAAGTTTGGCTTTCTCATTGAGCTTGTATTTCATCTTATACAATATGCCAATAGCTGGAGCTACCTTCGATTTGACTTCGGATATATGCAAATCCCAAGAAAGATTACTTTGTAATGTTATTCCTAAGTACCTTACAGCATGTGTTTCATTAATTATATTACCATCAACATAAATGTTAAAATTTGTGATTATTGAGTTAGAATGCGGCCTAAACCGAACCAACTTTGTTTTGTTTGCATTAAGTACTAATTTGTTCAACCGAGCAAACTCAAAAATCGGGGAAACATCCCGTTCCATATATGTTTTCAAAACCAAGTCATATTTGTATGGATAAAACAGACATACATCATCTGCAAACATGTACAAACGACCCCTTAGGTTCAAATTACTTATATCATTTATAAAAATAGAAAACAGTAGAGGTCCTAAACAGCTTCCCTGAGGCACACCACATTCAACATTTGGTATACTACTTTTAGAATTGTTAATCTGAACAAATTGCCTTCGATTTTTAAAATAACTTTCAAATAACTTCAGCTCTCTTCCAACTACACCATAATATTTCAACTTTTGTAGGATTATTCTATAATCAACTAGATCAAAAGCTTTTCTGAAATCTAAGAATAAGCCAGCCACTCCTCTCGAAGCTTCATCAAGTTCACAACAGATATAGTTAACGACATTTACCACTGCTTCCTCTGTTCCACAGCCTTTTTTAAAACCAAATTGGTGTTTGTAAGCAAAATTATTGTTATCAAAGTACAACACAAGTTTTTGATAAATCAATTTTTCAAAGACTTTATCTATTGTAGAAAGAATTGCCACTGGACGAAATTTATTTACAGTAGAAGCATTTGAAACTTTAGGGATAGGAATAATTTTACTTATTTTCAAGCATTCTGGAAAAGTTGATGTGGTAATCATCTTATTAAAAATATTCGCTAATATTGGCGCAGTAATATCATTACACTCCACTATTAATTTTGGCGTAACTCCATCACAACCAGCTGCTGCCTTTTTGATATTCAAACTACTTATAACAATTTTTATATCCTCCGTTGTAACTGGTAGAAGAGAGAAACGATTGTTACTCTGAGATAACGTTCTAAGGAGATTGAAATGGTCACCTGGAAAAATGCTAATCTGCTCTATTAGCTCACGCACTGACTGACTAAAATATTGATTTAAATTATTAGCTTTAACATTGACATTAAAAATTGGTATGCCTGCTGAACTGACAATATTAATATCCCTAGTAGGTACTCTTCCAAGTATATTGTTTATGAACTTTCAACATTTTTTGGGGTCTCCGTCTGCTCTACTTAAATTATCAGAATAGTAATCACTTCTTGCAGTTTTACACGCCATCTTAATAATTTTACTTATTCTCTTTAATAAATCATCACACTTTTTCCCTTTAGACTTCCGCCGCTTGATTAATACTTTACGTTTTAATAATATTAAATTTTGCAAATTTTTATTAAACCATGGGCAAAGCTGAAATCGTAGTTGAGTTTTAAGTTTTGTGTTGCTCTTGGAATTAGTTACGGCATCGCTGATACAACGTACTAGTTCTTCTGTTAAATCTGACGAATTAGCAGATGTATTTATTTCGGTTAAATTATTAAACAAATAATACTTTACCATGTTGTAATCACAGTGAGTTTTATCTGTTTCAGTATAGCTGCTTGGAACAACATTACTTTCTAATTTACAACATACTATATTATGATCTGTCAATGAACATTCAACTGAATCAACCGTAATTTTCCCATAAATGTTACTGAAGACATAGTCAATACATGTTCCACTTCTTGTCTTGTTACCAGAGAATGACAATTGCGACAATCATAGATTTGAACTAAGTTTGACAAATCAGGAAATATATGGTTGTTATAAAGATCAATATTTGTATCGCCTACAATAACAACTGGACCTTGAGCATTCGCACTCATAAATTCTTCCATAATGGCTAGAAAACTATCAGCAATACATTTTTGTGAACGGTATACCGATACTACATAATTCTCCGAAATCCGGAAAGGTATCAAAAAAGAGAGAGGAAAATTGAATAAATATTCATCAACATTATGCATTAAATGAAAGTCCAGACACTGCCAAAAATTTGATGAAAGCACCAGGAATAATATTTTTAACACATTCTGGAAGCTCAATTGGGAAGCCAAAAAAGTGTTTGTTAAAAGTCACGTCTCGCAAACTCCATCGAAATTAAACAGAGTTAAAAACTCTAGAAAACAGTACAGCTTCATGTATACACTACCGCACAAAGACGGATTATTACAAGTGTGTCGATCAATGTTTTTGTTAACTCTATCAATAAAAAAGACATGGTTAAAAGTTGGATAAAATCCAACATTGAAGCAGGAGGCAATAAGCTTGCAGGAAACCTACAATACACGGTCGGCAAAAAGTCGAATGCTGAAAATCAAAAATCCACATCTGGTAATAAGTCCTCTTCACAAGATCAAAGACCATTCTTACAAGGTATATTTAAATGAATATTTCGAGCAATTAGAGAAAATGTAAAGCCATTACTGCCGCAAGGGTACTAGCAAAATATATATTTCTGCTGCATTTAATTCAAAGGCCGATGTTTACAGAGTCTACCTTAATTACTGTAAAAAAGCAAGTTCCATCTGTATCTATTTTCACCTTTTCAAAATTTTTTGAACAGCAGAATTATAATATTTTCGCACCCCGTAAAGACCAGTGCGATACGTGTACATCTTTTCAAGCCAAGCAGATAAGTGAAGAGAAATATAGTACTCATATTTTAAGCAAGTAACGCGCGCAAAATGAGAAGAACCTTGACAAGGGGCAAGATGTCATGTTTTTACTATGGATGTTCAAACAGTGAAGCTTTGTCCAAATCTAAATGCCTCAGCTATTTACTACAAACAGCGCTTACAAGTTCATAACTTCACTATATACAATCTTTCCACACATCAGTGCACTAATTATTGGTGGAATGAAACAAATGGTGACTTGTCTGCTTCGAAATTTTATTTCCATCATAATACATCACTTGAAAACACACTGCTCAACAGATAAATTTCCAATAATAATTTATTCAGATGGATGTGGATATCAGAATTGTGACCATATCTTATCAAATGCCTTGTCAACCTTTGCTATTGAAAATGACAAAGTAATTGAACAGAAATAGTTGGAGAAAGGTCACACTCAAATGGATTGTGATAATGCTCATGGCAAAATTGAAAAGAAACTTAAAAATAAATCAATATATCTGCCAATAGATTACATCAATGTTACGAAGGAATCACGAAAGACTGTAAAAATTGACGATTCTGTGATCAACAAACCATTCGATGCAATGTATCTAAACTACGATTTTTTTTAACAATTACAATGAAGTTAGACTTATTCGCTTTTCGAGCATTAGGCCTGGTCGAAACCAAAATGATAAAACAGTGGCACAGTTAAGATCTTTAAAATATCTACCAAGTGGTGGCGTTAAATTTAAAGCAAACTTCAATGATGAATATAATGATTTACCTATGCGAATTAAAGAATATACAGGAAATACTGAACCAACACCCTTACATAATGATCAACTTCCAATTCAGCCTTGTAAGTGGAAACATCTACAAGATTTGAAACCCGTTAATGATAATTTACCTCAACCAAATTGAAAGAAATAGCCAGAAATGCTCAACATCAGTTATTCTTTTTCGTATATTACCTTATTTTTAATTATGCCCTCCACTGCAGTGTGCAGAGGGTATATATAAGTTTGTCATTCCGTTTGTAATAATTAGAAAAAAATTTTGGACCCCATAAAATATATATATTTGTGATCCTTATAACAACCGGAGTTGATATAGCGATGTCTGTCTGTCCGTCTGTCCGTCTGTGGAAATCTCGATGACTGCATCAATCAGGCAGCTATGGTGCTCGTTGACATAAAAAAAGATTCACTAACATCCTGGAAAGTTTGGCATTTAAAATCGTCCAAATCGGTCAATTAGGGCCCGAGATTTGAATGAAGAACTAAAAAAAATATTGAATAAATATAATTTTCTATGTTGTTCTTGTCACGATCACGCCCTGAATAGTACAGCTACAGTGATCATTTTAGTGAGAATGATTCACCAAATTCATGGGAAGATTTCTATTTCAAAAATCATTAAAATCGGTGGAACAGGTCCAGATAAATCTCTGAAAAAGTAAAAAAAAATGAAAAATATGATGTTTCTATATTGTTCTTGTTGTTATTCTAACTGTTGTGTTGTTGTCATAGCTGGACTTGTTGTTTTAGTGGTCGTTGTTGTAATAATATAATAAAAACTAACCCTTTGTACATTTTTTTATTAACTCTGTTAGAAAAATTTAAAAGTTTCCATTGTTTTGGCATCACTAAAAAAAATTTGTTAGATCATTTCTGTTATTACCACGAGCCTTCCTGTAAAATTTCAGATCGAATGGGTCACTGGCAAGGGGATAAAATCGATCCAAAATATTTTCGACAAGCAGACACTACGAGTTAATATATGTAAAGGGAGTAAAAATTCACCAGCATCTAAAGCAAATAATGCTAAAATACCTAGTTGTTAATAAAAAAAAAAAACAATGTAAATTTAGCAAAAAAAAATTTTATGTATTAATTTATTTAAAGAGAAAAACACAAAAATATCGTTTGACGTTGAATTTTTTGTGTGTAATATTTACATATACATACATAAACATATTAAATAATACAAATAATATACATATATTATATATGTATATCCATAACAACTGCATGTTAGAAATAAATCGGTATATTATTTTATTTACATAAAATTCTGCAATATTTTGTTATGGGAAAAATAAATTTCTTTTGCATTAACAGAGTGTCACTTCATTTTGCTCAGCGTGACTATGCCACAGTAGATGGCGCCACAATTTTTATTTGTTCTAATCAGCTTTGCAATACTTATTTATATTTTAACATGAATGTTAATATTTTCAACTGGATATCATACAGAACAATGTTAGGAGTATACACGGGCTGGTCTTTTATTTCATACGTATTTTCATTATTCTTTTACAAATATGATATAAATATAAATAATAAGATTGGCATATTAACTTTTTGTTGTCTTTACAAAATAGAGTTACCGAGTTCATCAATGAGTTTTTTGCTTTCAAAGCAGTTCTACATAGTTATATAGAATTATTATTCTGCTTTACCTAAAAAATATCTGATTACGATTACATCTAATTTTAAAAATTGTTTATAATTACTAAAGCATTATTATTCACATAAATACAAAATTGCACTTTTTAAATTTTCCATTCAAATTTAAGAAAATATCAATTCTAAAAACTGGAATTAAAAATTTCCAATTATAAAATACAATTAATTGAATTTCAGAAAATCATATCAAAACGTCGGATATTATAATTTTAATTTTAGAAGACATCAATTGCATCTTTAATATATAAATTTTATTCGTTAAACACAAATTGAAATTCCAAAAAAAAAAAACACCAAATACCTATGTTTACATTTAAAAAATTTTTACATTTAAAAAAAATATTGACATTCAGGAGAAGTTAATAGCTTTTCAGTACCGCGATTCAGTAACTTCTTTTAACGATAGTCGAATCGTTAAAAAAAGGAAATTGCAAAATTATCAGTAAATTTTTTTAACGATATTCGCTATTGTTAAAGTCAGCTGTTGTTGTTATCTAAACGACAACCATTTTTGTGTTGTTTATTCAGTCGATAAAAACTTAAATTTTTAGGTTGAAATGTCGCCATACATAAATAAAAATCATAAAATAGTGAAAATATTTTGCTTTAATTAAAAAAACTTTTTTATATAAATAAAAAAATTAAATAGCATATTCAATTCATTATTTCATTTTCAAATAAATACACAGAAATATTAGTAAAAAAATAAAGATATTAAACATAAACATAAAATCATCCTGCCAAACACGTAGTAATTTGTTTTTTTCTATTCTTCTTTGTGTTTTTCGCTTATTTTGACAGAGATGCCGCTCGTTTACAATTTAAATAAATAGAAAAATAGATTTGCCGACTGTCGTTAAGATGTATGTACTTAGTGAATCACTTAATCCTAGTGCAAACAACAATAGCTGTCGATATATTTTGCGATTCTCGGATCGTTGAAATTTACAGAATCACACTACAGAAAACATTAATTTAAATTCAATGAATTTTCGAAAACGTCAAATGATATTTAAGAAATGCGAACATAAAAACTGTTACATAAATAAACGCGAATTGATGAGAATGTTATTTTTTATATATAAATTTTCACAATTTTTTTTGGATGAAAATTTGTAGTTTTTCAGAAAATAAAGAGAACAAATTATTTTATTTAAAATGTTTGGGACATTTGGTTTTTTGCGATAGGCATCCCTAATTTGAATATTTATTATTATAAATTTATTCTCTATGTTTTCCAAATATGGCAATATTTTAATAAAAAATTGAGAGAGTTTTTTTTTTGGTTATTATTTTGCTACTCCATCCGACCTATATGGCCGCAATGAAGAAATATTTGGCCAGTTAAAAGAAACTATACAGCCATCTCCAATTAGCACGATTTAATGCATGTAGCCACCCTACACAACCATTATCTTTGCAATGGAGGTTAGGGCGAGCTATTTAATTAATAACCGGAAACGGATGCATATAGGTATATAACCTAAATGCATGCCGATCAGCAACCACGATGACCAAAAAGCAAACACCGAAATAAATCCGAAATAATAGAAAAGACGAAAACCAAACCAAAGAATTTGCTGAAATAATTTGGTATTAAGTTTAACAAATTGTTTACTTTTTCATTTACATTTATTATCAAGACTCAAACCGAGGTGGAGGGTATCAAAGATTCGGCACAACCGAATTTAACACTCTTACATTTTTAATTATTACCTTTGAATTCCAAAAATTAAATATAAGGGCCACCCTAATAATTTTTCCAAAAATGGTGTCTACTTAAATAAAAAAAAAAACACTAAAAGTCTAACAATATTGTAAACAAGATCATAATAAACTTGTTCTATTAATCTGCAATAGCCGCTATATGCATTGAAATATTCGAAAATTTTACCTATAAAACCAGCTATACGACAAGAAACTCTGTAGCGCCGCGAATAACGGAAATATTTCAATAATTTTTATATGCAGCACCCACTATATGCAGCATCTACTACTTAGTTCTATAATTGAGTTGTCAGCATGGTGTAGTGTTACTTCGTTTTTGATATGGAGCAGTGGAAAAGGCTATTGTTGATTTAAGCCCAAAAAAAGCATGAGATCAGTAATTTAAAGCTTTTGGAGTTACTACAAATTGAATTCAGAATAATTCAGTTTATTTTAAATGTTATAATACGCCGTGAACATTTTTCTCTACTCTCTCGAGATAACATAATTCTTGAGAATTGCGAAATATATCCCGAAATTCTCGAGAATTCTCGCGAATAATAAAGTTTGAATGTTTAAAAAAAAAATACAAGTCAATTAGGCAATTCACAACGGGTATTGTTTCATTGTATCTATTGTAGCGTCTACTACTTTACAATATTGTACAATTGTTTTGGTAATTTTCACTTAAAAGTCTGGTACAATTATACAAGTTCATTTGCGATGTTTATTAAATTTTGTATGGTGTATCAGTTCCAAATGAATGCCAGCTTATAAAAAAAAGAAAGAAGTAATAAAGTTTTATCAAAATAGATATAAATCTATCTATGAATGACACAGCAGACCATAGTCCAATCATTCCAGTCTTTTTATTTCTTTTATCATTCTAAATATAAATTACTTTAAACAAGCAAAATTTTTTTTATATGACTAAAGCAGTTTTCAATTATAACGCGATATCTTGCAAAATATTTATTACAACGTTCCCCAGCGTCTGTAGTGTGCTCTGAGCTAATTGCTCTGAACGGTATAATTAAAAATGGCTTATAGCGCTATCTTCGGAATACCACTGGCCATTCGATAAGTATCGCTGTCTTACAGACAAGTAATATTGGCATATTGGCGTTTACTTGAAAAGTGCAGGTAATGTCTCTTGAAATTGACATCTGCTAATTTAATATCGGAGCCATCGATACAGCCGACACATCCAGGCAACTCATTCTTTGTTGCTAAAACAAGTTGTGCCCATTCCGTTGCACAGGGCCAACATAGAAATTGATCCTTTACATTTAAAATTGCTTTAAATACTCATCTTGTCACATTTTTAATAATTACGCCATCATCTGTGGCAAAAAAGAGGTGCAAAATTTCAGATAGTACGTCCATTATCTGAGGATCCCAATCGATCAAGCACAATTTTCAACTGTAATTCGATAGGAAGATGAGACTTTTCACAAATTGTGAAGATCTTATCATTTTTGATTAAGTCGAGAATGTGGCGAAATTCTGTTGGACCTAATCGCATCACAAGTTTCCATCATTTGTCATTGAAGTTCTTTAATACTTTATGTTGTCATACGGATTATTTTTGCAATCCAAAATGAAGTCTTCTACGTTGCGTCCGAAAGTAAATCAAGCGCACCCTAAAATTTTCTTGAATTTCATTCCCTCTCCTTCACCCAAAAATTGCTTTATTTTAAAAATGAAACCCGAAAAATTATGCTTCACTCACCTGAATCAACTATTTATATTTCGAAGTTAAGTTTTTCACATAAAGCAATACATACGAGGGGTGTCCCAGAACTACCTAGCCTAACAAAGAATAAACAAAAATTTTGAAAAAAATAACCATGGCTGAAAGAATTAACCTTTTAAAGCTCAACTGTGAAATTATTTATTTTCTTTCTCTTTCTTTCTGATTAGCGACCATTAATTGTGGGCGTTTCCATTAAATTTTTCATATAGAGAAAATTGGTCATCGTTATATCATTCAACATTCTTATTAAAGGTCTCAGTACAACCGATATCAAAAGTGAACTGGATTCCACTCTAGGGGAGTCTGTTCCGTCATTCGCAACTGTGAAATATTGGGTTGCAAAGTTTAAAGGAGGCCGTACGAGCTGTCAAGATGAACCCCGCAGTGGTCGACCAAATGAGGTCACCACGCCAGAATTGGTTAAAAAAATCCACAAAATCATACTGGACAACCATCAATTGAAAGTACGCGAGGTAGCTGATTTAACACGCATCTCAAAAAGTGCTGTACATCGCATATTGGCTGAAGATTGGGACCTGAAAAAGCTGTGCGCACGATGGGTGCCGCGTTTACTCACAATCGACCAAAAACAACGTCGTGAAGATGTTTCGATGAATTGTTTCGACTTTTGCATCGATTTATAACTATGGATGAAACATGGGTTCATCATTTCACTCCTGAAATAAAAGAGCAGTCGAAAGAATGGACCCATAGGGGAGAATCGGCTCCGAAGAATCAAAAACAACTTTGTCGACTGGCAAACTTATGGCGTCTGTTTTTTGGGATGCGCGTGGGATAATTTTCATCGATTATCTTCAAAAAGGAAAAACCATCAACGGCGCGTATTATGCACACCTGTTACATAGTTTGAGTGAAAAAATCAAGGAAAAACGTCCCCATTTGGCGATGAAGAAAGTGTTGTTCCATCAAGACAATGCACCGGTTCACACATCTGCTATTGTCATGGCTAAAATTAATGAATTAAAGTTTTAGTTGCTTCCTCACGCACCCTGTTCACCAGATTTAGACCCTCAGATTATTTTCTACTTCCAAACTGGAAACTTGGCCTGGTGGGAGAAGATTTGTTACAAATCAAGAGGTAGAATCTGGAGTTGATGGCTATTTTGCAGAGTTCGATGGTTCTTACTATAAACAAGATATCGAGGCACTTGAATATCGCTGAGAAAAGTATATCGCGCTAAAAGGGGACTACGTTGAGAAATAAAAATAAATTTATTAAAAATTTTTGTTTTCTTTGATAGGCTAGGTAGTTCTGGGACACCCCTCGTAGTTTATATATTTCACTTTTATGTTTCACTTTGCTATATTATACCCCATACTACTATGTGGTAACGTATAACGGCTTTGTGCTGATATTTGTAATTTCCAAAAATATTTGACATAAACCCATCTTTTATTACACCGATCGACTCAGAATAACTTTCTGAGTCGATTTAGCATTAACCGTCCATCCGTCCGTTCGTCCGTCCGTCTGTGTGACTATGTAAACCTTGTAATCAAACTACAGGTCGCAATTGTGAACATATGTTGATGAAGTTTGCTTGTATGCCTCTATCGGCCATAGCACGGACGCTGTTGAAATTGGTGAAAATCGGTTCATGTTCAGACCTATTCCCCATACAAATGACGCCATGAGATCGACTTAAATTGTCATAATACCAAAATTATCTTATAAATCTCGGTCAAATTGGGTGTATGTTTACTACAACCGTTTATCAGTAGTTCTAAAATAAACCTAATAAGACAATTCTTAGTCATAGCCCCCCATATGAAGCTAATTCCCGATCTTCACTTAAATCTATAAAAAAACAAAATAATTGCACAGATTTTTCTCAAACTTGGTTTTTATATGCTTTTTCAGAAAACCAGTGACCTCACCGAATATGGTTAGGATCGGTCTATTTTTCGACCTAGTCCCCATATAAATATAGCATCCGATATGAACTTTTTCATATCCAAAGGCAAAAAAAATTAATAACAACTTGGTTTATGTTTATTTTCTAAATATAAATAGTTGGACCAAAGAAATAGGGTCTTTAAACATGAAAGTGAAGCTGAATGTTTACAAAACATGATTAAATAATCTATTTCTTAAAATGATATATCAAAAATCATAATATATTTGCTGATTCATCCGATAACCGACTTCGAAGTTTTGTAGTAAATATTATAACCACGAGTTTTCTCCGGTTGCTGGGGTAAGCTCGCGGGATTAGGGATCGTCACAGAAATTTCTTTCTTTGACCGAGAGTAAAAAACAAGTTCTGACGTTATAAAATCGTTGATTCAAAGTATACACTACAGAGCGGAAGGGACCTCCGTGTGGTAATGGCGACTGCTGATGGCCCGCTGGCCCGGTTAGAGTTGTGGTGATCTGGGACGACACACTAGTCTTGGTTAAAGTTGCAGTGATCTGGGACGACACACTGATCCTGGTTAAAGTTGCAGTGATGTGGTACGACACACTGATCCTGGTTAAAGTTGCAGTGATCTAGAACGACACACTGATCCTGGTTAAAGTTGCAGCGAACTGGAACGACACACTGATCGTGATTAAAGTTGCAGTGATCTGGGACGACACACTGATATTGGTTAAAGTTGCAGCGATCTGGGACGACACACTGATCCTGGTTTAAGGTTGCAGTGATCTGGAACGGATGTTCAAGGACCTCCAGGGATGTGTCCAAAGCCCTTCAAGGATGTCCAAGTACCTTCTAATAATGTTCAAGGATCTTCCAAGGACCTTCAATGATGTGTTCAAGGACCTTCCAAGGACCTTCAAGGATGTGCTCAAGGACCTTCGATGATGTTCAAGGACCTTCAAGGATGTGTTCCAGGACCGTCAAGGGTGTTCAAGGATCTTCAAGGATGTGTTCAAGAACTTGCAGGGACCTTCAAGGATGTGTTCAAGGATCTCCAAGGATGTGTTCAAGGATCTTCAAGGATGTGTTCAAGAACTTTCGAGGATGTTCAAGGACCTTCTAAGGTTGTTGAAGGACTTCCAAGGATGTTCGCGGATGTGTTCCAGGACCTTCAAGGATAAAAAATTGTTCAAGGGTACTTACTAGGTTCTTGAGAATACTCCCGTTCGCTTCAACGACCGCAGCCAACTGATCCTCGTTCTCCTGTTATTACCCTTTTTATTGTCGACTGATAGAGAGATAATGGAATATTGGAAAGAGAATAAGGAATTTCTCTCATTTGTTACTCTCATATTCCTGTACTCTCTCATTCATATTTCTTTAACCTACGTAGGACAATACCTAGTGTGTACTTATTACTCCGATAATACAAAAATTATAATTTATATAAATGTAAAATAATAAAATAAGTACACAATTCTCGTGGTAAAATTAATTACAACAGTAAAATGGTATTATGTAGTGTTGACAGAAACGAGGTTACGAATTCTGTCTTTACAATGTTCCAGAAGTTGAAAAGTTAATTGTTGCATATTTTGAGTAGAATTTCCACTACACGTATATGTTAAATTCTTTTGCCAATCAACAAAGTCTGAAACTATTTTTGTGAGGCTTTATACATAAATATTGAATTTTTTAATTGGTCATGCAAAGTTTTTTCAGTACCATTTTCAATTTCCACTTGAAACAAAAATCCTAATTCAACGTTCTCAACACCATCACGAATATTATTATTAAACGTGCTTATTATTATAATAATTATTAGTTAATTTCCTAGTTATAAAAAGATCTGAATTTTCTCGAGCAAATATTTGATTTCTTAGTAACTTTTGTAGTGAAACTAGTGGTACGTTACGACTAACTAATATGTGGTAATAGAGAAAACCTTATCCCCAAAACCAAGGCTAAATACAATTAACTTCATTCGATAGGAAGTGGTTTATTAAATTTGTCTGTGGTTCTATCAGCATAAGTGACGGTAAACGTTCAGGTCACACAAAAGAGATTTTCACGCCAGAAAACTTCGAATAAATTCATGAAATGATATCGGATGATCGGAGAATGAAATTGCTTGAGGTGGCTGAGGCTGTAGAATTTTCAACTCAGCATGTGCATCACATTGGACATGAAAAAGCTATCCCAGCGAGGGGTGCCCCATTTGCTAACACTCGATCATAAGCGTAACCGTGTAACCACTGCAAAGGATTGTTTGGCGATGTTCGACCTCAATTCATAAAGTGTGATACGAATAATCCGTCATAATCTTCAGATTTATCCCCTGCAACTATTTCCTATTTCTAAACCTAAATAAATGGTTCGGCGGTAAAAGATTTACGTCGATCAAACAGGTCATCTATGTATTGAGGACTTTAAGAAAATCTGTTATTTGGAAAAAAAAAAAATTAAATGCGCTGTACTAAATGTATCCAGCTATGTTGATAAATAATATGCTTTTTGTATTCAAAAAGTCAAATCGCCCTCATAAATTAATAAATTAATAAACCCGAACGAATTCAAAAGTACAAGAAGTCCCAGAAAAGTAAAAGAAAATCAAAATATCTAGATCAAGGAAAGGGAAATAGCTGCATTCTTATTGATGGCAAAACATAGAGAGGGGGACAAAATTATTAACACATGCCTTTTTCTTTATATATGTCTACCTGTATCTCGTAAAGGAATAAATTTAATGCCACATTTTGCTTATATGAAATATTTATTTATTTATAGAGTAATTAAAAATATTAAAAAATTAAACATAAATAACTTCCTTGTAAAGTAATTAGCAAAAAATAAACATAACATCCATTTTCATAAGGACTAATTTATTCAACTATTTGTTTGTATTTACGATTAATGTTAAGATTAATTGGGCAATCCACAACAGGTGTTGCATGTTGTATTAAAATACACAATACAAATATTTGTTGTGAACAGTCAGTTGCATTATAATAATTTTAAACGTTTTCTTTATTAATTTTCGATCCAACGAGGAAAGTTCGCTTCGTCGCTTCTGTTATTTCGTATAAGAGAAAACACGTTTCGGTGTTTGCTTTTTGGTCATAAGATATACCCTGGAGTTTTAGCTACATACCTCTTTCCTTTTAATTTAAAATAAAAAAATTTTAAATATTTTGGTTAGGACTGAAAGAGAAAATACAAACATTAATTTTTGCCATTTTTTATTTTATAATTATTTATGCTGATAAAATTGTATTTGTTTTTTTTTTTTTCTTTTTTATAAAAACTGACATTCACTTGGGACTGGTATGTTATGATACAATATACAACATTTACTAAACATAACAGATTTTTCGATGACAATTATCAACAACAATTTTACACTATTGTTAAGTAATGATACAATACCCATTGTGAGTTGCCCAAATATTTTGTTGACAAGCCATTTCTTTTTAAAACTTATTTTAACCTATTTGACATTAAGTCAACTAACTTTTGTCTTAATTCCCTTTCATTTTTTTCCCGTTCCTGTTGGATAATTTCTTAGAGCTGCACCTTGCTTAAAATGTTGAGTTTTACAAGCCTTCTGGCTAGTACGTCCCACATATGCTCAATAGGATTCATGTCATTGGATTGTGAGAGGGTCGGAAGAATATGTGTTACATGCTGAATGATGCACATTCTGACGTCATGGGCAGTGTGCTTGCGGTCATTATCTATCTGGAAAAAAAAAACGCTATCACCAAGACCAAGCATTTTTTCAAAATATTGAGTGAAATATGAACACCAAGCTGCCAACACCTGCTACTGACATACAGCACCACAACATGACCCCCCACCACCATGTTTAAATGTATAAATTGTATTGTCTGTTTCCAGTTCATAATTAGGCTTTCCACGTAAATAGTACAGTGCTCCAGAAGTCCACCGGTTAATGTAGAATTCGATCCTCTTTCTTTGATTCACTTTGCTTATATGGGCCTTTTTTCGTGCTACTCTGGAGTTCTAATTAGCATGATGTAGGGTTTTGCAAATAGTTTTGGGATCTAATTTTTTGCAATTACTTCTAACGTTTCTACTGCCACGTGAGTAATAGTAATTTTTGGATTTTTCTTAATTTATCTTGCAATTGTTTTTTCTTCGTTTGCAGTAAGTTTTTGAGGTCTACCAGTATGCGGACGACTTTGAAGATCTGTATCATTTTTAAAACGTTTGATGATGATCTTAAAAATGTTTCCAATTTGTTCACACGACTTTTTCTGTTTACACAGCCCCAATATTATTTTGCTTCCCTCCTCCGTGGTTTCCTTTTGTTTACGATCCATTTTAAAGATATAAAGACGCCATTATAAAATTGATCTTTTTCTAACAAAAAGTGCAGCAATAATATTTAAAAGTTTACAACACCACATATTGCATTTTGTGAAGAATTTTGGATTTTTCTGCACTAAATTTTGCGAATAGTTTCGTTCCCGTAAAAATAGATGTAATTTGCTATTTTGCAAGGCTAATATGTAAATTTCTTTCTTTTTATTTTAAAGTACCTTATTAATAAAGGAATAATTCTTGTGAAGAACATAGATTGCTAAATATATTTGATAGGAAGATATAGTTTGATATAATAATTATAACGTTATATGTGAATAATATTGTCTACCTCTGTACGTCAAAGAAAACTTTAGCATGCCTCCTGGTCAGCTCATTAAGCTGCCACAACTTTAAATCTGCTCCAAGAAATTAATATTAAATTTGCTAAAAAAGACATCAATCAAAACAATATAAAGAAAAGTAAACAGGCATTCCTCTAACAGAAAATGCAGGAATGCCTCCAAACCATAACAAATTAAGCTGTCACAAACTTGATGAAGGACATTCATAAAAATCTGTTTAAATACAATTGTACGACTTCATTTCATAAAATTAGACTAAAAAAAAATTAATTAACATTTCATTCCATAGTTTACTTTGAATTTTACGACTTTGCAACAAAATATACTTAGTTTTAAGAACTGAAGAATTGTTATTAATTCAAATACTAAGTTAAGATATGATTTTGTATTTTATTTAGAAATAACTGAATGAGTTTTCATAGACTCTGAAAGGTTAATATTATAACTTAGGTTTGCAAGGCAATTTCAATATGATTTAATAAATATGTTATGTTAATATATAAAATTTGGTTTGCTGGGTTATCGGCATCCTTACCACTCATAAATGGAACATTTTACGAACTTTCTTCTTTAGACTCGATTTTGGCATCTTGTGATGTGAAAATAAATTTTTAATAAAATTCCAATAAAAGTTAACGACCAAAATACATCAACTTTTTACAAAAATAAAATAATAAAAAATTGTTGGAAACACTAAAAGAAATAAAAAGCCACACTTACCAGATCAGACTATGTTTATTGGTTCCTTCAATATATCGTGAGTGAAAGTACGTACATACATCTAACAACAACTATTATAGAGAAAACATTCTAAGGACCTTGCTACGGCATCTATTACTCGACACAAGCAGAAACTTTGTGTTTTGTGTTCGTCAATATAATAATGTATGTTGGACACAAAGTAAGTTACATTACATAACATCCACCCTCAATTCATTCGATAAAAATCCATTTAGAACATAAATATTTCTGCCATATATTTTTATAAACTTTATGCGCCTTCTCCGTGCTTGATATAAATTTGATGATGGTGATAAGTAATAGTCGATCAATATGTTTTAAATTTAAAGTCATATTTTTTATAAATCAATTATTTTGAACTTTATATATTTTTAGTAATATGCACAAGAAGTTGATGTACAAACTGAAAATGTATATTGAAAAGAATATACAGAAAAAATATTGGCTGGAATTCGGTTACAACTCGAAACATTTTATAAATTAATAACAATGTTTATTGTATTTCTGTAATATTTAAAAATGCAATTGATATTCTTTTATAACTATTGTCACATCCCCTCATAACTACTCACCACCCAAAAGTGCTGGTATCTTGAGTTTTTTTATGTGACAAGGAAAATCGTATTCTAGGGATCAAAATAAAAAACTTTGCACGAGAAACCATACCTCAAAAACGAATTTTGTTGTCACAACTTTTGACCTGTCTGTCTGTCTGTCTCACTTTGACCCATTTAGAGTGCCTCAATCGAGTCCAAATGTATGATCGACCCCCCCTAACTTTGGAGGGTCGACCCACACATGCCAGTGGCATACCCCCTGAGTTAATTGATTAAACACAATTTTAAAAGGTTTTTTAATTATTTATAGATTCATGATATTGTTCTCATGAATGTTGTTTTTATATTTTAAAGTCAAGAAAGAATATTTTCATTTTCAATAAAAAATACTACAATAAAATTCAAAGAAAATATGAAGAAGAAGTCACAAATAAAATATAACAAAGTTTTTTTTAACAGTTAGAAACAAATATAAATGAAAGTAATTAACAATATAAATTAAGAAAGAGTATAGGAGAAAGAATGACTAATAAAGGATATTTAATATATAACTCCCCCACCCTTTGATCTCACATTGCTCCTGAAATGTGGATTTGATTTATATTGTTAAATTTACAATAATAATAATTACAATTAACAGCATGTTTTTATAAAGCGAATAGAAAAACAGGCGAACGAATCGTCTGTAGACGATAATGTTTGAAAATGGGTTTTTATAACTCACACGAATTCGTTCTTTTAGCTTTACGTTTCTTACGTTAGAAAAACAGCTGACTTATGTTTACTTAAAATAATAATTGATTTTTTTAATTAAAAAAAAAAATTACAAATCTTAAAAAAATTTAAATATTTGGAACAATTGCGCTTAATTTTGAAAATTATAGTGATAGCACGACACGATTATGTCGCAAAAGATTGCGAGATGCAACAAACATCCTCGATATTCCGGAGGAGCGGTAAGTTTATTTTGATATTCTTTCCAACTAACTTTGTTGTTGTTTTATTAGGTTTGTAGCAAGTTTCCGAATTAACAAAGAAGTATTTATTAAGTTGATGGAAGAAATGGAACCCAAAATGAAACTTTCATACAGAAGTACGCACATTCCTCCAACAAACAAGCTAGCAACATTTCTTACATTTCTAGCAACAGGCAGCTACCAGGCATCTATTGGCAATGAATACGTTTCCTCTATGTCGAAATCAGAAGTTTCAAAAGCCATAAATGAATGCCTAAATATTTTTGAGGAGAACTTGTGTAGCAAATGGATTAATTTAGAAAAATCCACGGAAGAGGAAAGTGCTGCAAAAGAACATTTTTATAATGTTGTTGGTATGCCGGGTGTTGTAGGCTGCGTCGATGGAACACATGTTCGCATAAAATCACCAGGAAATCATCTTAAACATTTATATTATAATAGAAAAGGTTTCTACAGCATCAATGTAATGGTGGTAAGATTTTGGTTCTGTTAAAGTTTTAGCTATTCTTTCCACAATTTTTTCTAATTGTTCCGTAATGTAACATTTTTAGGTTTGTGATCATAATATGGTCATCACATATGTGGATGCCAGGCACCCTGGCTCTAATCATGATGCTTTCGTTTGGGAACAGAGTTCAGCGAATCATTATTTTCAATCAAACTATTTGAGAGGTAAAAGAAACACCTGTCTACTTGGTATGTATATAAAATACGTTCAAAAAGATTAAAAGCGTTACTATTAAAAGCGTTACTATTTCAAAATAGGTGATTCTGGATACAAGTTACAGCCATATATGATGACCCCTTATAGAAGTCCCACAGATCCACATGACAGTCGGTATAATGAGAGACATTGCAAGGGAAGGAATATAATTGAGCGAGTAATTGGTGTTTTAGAAAATAGGTTCAAATGTATAATTGGATCAAGAGGATTACACTATAGTCCTGAGAAAACAACAAAAATCATAAATGCGTGTTCTGCTCTACACAACATATGTATTTTTTATAAAAATAATTGGCTTCTGTCTGATTTTGGGAACGAAAGTGATGATGAAGATCGCATAGAAACAACGTTTGAAGAATCAACGGCAGCAAATACTATTAGAAATGATATTGCAAGACACATATCATAATTAACTAAACAAATAAATATACTTAAAAATATTTAAGTACAATATAATATTATTGTACTTAAAAAAGGTGTATCGTTTAACTAAAATTAAAAATAGATTTTTTTTAAATCAAAATAATATTAAAAATATTTGTTTCTGAAAATTCATCAATTTATTATAAAAGAGTAATTTAAAAAACAATTAAAAATCTAAAAACAAAAAAATTCGAACACATTAAAACAAAACTAAAAAAAGCGTTATATTTGATAAAATCCACAAGTATTAATGAAGTTGGAAACGAAAATGAGTTCTATATATCTGAACCCCCTTTAATATAATTAACAACGTCCCGCAACGCAACAGCCATTGCTTGTGTTGCATCTGCAATTGTTATTATTGCCTCAGCCTGCATTGTTCCTGCTTCAGCAATAGCTTTTGCGGCTTCAGCTTGAGTTTTCATTGCTCCAAATATGTCTTCTTATGTTTGGACTTGTTGTCGTAAAAGCCTAAGCTGCTCATCGCGGTCATCTATCAGTTTTTTTCTCTTCCCCAGAAGGGATGATTGTCGCTGTTGAGATACAGTTGACCTTCGAGATGGTGGAACAACTTGTCGTTGAGAGACAGTGGGTGTCGTTGTTTTGTGTGGCTGTGGGTTTTGTAGTGTCGTTATTGTAACTTGTTCTTCGTTTGTTGGTCCTCGTTCAGAAGCAGCTGCTGACAATATTGGTGAGGGTTGTCGTTGCTGATGATGTAGTGTGGTTGAAACGTCTTGACATTTTTTAGCAATAACTACGACCCCGTCGCTTCGTCTTGATAGTGTTTCTTGCAAACTATCATTTAAGATTTCTTCAAAGTTGCAGTCGCATGCATATTTTTCTTGTTTTCACTAATTTTTATCTTGGTGCGGCTTTTCAAGTCTGCACAAACCTAAAAATAAGTAATAACTACATATAATAAATACATATATATATATATATATATATATTATTATATTATATATTATATTATAATATATATTATATTATAATAAATTCGATAACTTTATACTATAATAAAAACCTTTTTCCACTTTTCCGCAGTTCTTTCTGGTGGACCATAGGTGTCACTTTTTGTGCAATATTTTTCCAAGTTTGGTCCGATGCAGCTTTGCTACTTCCAAATGTAGGTACTCCTCTAGCCAAATCAATATTTTCCTGCAGTGAATTAACCAAAACTTGAAATTGATGACTGGTGTTTTTCTTTGTGCTAATATGTATATGAAGAAATGTATACGTGTATATTATTTAATTCAAATTACATATGTATAATTAATATTTACATTTTTTTTGTGCTGAATCCATGTTAAATAAATTATATTTTATTTTTTTTTATTTTAAATTTGAAGAACGTATAAATATTTGTTTAACGAACGATAATTTTCAATCGTCTGATTTTGACGTTTTTGATATAGCATTTCTTGTTATAAAAACCAAATATTCCAGCAAATCATTACGTTTTCGTTCTTTAAAATTGACATTCGCTTTACAAAGACTGAAATGGGCCTTTGTTCGTTGTTTTGACGAAACGAATGAGCCAAACGTTTTATAAAAACATGCTATAAATCTTTTCTATATTAAATTTTATATTTAAAGTTATAACATATATGTATACATATTCATTAAACAGCAAAAAAAAACTAATAATAAAATTTAACAAAAATAATTGATTTTCATTATTAATATATTATATTTAACAATTTTCATAAATTATTGACCAATTAATTTTTATTTTTTTTTAATAATTTCTACCAGTAAGTTTTCTATCAAATTTTACATCTGGTATTCCGTTTTGGTATTTAAAAGTTCTTTTTACAATTTGTCTATCTCTTTTAAAATCCTTTTCGTCTGTAAAATTTGTTTTATTTTTTTCTTTAACATCCTTTTTAATATATTTTGGTTTCTGTTTAATATTATAAAATCCGAGATTTTAAACTAACTCTTTTTCTTTAAACTCATGACAATCTTGTCTATTTTCGTTAATTTTCTTAATTCGTTTAATTTTATTTTCATGTATATAATTATGCAATTTTTTCCAAATTGATTTATTTACCTTGTTATGGAGTAATTCATTTGGTTTATATCCTGTTGTGCTATGAATTGTATCATTATATAATTGAACAGATTTAAAAACAAGAGTTTTATCATCAAAATCTTTATTTTTTCTTCTAATTTAAAAAGTCTAACATGTTCATTTAGTGTGAGATGAAAACGTTCTATATCTGCATTACCAGTATGTGTATATGGAGAGGTAAAGTGAAAATCTATTTCTTCTGAGTTTAGAAAATCTTTAATAAATGCTGTATTAAATTCATTGTCAGCTATATTTTTATTAGGCTTTCCTAAAATTGCAAATCTTTCTTTCAGCATTTGGAGTATAGTCAATGAATTTTTGTCATTTAAAGTGTGAATTGGATACATGTTTTGTTAGTTTGTCTATTCATGTTAGAAATGTACTGTTTTTATTTAAAAACCATATATCGATGTGAATTACTTCATTAGATTTCATTGGAGTCTCTGTTACACATAGCTTTGGTTTTATAGGTCGTCTGTCAAATTTAGACATATTACATACTATACAATTATTTATAAACTTATGAATTTCTCTTTTTAAATTTGGATAACAAATTACATCTTTCAGTTCTAAAAATGTTTCTTCATAGAGGCATAGATTTTTATACCCTATACCACTATGTGGTTTGGGTATAATGACTTTGTGCTGCTGTTTGTAACAACCAAAAATATTTGATCTACACCCATCTTTAATTATACCGATCGAATCAGAATCACTATCTGATTCGATTTAACGATGTCCGTCCGTCCGTCCGCCCGTCCGTCCGTCCGTCTGTGTGTTCATGTAAAGCTTGTAATCGAACTGCAGGTCGCAAATATGAATATATTTTGATGAAATTTGGTATTTGATCTTCCATCTGCCATAGAATGAACGCTATTGAAATTTTTGCGAATCGGTCCATGTTCAGACCTAGCCCCCATACAAATGACCCCTATGAAATCAACATATATTGCCATAAGACCCAAATTATCATACAAATCTTAGAGAAATTGGGTTTGTATGTATATATTACATCCTTTAATCAGTAGTCCAAAAATGATCCCTATTGGACAACTCTTAGTCATAGGCCCCATATGGAGCTGCTTCCCGATCTTCACTTAAATCTATCAAAAAGCAAAAATATTGCACGGATTCCTTTCAAATTTGGTTTGTATATAGTTTTTCAAAGTATAAGTGACTTACCGATCGACTCTGAATCACTTTTTGAGTTGAAATAGCAATTTCCGTCCGTCCGTCCGTCCGTCTGTGTGTCCATGTAAAGCTTGTAATCGAACTGCAGGTCGCAAATATGAATATATTTTCATGAAATTTGGTATTTGATCTTCCATCTGCCATAGGATAAACGCTATTGAAATTTTTGCGAATCGGTCCATGTTCAGACCTAGCCCCCATACAAATGAACCCTATGAAATCGACATAAATTGCCATAAGTCCCAAATTATCATATAGATCTCAGTTAAATTGGGTTTGTATGTGTTTATTACATCCATTAATCAGTAGTTCAAAAATACTCCCTACAGGAAAATTCTTAGTCATAGGCCCAATATAGAGCTGCTTCCCGATCTTCACTTAAATCTATCAAAAAACAAAAATATTGCACAGATTTTTCTAAAATTTGGTTTGTATATATTTTTTCAAAGTATAAGTGACTTTACCAAATATGGTCAGGATCGGTCCATTTTTCGACCTAGTCCCCATTTAAATATAGTGTCCGATATGAACTTTTTCATATCTGCAGCGAAAAAAATTAATTAAAGTGCCACTCAAATTTGGTTTATGCATATTTGCTATATCCAATTAGTTGGACTGAAGAGATAGGGTCTCTTAACCATGGTATAGGGTATCGTATAGTCGGGCTAGACCGACTATAATTTTCTTACTTGTTGTTGTTATGATATTTTTCAAATATTTCTAAAAGGTTTTCTTTATTGAAAATATCCTTAATAAATTTAGAACATTTTAAAAATTTCATTTCATTTACATTTGAAAAATATTGAACTAAAGTTTGTTGAAAGTATGTAAATAGCTTGATATTGTCACAACAAATTGCTACAGTTCCTTTTATAGGGAATATTTTTTTTAAAAAATCTAATACTTTTTCTTCAAAATATTCTTTAATAATAATTGTATGTCTAATCTTTTTTTTTTATATAAAATTTTCTTGTCATATTTATAATTCTTTCCTAGTAAAATAAAAATTTGATTCTTGAATATATTAATCGGTGATTCAGAAATACTTATATAAACATTAAGGTTTTCTTTTCCACTGTGAATTGTAGCTAAATCAGTATGAATTGATTGTTCTTCTTCTGTTAACATATTTACATCTAAACGATTTAGAAAATCTGCAACTTGATTTGTTTTTCCTTTAATGTATTCTATGTCAAAATTATATTCATTTAATTGTATTTTCCATCTTTGGAATTGGGTTCTTTCAATGAATTAAGCCATACAAGTGGACGATGGTCAGTTTGAATTTTAATTTTTCTGCCAAATAAATATGGTCTAAAATATTTGACTGACCAAGCAATCGCTAGTAATTCTTTTTCAATACAGTACTATAGTTTAATTCATGTTCATTTAAAATTCGTGATGAATATGCGATTGGATGCCCATTTTGTGATAACACCGCACCTAGTGCCTCATTACTAGCATCAGTCAATACAAATAATTTTTCAAAGTTTGGGTATGACAAAACTGGACTGATAAATAAAAGTTTTTTTAATTTGTTAAAGGAATCTATATAGTTTTGATCTTTAACGTTTATTATTGAATTTTTCTTTAAATATGCAATCTTAAGTAATGCAATTCGGCTATAATCTTTAATAAATTTTCTATATAAACCTGTTAAACCTAAAAATGATCTTATTTCTTTAATATTCTTCGGTAGAGAAATTTTTTGGATTACACTGATCTTTCCAGGATTTGGTTTAATTCCATCTAGGGTTATTATGTGTCCTAAATATTCTGATTCTCGTTTAAAAAAATTACACTTATCTACTTGAACTTTAAGGTTATATTCAGATAATCTTTTAAAAATTTTTGTCAATGATGAAATATGTTCTTGAAGATATGTTGAAAATATTAAAATGTCATCTAAGTATACTACACATATATTATTTATAAAGTCATGTAGTACTGCGTTCATCATTCTTTAAAAAGAAGCTGGGGCATTTTTTAAACCAAAAGGCATTCGTGTGAATTCATAATGTCCTATTGATGTTGAAAATGCTGTTTTATGTCTGTCTTCAGGTAAAATTGGTATTTGATGAAAACCTTTAGCTAAATCTAATATACTAAAGTATTGAGAATTTCCCAACTTTTGAAAAAAAGTCCTCCATATTAGGTATTGGAAATTTGTCTTCAATGGTGACGTCGCACTGTGGTCAATATTTTGAGATAGCGGCCAAAACTCCTTTTGGTTTTTGTTCTCCGATTTTAAAGTTATTAGACTCATATGAAAGTAGACAGTAGTTAACCTCGGGAGCCAAAAAATTAGAACTCTATTTCAACTATTTCACTGAGAACAGGGTGGTCCAAAATGGGCTTTTTCAGAATTTAGTAAATTTATGATATTTTTAGTTAATTTTTATAGTTTAAATGATCATAACTTTTTTTTTTTCAAGATTTTTGGACGAGATAAATTAAAATTCATAACTTAAAAAAAAACTTTTTAAATACTTTAAGAAAACGGTACAATCAATGTTCCAGAAACAAGAAATTGTTTTACTCGCGCAACCAAGAATGGCTAAGAAACAAACTTATTTTTAAAAAGCCATCAGTAACTACCACGGAAACTGGAAAAGGTGGTCGACCAGCAAAGCCAATTGATAATTGTAGTGAAAGATCACGAAGACGCAAGCTTAAACATATCAATGAAGAAGTTTCTTGTAGCATCATAAAGGATTCATTTCTGCATCAAATTCAACCATCGAAAACTAAAAAGGGTAAAATTGCTATCATTGAAAAAATAGTGGAAGCAAGCCCCAGACGCACAAAAAGGATTTTAGAAAGTATGCCGACACCAACTGAAGAAAATAAATTTACTCCAGAAGAAGCATTTGCACTATTTTTGGATTTGAAAATGACTAAAAACCAATGTACAGAATTGCGGAAGCGAACCAATGAAAAAAATTGTGGAATTTTTCCATCATATCGAGATATAGTTTCTGCCAAAAAAGATTGCTTACCTTCACCAACTGCTATTAGTGTAACTTCAAGTTCAGCAGAAATAAAATTGCAGGATCTTCTTGAACACACTGCTGAACGATTATTAAAGACATTTGATGCTGACTATTTAAAGAAGTTTAAAAATTGCAGCATGACTTTAATTTCTAAATGGGGATGTGATGGGTCCTCTGGCCAGAAACAATACAAACAATGTAATGCGGAAAATTCATCAGATGCCAATTTATTCATGATTTCTTTCGTTCCATTACGTTTAACAAAAACTTATATTGGTTCAGAGCCGTCAACTAGTAGAGCTGCAGAGATAGATGTATGGAAGAATGAAATTCCCTCGTCAACAAAATTTTGTAGACCAATAAAGTTTGCTTACAAAAAGGAGACTCAAGATGTCATAGATGAAGAAGTTCGAAAAATAAATGATCAAATTAAAGAACTTCAACCAGTAACATTTAAATTTGATGACCCAGACATTGAAGTAAATTTTAAAATGTGTCTCACAATGATTGATGGAAAAGTTGCACAAGCTTTAACCAAAACAAAGTCATCGTCAAGCTGCACCAAGATAGTTTTAATGAAGCATATGAATTTGGAATGTCACCTCTTCATGCTAGAATTCGTTTTATGGAGCATATTCTTAAATTGGGATACGATTTGGAATTTGACCCGTTAGGCGAAACAGTGAGAAACAACAAAGAAAATTTGGAAAATAGCAACAAAGAAATTTTTTTCTTTTTTTTATAAGTGTTTTTATATATTTTTTTTAGCAAATGATTTAAAATTTTCACAAAAACGATTTAGTTTTTATTTATTTTTTTTTAATTTAAAAATTATTATTTTTAAAAAAAGATGGTCCGTAACTCGACTGCGCCAGTTAATTGATTAAACACAATTTTAAAAGGTTTTTTAATTATTTATTGATTCAAGATATTGTTCTCATGAATGTTGTTTTTATATTTTAAAGTCAAGAAAGAATATTTTCATTTTCAATAAAAAATACTACAATAAAATTCAAAGAAAATATGAACAAGAAGTTACAAATAAAATATAACAAAGTTTTTTTTTAACAGTTAGAAACAAATATAAATGAAAGTAATTAACAATATAAATTAAGAAAGAGTATAGGAGAAAGAATGACTAATTAAGGAATCCCGCTGGAGGGTTCCCCATACAAACATTTAAAATAATCACCATTTTTGGTACTTTACATGAAAAAATCAACGAAATGTGTGTTATTTATTTTTGGAGTTTATTTTTCTCTTTAGAAATTTATTTAGTCAGAACATATGTAAATAAAAAAATGAAATTAACTTAGTAATAGAAAAGAAACTAAAAAAAAATATTGTTTAAAGTCTTTTTTGCTTTCAAGTCTGGGCAATTTCGCCCAGATATTTTAATAGTACATTAAGTACGCTCTAATTTCCAATTTGATTTATTCATTTATCGCTTTTCATTCCAAACTTAAGTTAAAAGAGTGAACTAAGAACTTTTTTGGCGAAAAGCAAAAAAGCCCCTAACAGGTTAAAAAAAAATTTTTTTTATAATTCTTTTTCTGAAATGCTATGTTTTTATGTATTTATGATTATTCATCAATAAAAAATTATATATGTATATTTTCTTTCGTGACTTTTTATACCCTCCACCCCAGTGTGCGGAGGGTATATACATATAAGTTTGTCATTCCGTTTGTAATAATTAGAAAAAAAAAAATTCTGGACCCCAAAAAATATATATATTTATGATCCCTATAACAAGCGGAGTTGATATAGTCATGTCCGTCTGTCCGTCTGTGGAAACCACGATGACAACTTCAATCGGCCAGATAGGATGCTCGTTGGTATAAAAATGATTGCTATTTAAAATCGCCAAAATCGGTTGATTAGGGCCCGAGATTTGAATGAAGAACAAAAAAGTCTTGAAAAAATATGATTTTCTATGTTGTTGTTGTCACGATCACGCCCTCACTAAGTCAGCTCGGGTGATTATTTTTAGTGAAAATTATTAGCCATGATTATAGCAAGATTTCTGTTTCAAAAATCATTAAAATCGGTAGAACAGGTCCAGGTAAATCTCTGAAAAAGTAAAAAAAAATGGAAAATATGATGTTTCTATGTCGCTCTTGTTGTTATTCTATATGTTGTAATGTTGTAATGTTGTCATAGCTGCACTTGTTGTTTGTGTGGTCGTTGTGGTAATAATATAATAAAAACTAACCCTTTGTACATTTTTTTATCAACTCTGGTAGAAAATTTAAAAGTTTCCATTGTTTTGGCATCACTGAGAAAATTTGTCGACAAGCAGAGAATAATATAAAGGGACTAAAAATTCACCAACATCTAAAGCAAATAATGCTAAACTGCCTAGTTGTTAATAAAAAAACAATGTAAATTTACAAAAAAAAAGTTATGTATTAATTTATTTAAAGAAAAACACAACAATAACTTTTGATGTTGTATTTTTTGTGTGTGATACTTACATAAACATACATATATTAAACAAAAAATAAATATAATTTATATAACAAATATCAATATTCTTGGATTTTTATAACAAGGTGTCTCGACTAGCTGTAATTCATGGCAATGTTTATGTTCAAGTCAGAGAAATATAATAACGTCAAAACACGAAGTGGGCAAATGATGTCGATACATTTCATTTCCAAAATGTCTTTGAACTGTAAAGACTTAAATTTGTGTCCAATTTCCTCCCACGCTTTTCTTTTTAAATCCGTTTTTTATAGTTTTCACTTTTGTAGTTCCATAAACACTCATATTCGCGATACATATTAATGAAATAATTAATTTGACTTTTATTTGATTTAAGTTGCGCCATTTTAAAATACTTAAATGTCAAAATCGAATGAAACTTCAAATTAATGGCAGGGTTTAATGGAGAATTTCTGTCATTGCAATATTGGCGGTCTCCACTAGCCATTGACTTGTTCATTGCCGTGAATTATAGCTAGTCGAGACACCATGTAACATCGCACGTTTTGCAGATATGAAAATACTCTAAATAATATATATATAATATAATATACATATACATGAAAAGCATTTATAACATTACTGAACGTAACCGGAACGTCCCAACGCTTTTCATGTAATTAAAAAAACAGCTGGCTTAAGTTAGTTCTATCATTATTACTTGCTGCCGCTAATGATGAATAATGTTACCCTGTTAAAAAGGTAATGCAAATTTACGGCATTACTATAAAATTGCAATTAAGGTTTTAACTTATTAAATGTATTATTATGATTTATTTCTTGAAATGCGCATATAAAAACGGAAGTTTATTAATTATAGAGCACAAATATTATTAAAATAATACTAATGATAATAAATGTTAACCGTTTCCCCAAAAATATGCATATATGATGAACGCGGTAACTCTATTTTGTAAACACAACATGAAGTTAATATGCCAAACTTATGGTCATATTTGTAAAAGAATTATGGAAAAACGTATGGGTTTTGTTTGTTATTAAAAAAAGTAATATTTATTTATTAGCTAAAAAAAAAGTAATATAAAATGCATTGATGTTGATTTTGTAGTATTTTCGTGTTGCATTTTTGTGTGTAATATTTACATATACATACATACATATATTAAATAATAAAATAATATACATATATTCTATGTATGTATATCCATAAAAACCGCATGTTAGAAATAAGTAATATATAATTTTCCAGTCAAATTTTAGAAAATAGCAATTCTAAGTGGAATTCAGATTTCCAATTATAAGTTAGAAAATATTAGAAAAATATATATATATGTATTTAATTTCAGAAAATCATATTGAAACGTCGCAAATAATAACTTGAAATTTAGAAGACATCAATTGAATTTTAAAAATATAAATTTTATTCTTTAAACACAAATTGAAACTCAAAAAACACATTTAAAAATGTTTATATTTAAAAAAAAATAGTGCCGTTCAGGAGACATTAATAGCATTTCAGGATAAGAAAACATTAATTTAAATTCAATGAAGTTTAGAAAACCTCTAATGATATTTGAGAATTGCGAGCATAAAAATTGTTACATAAATAAAGCGCAATTTGCTGAGAATGTTATTTGTATATTATTTTTCACAATTTTTGTGGATGAAAATTTGAAGTTTGTCAGAAAATAAAGATAACAAATTATCTTATTTCAAATTTTTGGGACATCTGGTTTTTTGCGTTTGGCATCCCTCATCCTTCCTTCAAAATTTGACTTCAGGGTAGGCAAAGTAAAACCCAAAAAATTTAAGTTCAATAATAATTCCCAGGTAGTAGTATTTCGAGTCAATAAATGAAAATATATTTTATTAACAAAATTTGATTCAAAATCAAAAGTTGGCATCACTGGGTTAGATTTTGTAGTGCATTGTGTTATTTTGTGTTACCACAAAAATTAATAGAGAAAACTCCCTTTTAATTGTAAAAAAAAAAAATTATTTTCCAAATATGGTAATATTTTAAAAAAAAAAAATTGAGAGAGCTTTTTCGCAATGAAGGTTAGGGCGAGTTATTTAATTTGCAAAAACTTTAAATTAAACGAGAGGTTATATCATATAACCGGAAACGCATGCATATAGGTATATAACCTAAATGCATGCCGATCTGCAACCACGATGACCAAAAAGCAAACACCGAAACGTGTTTTCTTTTATCCGAAAAAGCTTTATAGACCAACTCTTGAAATAAACAAAAATTATCTGTTAAGCGGATCAACCCAAAGAATTTGCTGAAATTATTTGGTATTAAGTTTAACAAATTGTTTACTTTTTCAAATATATTGTTTACATTTATTATCAGTACTCAAACCGAGGTGGAGGGTATCAAAGATTCGGCACAGCCGAATTTAACACTCTTACTTGTTTTTAAATATAATAAATATCAAGAAGCCAGAAATAAAGATTTTAAAAATTATAGAGACTACATTGTCCGTAAATGCAGCCGAGAAAGTCGAATGCTGATATTTTCAATAAGTTCTGACCCATTTAAATCTAGCATTAGCAAGAAATATGAGCAGAAAAAAAAATTATTTTACCAACTTCGGAATTAGAATATTTCTGATGAAAATTACAATAAAGATGTAGATAATGAAGATGATGGTGAAGAAGGTAATACTAATAGCAATGAAAATGGTGATAACGATGATGAAGATTATGATAATTATGATGAAGATAATGAAGATTAAGATAATTGGGTTAGTTATGATGAATTTGATAATGCAGAGTATATGAGCAGAAAAAAAAATTATTTTACCAACTTCGGAATTAGAATATTTCTGATGAAAATTACAATAAATATGTAGATAATGAAGATGACGGTGAAGAAGGTAATACTAATAGCAATGAAAATGGTGATAACGATGATGAAGATTATGATAATTATGATGAAGATAATGAAGATTAAGATAATTGGATTAGTTATGATGAATTTGATAATGCAGAGTAACACAATTATTTTAATACTGTTTATTAAAATTGTGAAATAAAAACAAAGATTTCAACAAAAATTTTTAAATTTTTTTTTAATAAGCCATTCTGTCGTGACTTTTTTGAGATAATTTTGTATATATGTGGGATTTAGTGAAAAACAATATTTAAATCTTAAATTAATATATATAAATCCTGAGAAAAGGTGAACACCAAGCCAAAAAAAATGTTATTTAATATACACATGCCATACATCAAATTAAAGCACAAGATCTCTAGTTCAATAATCTAACAAAATAATTTAATTATTTTAAGAAATGGTACTATTATAGCCATATCTGTGATGATTGTTCTCAACATTTTTAAATTATCATATTAGTTGCAATCTGGTAACATCTTTTCTCCAAGCGATGCAGTCCAAAATGGCTGACTTAATGTTCTAAGTTGGTAGAGACATCAGTGGTGTGTTTTTTATCAAAGGAATTGCAAAGCCTCTAGTTCAAAGGTAAATAATATTCTCTTTAGAAAAACTAATTATCATGTCACAACCGTAACAAAAAGTATCCTTTCAGTTAGAATAAAACGGATTCTGTACTTATTATTGTTTTGTAACATGTGTAATAATATCAAAAGTAACACTGGCCATGTATGCAAATATAATATAAACAAAAATGCTATTTTGCCAAGTTATAACTATATATAATTAGTGTTACGGTTGTGACACACATGGTGTTACGGTTGTGACACAAAATGTTTCGGTTGTGACATGCCATTTTTGTTGTTGTTATTTACACACTATAAATATGGGGTAAAATTTCGTTTCCACACACGTGTAAAAACAACAATCATACACAATGCAAATCAATCACACGATGTATAAATAACACTCATACACAATGTAAGAATACACATTTATTGTTGATTTGACTGAATTTCTTAATTCAACAATATTATGGGATCGTACAAAGAAGCTTAAGAAGATCGGTAAGTGTTAAAGGGCGATGAGAATAGCAGACGAACGAAGTGAAATTGAAAAAGACGGACACTGAGAGATATAGCATCACAAAATTTACGTTTTTTGTACTCAAGCGAGTACAGTGTAATGGAATGGGTTAAGAAATATGTAGTCATTCAATATAATTATGTTAGTAGATAATAAGATAGCAGACTTAAACAAACCATTATATCTGTGGTCACAAGCGATAACCGGCTAAGTCGACTTAAGAATGATTTCAGTTATGTATGCTATCATATTCTACTAAAAACGCTTTATATTTACATAAATCCTCATTTCTCTATCACTGTTAATTAAAAAGTTATTAATGAAAACATGCTGACCTAAGTCGTAATGAAGCCCCATTTACATAAAAAGTTATTTTTCTCAAAAGCATGATATTCGACGATTTGGGTTATGTATGCTATCATGTTCTTCTAAAAACGCTTTATATTTATGTGAAATCCCCATTTCTCTAACAATATTTATTAAAAAGATATTAATAAGAACTAGCAGATTCCAGCGCTCGAAATTCGAGTGCAATTTCTAGGCAGCTTTATTTTTCAACTTAGCCAATTCACAAACCAACACTTTTATGGTTTATTATTATTGTGAATGAAGATAACAAACTCATTAACAAACACATTAAAAAATTTAATAAAACACACATAGCATATGTATAATTTTATGTATGTGTTAGTAGCAATTTTAAATGCAATCTACTCAAAATTGAGGAAAACATTTAAAAATCTGTAAATCTGCAAAATGGCTAAAAAGAAATACCTTTCAAATAATACATGTTTGGTCAAAATCGGCATAAAGCGGTAGAACAAATCATCGGTCAAAAGAAATCGCCTAGCCTATTAATATTATAGATATACTGACCTAAGTCGAAATGAAGCCTCATTACATTTATACAAAAAGTTATATTTCTCGAAAGCATGATTTTTGACTTAGGCGTTTAATGCTTGTGACCGCAGATATTATCTTGGGTACTATAATGACGTGAAAGATGGCAAAATTTGCATTCAGTACTTAAGAAAAAAAAGAGGGAAAGTTGCCGCATTATGATTAACCTACTAGTGATGACTTTGACACTGATGTTGGAATAGTACAGATTAAAGATTATTTGCCTATTCCTAAAGAAGTTAGGGGGAAATTGTATTTCAAAGATAACAAGTTTTTTAAATTTAGTGTATTCATAACATTGTAATATCAGTATTGTAATTGCTATACAGTTACATCTAACTCCAAGGGACCGCTAAAATGTTTCATAATAACGACATTTTCATTGTAATGCAAATTGTTTGTAATAAAACTAATGCCAATTCATTTGTTTTTTTTTTCTTCCTTGAAAGTTTCTCGCTTGTGGGTTAAATAAACTCTATGATAAATGCTGAATTTCTATTTATTTCTGTACCATGTCACAACCGTAACGCACCTGTCACAACCGTAACAACTTTTTAATATCGTTTTTCTAAGGGACCAAGAGAGAAAAATTTTTGAATACAACTCTAAATAGTTAAATATATATCTGTGTTGGCAATTAAATTTTTTCCATTTCTGTATTTTGCTCAAGGTGGTACAAAACGTAAAATGATCATCAAGGGAAAAAATATGTGTCACCAATTGTGTCACAACCGTAACAACAGCAAATTAATTTTTTGCAATAAGTACAATAGTAAATTGAATAAGTGAAGGTTCCATAATTGTACCTTTAGGTAAGTGCTAAACCCCAAAAATTTTTCATAATGTTTTCATAAGACAGGATAGCAGCAATCACCCAGTAAAGGTGTACTTTGTGTCACAACCGTAACCAGGATTTGCTGATATTTATACCCTATACCACTATGTGGTTTGGGTATAATGACTTTGTGCTGCTGTTTGTAACAACCAAAAATATTTGACCTAGACCCATCTTTAATTGTACCGATCGAATCAGAATCACTTTCTGAGTTGATTTAACAATGTCCGTCCGTCCGTCCGTCCGTCTGTGTGTCCATGTAAAGCTTTTAATCAAACTGCAGGTCGCAAATATGAATATATTTTGATGAAATTCGGTATATAAGCATGGGATGAACGCTATTGAAATTGGTGATAATCGGTCCATGTTCAGACCTAGCCCCCATACAAATTACCCCTATGAAATCGACATAAATTGCCATAAGATCCAAATTGTCATATAGATCTTACTCAAATTGGGTTTTTTATGCATTCATTACGTCCATTAATGTGTATTCCAAAAATGATCCCTTTGGCCCCATATAGAGCTTCTTCCCGATCTTCACTTAAATCTATTAAAAAACAAAAATATTGCACTGATTCTTCTCAGATTTTGTTTGTATATATTTTTGCAAAATACAAGAGACTTTACCAAACATGGTCAGGATCGGTCGATTTTTGGACCTAGTCCCCATATAGATCTAGCATCCGATATGAACTTTTTCATGTCTGCAGCCAAAAAAATTAATAAAAAAAAATTAGACTCAAATTTGGTTTTTGCTTATTTTCTATGTCCAGTTAGTTAGGCCTAAGAGATAGGGAATGGTATAGGGTATCGTATAGTCGGTCTAGACCGACTATAATTTTCTTACTTGTTATTATTTAAGTTATTTAATAGCACATTAAGTACGCTCTAATTTCCAATTTGATTTATTCATTTATCGCTTTTCATTCCAAACTCAGAGTTAAAATAGTGACCTAATATTTTTTTTGAAAAACAAAAAAGCGGCTAACAGGTTAAAAAAAAATTTTTTTATAAATCTTTTTCTTAAATGCTGTGTTTTTATGTATTTATGATTATTCATCAATAAAAATTTGTAATATTCTATTTCGTGACTATTTTGAGATAAATTTGTGTATTTATGGGATTTAGTGAAAAACAAAATTTGGAATTTAAATTCAATTTATACTAATATGAATACACATTATATGTTTATTCTTTACTTTTTAATAACACATTATGTACCCTCTACTTTTCATGTTATTTATTAATTTATCTCTTTTAATTCCTAACTTACAATCAAACTAGTGAAGTAAGAACTTTTTTGCCGAAAAACAAAAAAGCGCCTAACAGGTTAAAACAAATTTTTTTTTCCATTTTTTTCTAAAATGCTGTGTTTTTATGTATTTACGATTAATCATCAATAAAAATTCAAAATATTTATAAACTACGGGTTCCCTGAATTAATCGCCACTTTGAGTATCATCAAACCCACTGTGTGACGGGAAGAAAATATGCTTTTTTGATTTGCTGATGGGTTTTGTTAGCTGTCTCTTTGGTTGCTGATTAGACAAAATTAACAAATTAGGCTTGACGAGCATTTCACCTTGGTTCTTCAAAGCCCTGACAATCTAACAGCCATGGCAGAGCACACAAGTGTAGGTACGGGCAAAGTCTTTTGATGCTTGAAATGTGGCATTGTGGCATCAATCTACAAAACTGAATATGTTTAGAGGTAAATTTCTTAAGATGCGCATTTTACATTTTCTTCTCTTTATAGTATCAATTTGCAAACATTTTTCTGGGTGAGAATTTTGCAAAAAAAAAAAATTATAATACCATATTAAAAGTACCCTTTCTGCAAATTACTTCAATGTATGCAAAAATTCCTTTCAACACATTATAAAGACAACTATTTATAAAGGGAGACTTTTGAAAACATTATAATAAGAAAAATAAGTGTGGCATTGTTTATCTTTCTGCACTGTTAAACAGATATTAATATTTTATTATGAATTTGTTAGAATACATTTTTATCAGTCAGTATTTGAATTTGTTGGCTGTTTGTATTACCAAACTGTACTGAAGTAAAAATGATATGTTATATAACTACAAAGTCAGAAAGTTGTTTAAAACATGACATTGCTTAAACAATATATTGCTTAAATAATATATGTAAACCTGCGTGCCCAATTGGAAAAGTTCCCAGTGTATATTTGTAACAGATATAACAAAATTCTGTTTTCGTGGACACTATTAATACATTTCCAATGGTACATGTGTTGAAGATATACATACAAACATCGCATATTTCTGTATGTTGGAGAGATTTTGGTCTTAAATTAAACCAAAAAGAAAACAAAAAAGTTGGACATTGCCTTAATCTGATATTGTCGTTTAGACAGGAGAACAAACCGTAAGGTGTAAATATAACTTTATTTTTGCATATAAATGAAGTGAAATTTGTTTATTGTTTTTATAATTTTTTTTTCTGTCTTTTCGAAATAAACCAATGTAACTTGCATAATTGGCTTATTTAAGACTTTGAAGGTCTTAAATATAAAAGAAATATTTATGTTATATCAGTGTCCCCTGTGTTCGTTTACCGTAAATTTTTTTGAGTATTGTTGTCAAAAACTAAGTTTCCGCTTAGTTAAGTTCTCCCATTTGATGATATAAATATTTTTCTGTCTCAAAAGTGACGCTGAATAGTATAACTTTTCATTTTGTTTCTGTCGCTTTTAAAAACTATTATTTATAACCGGCAAAGTTTTTATTAGAGATTTTTTAAAATGCAAATTGCCATATGTAGCAAGGTAAGTGACATTACCTTACTTATTTAGCCAAGTGATATAGAACTAACAGCGCTTTGAATTGTAATTTTTAATATGTCAATAATATCTTAAGTGCTTGTGAACAAAATAAAGTTTGGCTTTCAAATTTCTTTAATTGATTTCGCTTAGAAATACCTACCTCGAGATTCGTTTTATTTAAATCTATATATTAATATTTGAAGGAAAATTTTTGGAACCCTTTTGCAGCGAAATGCGCAAACGGAGGAGAGTAAAATTTGGCATTGTTATAATTCATGTGGTGGAGAAGTGCCGAATGATAAAATTTATGTACAGTAGAAATACATTAAATTAAATAAAATAAAATAAAATATTAATAATAAATAATTTTAATTTTAATTTCACTCAACTCACAGTTCATCGAATTTCATTACAATTGCATATCACACGACCTGTATTGAATTGTGATTTGGCTAAAATTAATTAGCATACTTTAAGGGTCTTAAAAAATTATATATTAAGAAACTCATTTATATATCTTCTGTGTGTTCAATAAATAAATATTTATAATGAAATTTAATGAATTCTATTTAAACTTAAATATTCATAAATTTTCTATACATATCGATTTAAAACAAGCACAAAAAAGGAAAAATAAGATTTCCTAGCATTCGCACTCGAATTTTAATATGAAGATGACGGTATATGCACAGAAAAAACATTAATTGAGAAACGGTTACGACTACAAAAATTTTTTATGTAATAACAATTTTTGCAGTTATTATTTAATATTTGAAAATACAACATATTTCCTTCAACAACTACCATACCAACATAAGCCTTTTAAAATGAAGATATCCATAATAACAAAATTAATTCCCATTACCAGTCAAACTCTTTACATAAATTTATAAACCACTTTAATTGAGACAGCTATATTAAATGAAGTATAACATGCTTCATTCCTCAATACTGGCGATTGCAACTAATAGTTCTATTAGAACAACATATTTTAAACCGAAAATATGTTAACAGATATTGTAACAAAATATTGGTACAAATACTGTAAATCAAATATGAACTAGAATTAATGTTCAGTTATAATAAGAGAAAATCAAATTTTTATCCTATATTGGTATATGGAACCGAAAGGGAACCGCGTGAATCCAATTCTGTTGTAAATACCAAAAGACTATAAAAATATATATAGCCAGACCGAATTTTCGAATTAATTTGTAATTTTTTTAAAACAAAATAAAAAGAAATTTTTAAATATTTTGTAAAAATTTAACTTTATAAAGCAATGTGAAAATTCGAAAAACAAAAATGCATTCGTAGTTGAGATTTTAAAGAAAGCGTTCCAATTTTAATCAAAATATAAAATAATTTTAAATTTAATTTCAAAACAGAAAATATTCAAAACAATTGTATTTTTCAGTTGGTGATTTTTTTTTTTTTGAGTTTTCCTTTGCTATACGCTTTTTTGATTTTCAGTTTTGATTTTAAGTACCTAGTGGGTGCTCTCTCTTCTTACGAAATGAAGAAGACTCTGATGGAGGAAGAAATGTAAATTAGAAAAAAGCCGAAAATGATGCTGATAAATTAACACCATTACCTGAAGATAATGACACACTAAATAACTCCCCATATTGGATCGCTGGCCGTACACAAAATGATGACGATGATCTCGTGTTTCCTACAGGAGACATAAAAATGAAATATGGTGCGGTGCATCGTGGCCTATATGTTGTATATATGGATGCTAGAAAGAAGACTGAAATTGTAACTGAAGATGAGAATGTTGAAAAGGAGAAAACTACGAATGATCATATGTAAACAGTGGACTGACTCCAGACTACCCATTAACCAATTCAGATTAACACGTGCCTTAGCGGAGCTTAAAGTTCCTGGTATTATCGATATTGTGAAGATTGGCTACTCGCGCTGTAAAGTGGTGATAAATTCACAGGTGAATGCAAACAATCTAATTGATGAAAAAAAGATTAGAGAAATATGATTACGAAGTGAAGGTCTTTGAGCACATAGAAACAGAGAGTGAAGACTATGAATGTAAAGGTTGTTTTTGAACGTCCGCAGATCCCCAATGAGATAAATTTAGCTTCAACGAAGGTGACAACAAAACCTTTTATCCCCTTTTTCCAATGCTATAGGTGCTATAGATTTAACCACAAGGCAAGCAGAGAATTGCGAATTTTAATAAATGCTTTGAGAAAATGAGGAGAAATCAGCTTGCGAAATTTCTGAAATTAAGTACTCCAACTGTCATGAGGCTCACCCACCAATGGACAGAAATTGCCCAGCCAGAGAGATGGCTCTAAACTTAAAGAGGCTAATGGTTCTTGAGAGGCTCGTGGAAGATATGCTAATATCATGGGAGCTAATGGATTTGAAATTATGGGTGATGAATATATGGATAGATCATTCCCTACCATTAAACGAAAACAACAACATAATATTATTAACAACACTACCGAAGCGGCAAAACATATCCATAAGAACATATCATACGCCAAGGCAACAAAAATTAATTTAAATAGGAGAAGAGAAGAGGATAATGCAAGAGAAAATATGGTGGAATGGAAAAAGTTAACTGGAAGTTTTGCAGAACGTTATTGTTATGTATTGTTGATCTGTATTGGAATACATAGTCATTTATTGTTCGGTTTAAGATCATGTATATATTTTTCTAATGAAAGAGAGAACAATCATCATTTAAGAGGGATCTGGAGAATTCGTATAAAACTTCAGAAGTTGAAAAACTGATAAGTAAATTGAATGCAGTCATAACATCATGGATGAACATTGAATTGAACGAGGGTAAGTCCCATAGCACAATAAAGCAGGCAATAAGGAGACACTAGAATTTTACTTATATAATAATAACTTTGATTTGGCACTTCTTTCGCAAACGTGGTTGGAGGACTACAGGTGTACTTTCATACGAAATTACAACTTCATTGGTGAATATAGAGATGACGGCTATGGTGGCGTATGCACCTACATGAAAAATAGCATCGAATTTCATATTAATAGAATTTTAACCAATTGTGAGGCGGTTTCGGTGACTACTTACCAGGAATTTGAACTTGATAAGTTTATACTTTCCACCTGAGGATAATGAAACTTTTATTCAATGCGAATTGAACAAGATTATGAGACTTTTTGAAAACTCCAACAATATCACTCTCATTGGCGGTGATTTAAATGCACACTCGGCTATTTGGGGTGACACTGCCACCTACTCTAAGTGCTTGACATTAGAAGGAATAATACATAACTTTGGTTACACTATTTTGAATGATGGTTCGGGCACTTTTTGCGGCCCACGGCGTATTTCCGCTATTGATCTAACCTTCATTAGCAAGGATCACCACTTTTTCAAATGAAAAACACTGAATATTAAACATTCGGGCTGTAATCATAAACCCATTGTAATCGAATCGAATATCTCCAATGATATTAGGGGCAAAATCAAAAAAGTTATTTATGGCAAGCTTTATAAGGACCTATCTAACATAGAAATGGCTGATGATATAATGAGATAAATGATAATTTTAATGACCTAGTACAACGCAATACCATTTATTTAAAGACGAGTAGGCAGTATGTTCCTAACGGCTGGTGGGATGATGAATCCACTAAATTGTTCAGGATAAGAAATGCCATGAAATTGCAGTATCATAAGACGAAATTATTTGAACACATCATATTAGCAGTTAAGGCAGATAAAGAGTTCCAAGATCACATAAGGACACGTAAGCGGGAAAATTTCAATAAGCGCCAGGCTCAATTATCGAAACCAGAATCTCAAAATGATATGTGGCAGAAACGGAATAATCTGAAAAAAAATATAAACGATTGAAAAGTGTCAATAACACCTGGAACGACAATTAAAGGTACCTCTTACCTTGAGATGATAACTAATCTTAACGCAAACAATATTGTCACGGAAAGGCCTGAATTTAGAAATAATAATACTTCCCCACCCTTTGAATTTGAGATATTTTTGACCTTCCTGAAAAGAAGAAGACCTGACTCTGCAAAAGGATCTGATGGTATCAGTTATAGAATGTTATTAAATCTCTCGGAAGATGGAAAAAGAATATTATGCGATACTCTGAATGAAATTTTGAAGAGGGGTACAATCCCCGATGCTTGGCGAATAATCAAAATCCACCCTGTACCAAAAAAGGATAACTCTACCGAAATTTCTAACCTCAGGTGAGTAAGTAGCGTGCTCGCCTATCATGCGAGGGGTTGTGGGTTCGATTCCCACCAGAGGCTTTGGTCTGTCGCTGCAAAAAAAAAAAAAAAAAAAAAAAAATAACACACTACTCCCTCTTTCCTCCTTTAACCTATTTTCCTGAAATCAACACAATGCACTGCATCTGTAGGGGGCATCCCCTGAGTGTTGATTAATTAAAAAAAAAAAAAAATATGTCTATTGTCAATATTACACTGTGGAACAAATTCAGTTTGGCAAAAGTAAGGTCGATTCTGAGAGTGAGGGATGAAAACGGAGGTTAAATTAGAAGACCCTTATCGCGGCGTTTGTTTGTTAGTTCGATTTTTTTTTTTTTAATCGACCTTCGAACTTTGCAGTCAAATGCCGATTTTCAGCATATTGTTTATATGGTTTTTTGGCTATAACTCGTCGACTAATTGATATTTTTTCAATCTGTAAAACCCAAATTATTGTTAGAGACCTGTGCAACAACTAAATTTTTTTTAAAAAATTGATTAGGAAATTTTTTGGATTGCTTATGAAGCAAAATGTTGGAAAAATAACTTTTTTTTAATTTTTTATCTACCAATTTTGTTCAGTGTTGGTTTTGAAGAAACATTGAAAAACAAATTATAAAAATATGGAAAAAATATATTTTTGAAATGTTAGTTATGAAAAGTTTTAAGTAAAAAATTAAATAAATTAAATTAATTATTTGGCCAGTTGCCGTTTAGCAGGCGGCTGTGGATCAACATCACTGCTCTCTCTAATATCTTGGTCATCGTCATCATCATCAGAAAGGTCTATAATTTCGTCCAACAGATATTCTGGAATTTCATCTTTGTCTTCCCCTTCTTCCTCTTTTTCCTCTTCTTCCTCGTCTTCCTCTTCTTCAAAGGTGTTTTTGTACCACCAACAAACTTCAGCGAGTATTGCATCTGGAGATTTCTTTCCTCTGTACCTGAAAAATTTGTGTTTGACTCATTCAAATTTTGAACATGGAAAATCAACGGGAATGGTACTACTCGATATTAAGGCTGCTTTTGATTCAGTGTGGCATAACAGACTAATCTTTAAGATGTCAAACTTCAACTTTCCAATAGAAATAATTAAAATTATCCAAAGTTTTCTTAAAAACAGATCATTCTATGTTTACATAAGCTCCACCCACTCTTAGCAAAAAAGCATACCAGCAGGATGCCCACAGGGCTCTTGCTTGTCGCCAATTTTATATAATATTTTTACAGCGGATTTTCCAGCATTAAATTATTGCAAAACTTAAATCTTCGCTGACTATACAGCTTTACTGTGCTCTGATGTACTTACCACTGACGTCATCTCAAAATTGGAAGCTGCATTAAAAGAAACTTATGATTTTTTCACGAAATGGAAAATAATGGTCAATACTCAAAAGACACAAGCAATATACTTTACGAGAAGGCGAAAATCATGTTATTTACCACAAAATTCAATAAATTTCAACAACAACACAATAATTTGGGAAAGTAGTGCAAAATATTTAGGAGTCATACTTGACCGGAAACTTAAATTTAAAAACCACATCCCATATATCATTGACAAAATCAATAAGCTTACAAGAATATTATACTCTCTTATAAATCGAGATTCCAAACTGAGCATTGGGAATAAAAATTTAATATGTTTTTCAGTCAGTTTTTCATGCAATTATGTTCTACGCTGCTCCAGTATGGTCATCATCTGCTCAGTGTCACATCAAAAAAATGCAAATAGCTCAAAACAAGTTATTGAAAATGATTTACAATTTACAATGGCACTACTCAACAAATCGACCATGCACTCGCAAATATCGATCTAGTTCGAGATAAAATTTAAAGATTAACTTCAAATTTTAACACCCGATGTCTCACATCAGAATATGCACATATTAATGAGTTGATCTCAGCGTAATTTTAAGCCTTTTATCTTATAGATTTTATTTATCTTTACTAACAAAAATCAGAAATGTTTTTTTTTTGTTTTGCTAATTTTTCCTTCATACCAAGTGATATTATACCTCTCATGCACCAAACTTCGTTAGGGTAGCTAAATTTTTTTTTAGCATTGTTTCTGACTATATTGGGTTCAAATAACACAAAAAGCTAAAAAAAAAAAAAAAAATTACTGTCCTCGTAAATTTTAGAAAATGTTGTACACATACAACATGGCGCATAAACGGATTAAAAAATATCAACTTTTTTGATAAAAGAAAACAATGTTTTTTTATTTTTTTGCTTGTTTTATTTACAAAAGAATAGGTATAAAATATTTCGAGACTATTGAGAATATACTTAGATTTAATTATTTAATATGGTATTCACTGAAACAGTTTTTTTTTTTTGGAGTAAAACATATGGATATATTACATTTAGTACATATGACAGTTCTGAATCCATTTTTACAAAATTTGCAACGCGATTGTGTAGGTTTGTAAGACGGTAAGTGACCCATACCATCGTACCTGGCATCTCCAACCTGAATTGAGGGTGCGGAACGTTTTGAAGTAGATGGAGACGATTCTGAAGCATCTGATGGACGGCCACGCTTTCTTGGAGCGAAAGCATTAGTGTAAATTAGACCAGCTGAAATTTTTGTTTGGAACTGTATCAGGGTTAGAGTTTCCTTATCACTGACTTTTGTAAGCTGACAATGACGCCTATACAGTAGCCAACTATTCGTAACTGCGGAGTTAAGAACCCAAAAAAAAATTCGCATATAATATTTTCGGGATCGATGGTTGATTCTATATAACTCACAGAGCATATCTGCTAAGTCTGCACCTCCCATAAAACAATTATATTGTTGAACAATATTTGGCATTGGAACTTCTAAAAACTTTTTATCTTTTTGATTCCATCGGCGGCACGAAGATAATAGTTCAATACCATAGTCCGTGGACAACAGCTGTACTGCTTTGTTGTCATACCATTTTACAACTATTATATCATGATCTGATTCTATTCTATGGTCATACGAACCACGGCCTTTCGTTTTCAACTTTGCGTCTGAATCCAACTCAACCTTTCCTAAACGATTACTTCGCACTGTTCCAGTTGCCACAAAGCCTTTGTCCTTGAGAGTCTTCATCAAATGAAATGATGTGAACCAGTTGTCAAAAAAAACCTCATAGTTTTGATGTTCGGATAAGCCTTTTAGCAAGTGAATAACAATGTCTGACGAAATACCTAAACTATAATTCGAGCATGTTCCTTCTCCGATATACATAGCGAAATCATATATATTGCCCGATTTTCCACATCTGGTGAACATTTTAAAACCCCATTTGTGAGGCTTTTTCGGGTTATATTGTTTGAAATGTTGTTTTCCTTTAAATGGTATAACCTGCTCATCTATACCGTGGTGGTGCTCTGCAGGAACTTTTAGACAATTATTTCGGAATCCCTCTAAGATCGGCTTTATCTTTTGCAACTTATCATACCCTTTCTCACCTTTTTTCTTGTCGTCACTGGAGAAATGCAAATACTGTTTTATTTTTTCAAAACGTTTTCCAGTCATAGCTGCATCTATTAACGGAATTCTAAAATCTGCCTGCCATAACATTCTCATTTCTGGATATTTTACGATCCACATGTAAAGAAGGATTCCCAAATACTGCTCCATTTCCTTAAAAGCTACATTCACAGAAGAGCCACTTTGAAGAACTGAATACAGATTTGTCTCTTGAACAATTTTATTTATCATGTCATCATCAAAAAACATTTTAAAATATTGCAATGGAGATTGTACTTCTACATCATTATCAATAGACTCATTCCACAGCTTGTCATTAGATTTTAGGTCTTTTTTTTCTCCATTTTAAGTTTTTTAAATCCACTTTTTGAAATTGTTGCTCTTCTTCCACTCCAGTATTGCTAAATATTGTGTTATCAATTTCCTCCAACTCTAAGCACTGAAGTTCCATGTCTTCGTCGAGTTCAACACTCTGAAAATCTGCAGCCGTTATATCTTCACATATTTTATTTAGAACGCTAGCTTCATCAACTGAAACTTCTGGTTCTGCTTCAGCCTCTGAATCATCCCAGTCGAACTCAAGAATTTTATTAATTTCTTTAGCAGTTAATCCCCTTTGTCGGTCCATAGCAGATTTAACAGAAAAACCAAGCAAATAGCTGGAAATGAAGCAACAATTGTACTGCAAAAAAGCGAAATAATAACAAAAATAAAAAAAAAATACATACCCGTTCATGCACCATGTTGTATATATACAACAATGAATAATATGTTTACCTTTTTTTTGTTTTATTTCACTTCTTTACTAAATAATCTAATTGGAAAAAAATCGTCACTAAATTATTGTCAGCTCTTCTTAAAAAGTTAAGCAAAATTTACAGATAAAAAATCGATCGATTTTAGCGAATGAAAACTTAAATATAAGGCACAAAAACTTTATAATAATGATCAAGCAAAAAACAAACTAAAGTAAAGGCCTCTAATATATGTTTGTAGTACTTGGTTTTGCAAAATTAACCGTTAGATATGAGTAATGTGCTCTCAAAAAGTGTTGTTGTATACATACAACAAATGCATGAAAGGGTTAAATAAATTAATACATAAATTTTTTTTTTTGCTAAATTTACATTGTTTTTTTATTAACAACTATGTAGGTATTTTAGCATTATTTGCTTTAGATGTTGGTAAATTTTTACTCCCTTTATATATACTCGTAGTGTCTGCTTGTCGAACAAATTTTGGATCGATTTTAACCATTTTCCCGAGAACCAATCGATCTGAAATTTTGCAGGCAGGCTCGTGGCAATGACAGAAATGATCTAACAAATTTTTTTTTGTGATGCCAAAACAATGGAAAATTTTTCTACCAGAGTTGATAAAAAAATGTACAAACGGTTTGTTTTTATTATATTATTACCACAACGACCACAAAAACAACAAGTCCAGCTATGACAACAATGTAACGTTTAGAATAACAACAAGAACAATATAGAAACATCATGTTTTTCATTTTTTTTTTAATTTTTCAGAGATTTCCCTGGACCTGTTCCACCTATTTTAATGATTTTTTAAATATAAATCTGCCCATGAATTTGTTGAATCATTCTCAATAAAAATGATCACCCTAGCTGTCCTATTGAGGGCGTGATCGTGATAAGAACTACATAGAAAATTATATTTTTTCAAGACTTTTTTTAGTTCTTCATTCAAATCTCGGGCCCTAATCGACCGATTTCGATGTCAACAAGCACCCTAGCTGCCCGACTGATGCCGTCATCGTGATTTCCACAGACGGACAGACGGACAGACGGACATCGTTATATCAACTCCGGTTGTTATAAGGATCACAAATATATACATATATATTTTATGGGGTCCAAAATTTTTTTTCGAATTATTACAAACGGAATGTCAAACTTATATATACCCTCTGCACACTGGAGTGGAGGGTATCAAAAGGAAAAATAAGATTTCCTAGAATTCGCACTCGAATTTTAATATGAAGATGATGGTATACGCACAGAAAAAACATTAATTGAAAAACGGTTACGACTACAAAAATTTTTTACGTAATAACAATTTTTGCAGTTATTATTTAATATTTGAAATACAACAGATTTCCTTCAACAATTACCATACCAACATAAGCCTTCTAAAATGAAGATATCTATAATAATAAAATTAGTTCCGATTAGGGCAATTCCATAAAAATGTCAACTTTGATGAAAAAAAATTTTTTTTCATTTATATGAAGTAAGTTTAAAAATATATTAAAATGTGTTCCAAGTTACATAATGTAATTTCTTACAAGTATTCTAGATTATAAAATAATTATAAAATTTATTTGTTCACTAAATTTTCTTTTAATACATGTTTAAGAAGCTTTAGTCATTCCGTCACAGTCATTCCGTCACGTCAAATGACAGTTAATAACTTCAACACTATCATAGCTAAGTAGCTCTGAATTATAATTTTATATTGCTTATATATCATATGTAAAATATTCATTAGTTTAAAAACTGACTAACTTCTTAATTGACAAAAGTTCCTAGGTTTTAATACCAGGACAGAGTCATGGTAGCAAAAATATCATTCCTTCACACAATAAGATATTACTCAAAAATAAAAGAATAAAATAGTGAAAAATTTGTTTCTGAGTTTTTTTTTTAAATCTCTAACTCATTAACAATCATTTTCAAACTGAAGAATGAATTTTCAATTGAAAATAGCTTTGTGAAATAGCCTTAAATTCAATTTTTCAACTCAAAATGTCATTCCGTCACATATGGAATTGCCCATTACCAATCAAGGTCTCTACATAAATTTTTAAACCACTTTAATTGAGACAACTTTATTAAATGAAGTATAACATGCTACATTCCTCAATATTGACGATTGCAACTAATAGTTCTATTAAAACAATATTTTTTAAACCGAAAATGTGTTAACAGATATTGTAACAAAATATTGGTACAAATACTGTAAATCAAATATGAACTAGAATTAATTTTCAGTTATAATAAGAGAAAACTAAATTTTTATCCTATATTGGTATTTGGAACCGAAAGGGAACAGCGTGAATCAAATTCTGTTTTAAATACCAAAAGAATATAAAAATATGTGTAGCCATAAAGATATATTTATTCTATTTTAATTTGTTATACAAAAAACTTAACATTTATTTCAAAATTCAAAATTAGAATGAACAAAATGAAAATTATTGACATAAAGAAAACTCAAAGGTAATTAAATTATATAAGAATATTTTGAGCAAACAAACAAGTTTTAACAAGTGTATAAATAATAAAACAAATGTAGTGATGGACACTACATAACATCCTCCCTCGGAAAACAATTATAAATTTATGTTATTTCATAAGTAATTTTAGAATGGTTCTTGCTCTGGATAAATGGGTCATCTTGATTTATAAAAGCAGGTTTTATCAAATCGATAGAAACTGATCGAGTTGAGTTACCATATTGAATTTTAAAAGTTTTGTCACTTCTTTCTAAAACTTTATATGGACCTTCGAAAGGAGCAGTTAATTTTGTTGGTTGTATAATTTTAATAAAAACATATTCACAATTCTTTAAAGATTTTGGCATGTAATATCTTTCTTTGTTATGATATAATACCTCACTTTTAACTTCAGAAAAATGTTCTCTTAATTTGGAGAGCAGGAAATCAGAAGATATGTTATCTTTAGATTCCACAACTAGTTCACCCGGAATTCGTAAGCATTGTCCATAAACCAATTCTGCAGGTGAACATTTCAAATCGTCTTTAACGGATGTGCGAATGCCTAACAATATTAGTGGAAGCTTCTCTGACCATATTTTAACATTGTTACTCGTTAAAATTGAAGTTTTAAGTTGGCGATGAAATCGCTCAACCAACCCATTAGCTTGAGGGTGATAAGCAGAAGTATGAATTTTATGAGATCCGAGTAGAGTTGTCAATTCGCTAAAACATCTGGACGTAAATTGGGAATCTGACAATATTGCTTCTAGTCTACTTTCTTCACTAAGAGAAAATCTTTTGCAAAGTGCTTCTTTAACAGCATCATATTTTTGAGTTACAGGAGGATTTTGAACTATATCTAATATTTTTAAGATAGCATCTTGAGACAAAGATGTAATAATGAACTGATACTTAGTATCATCATTTGTAATGTTATGTAATTGAAATTGTAAATCAACTTGAAGAAACCATGCTTCTGGAACTGAAGACCAAAATTGAGGAATTTTCAAATTTGATATTGGACTAAAAGTACGTGGACCTGAATTAACAGTTGTTTGATTTTCATTGTCATTATTTATTGTTGTGTTAGTTGGAGGATTTTGTGCTGGAAGAGCATCAAGAAAATTATCATCTTGAGAGCGTGTAAGAACCATTTTTGGTAGGTAATTTAAGAAGAAATTAATATGTTTCAGAGGGAAGTTACATAAGTTAAAAGTTAAAAATAAGTAATGCGATAATTAAACGACGAAAAACGTAATAACAATAGTTTGAAAGTTAAATAACAAGAAGTAAAGTTACATATCAATTTTGACAGCCAGATGTAGATTAGATGATTGACCAAAACAGGGTTAAGTTGATTGTAGATGGTTGGATGATTGACCAATATAGGATTGAGTTGATTGCAGATGGTTGAATGATTGACCAATATAGGGTGAGGTTGATTATAGATGACTTGATGGATTAAAGATGGATTGAATTTGATATCATTTGTATTAGATGTCTCCAAAACATAGTTTGATAATAAATTTGCGTATATTCAGTATTTGTCGTTGCGTATAAGGTGCTGTATTCGCACTATTTTCGCCACACTGCACTGTTTTCAGTCGCACCAAAGATTACAAATGATAGTTCTTGTTGTACGAAGTTTTAAATTGTATGCAGCTCTTCATTTATTGATTAAAGATGTATTTGATTTTAAGGTTCTTAATTGCAGGATCACCAATAAAGATATATTTATTCTATTTTAATTTGTTATACAAAAAACTTAACATTTATTTCAAAATTCAAAATTAGAATGAACAAAATGAAAATTATTGACATAAAGAAAACTCAAAGGTAATTAAATTATATAAGAATATTTTGAGCAAACAAACAAGTTTTAACAAGTGTATAAATAATAAAACAAATGTAGTGATGGACACTACAAGCCAGACCGAATTTTCGAATTAATTTATAATTTTTTTAAAACAAAATAAAAAAGAAACTTTTAAATATTTTGTAAAAATTTAACTTTATAAATCAATGTGAAAATTCAAAAAACAAATATGCATTCGTAGCTGAGATTTTGAAGAAAGCTTTTCAATTTTAATCAAAATATAAAATAATTTTCAATTTAATTTCAAAAAAGAAAATATTCAAAACAATTGTATTTTTCAGTTGCCGAATTTTTTTTTTTTTTTCTTGTTTGATGTTTTACTTGGCTATACGCTTTTTTGATTTTCAATTTTGATTTTTAACACCCAGTGGGTGCTCTCACTTCTTACGAAATGAAGGAAGAAATGTAAAAAGAAAAAAGCCGAAAATGATGCTGATAAATTAACACCATTACCTGGGGATAATGACACACTAAATAACTCCCCATATTGCGTTGCTGGCCGTACACACAATGATGATGATGATCTCGTCTTTTCTACAGGAGAATTAAAAACGAAATATGATGCGGTACATCGTGTTCTATATGTTGTATATATTGATGCTAGAAAAAAGACTGAAATTTACCTGAAGATGAGAATGTTGAAAAGGAGAAAACTACGAATGATCATATGTAAACAGTGGACTGACTCCAGACTACCCATTAACCAATTCAGATTAACACGTGCCTTAGTGGAGCTTAAAGTTCCTGCTATTATCGATATTGTGAAGATTGGCTACTCGCGCTGTAAAGTGGTGATCAATTCACAGGTGAATGCAAGCAATATTATTGATGAAAAAAGATTAGAGAAATATGATTACGAAGTGAAATTCTTTGAGCTCTTATTTACAAAAACCGGACTTGTTTTCAATATCCCTGAAGAGATCCCGATGTGGGAATTATACGAACTTCCCTTTGCTAGATTGACCAGAATGACCGGAAATGATGGAACGAAACAGAGAGTGAAGAATATGAATGTAAAGGTTTTTTTGAATGTCTACAAATCCCCAATGAGATAAATTTAGCTTCTACGAAGGTGACAACAAAATTTTTATCCCCTTTGGCCAATGCTATAGGTGCTATAGATTTAACCACAAGGCAAGCAGAGAATTGCGACTTGTAATAAATGCTTTGAGAAACATGAGGAGAAATCAGCTTGCGAAGTTTCTGAAATTAAGTGCTCCAACTGTCATGAGGCTCACCCACCAACGGACAGAAATTGCCCAGCCAAAGAGAGGGCTCTAAACTTAAAGAGGCTAATGGTTCTTGAAAACCCGAGTCAGATTTGAAATTCTGGGTGATGAATATATGGATAGATCATTCCCTACAATTAAACGAAAACAGCACCATAATATTATTAACAGCACTACCGAAGCGACAAAACATATCCATAAGAACAGATCATACGCCAAGGCAACAAAAATTTATTTAAATAGGAAAGGAGAAGAGGAGAATGCAAGAGCAAATATGGTGGAATGGAAAAAGTTAACTGGAAGTTTTGGAGAACAATCATCATTTAAACGGGATCTGGAGAATCCGTATAAAACTTCAGATTTTGAAAAACTGTAAATTGAATACAGTCATAACATCTTGGATGAATATTGAATTGAACGAGGGTAAGTCCCATAATAATTTTAATCTAGTGTATAACATTAAAGATATTATAAATAAAGCAGCGAGTGAAAAAGACAGACAGGGCATTGCTAGCTGAAAATTTAAATAAGCACAATGAAGATACTTCAGTACAATACGCATAGTCTTAAAAATCAGGCAATAAGGAGACACTAGAATTTTACTTAAATAATAATAACTTTGATTTGGCACTTCTTTCGGTAACGTGGTTGGATGACAACAGGTGTACTTTCATCAGAAATAACAAATTTATTGGTGAATATAGAGATGATGGCTATGGTGGCGTAGGCATCTACTTGCAAAATAGCATAAAATTTCATATTAATAGAATTTTAACCAATTGTGAGGCGGTTTCGGTGACTACTTGCAATCTTACCAGGAATTTCAACTTAGTAAGTTCATACTTTCCACCTGAGGATAATGAAACTTTTATTCAATGCGACTTGAACAAGATTATGAGACTTTTTGAAAACTCAAACAATATCACTCTCATTGGCGGTGATGCACACTCAGCTATTTGGGGTGACACTGACACCCACTCTAAGGGCTTGACATTAGAAGGAATAATACATAACTATGGTTACACTATTTTGAATGATGGATCGGGCACCTTTTGTGGCCCACGGCGTGTTCCCGCTATTGATCTAACCCTCATTAGCAATTATCACCACTTTTTCAAATGGAAAACACTTAATATTAAACATTCGGGCTGTAATCATAAACCCATTGTAATCGAATCGAATATCTCCAATGATATTAGGGGCAGAATCAAAAAAGTTATTTATGGCAAGCTTTATAAGCACCTATCTAAAATAGAAATGGCTGATGATATAACGAGAATAAATGATAATTTTAATGACCTAGTACAACGCAATACCATTTATTTAAACCCGAGTAGGCAGTATGTTCCTAAGGGTTGGTGGGATGATAAATCCACTAAATTGTTCAGGTTAAGAAATGCCATGAGATTGCAGTATCATAAGACGAAATTATTTGAACACATCATCTTAGCAGTTAAGGCAGATAAAGAGTTCCAAGATCACATAAGGACACGTAAGCGGGAAAATTTCAATAAGCTCCAGGCTGAATTATCGAAACCAGAACCTCAAAATGACATGTGGCAGAAACTGAATAATCTGAAAAAGTATAAACGATTGAAAAGTGTCAATAACACCTGGAACGACAACGAAAGGACCTCTTACCTTGAGATGATGACTAATCTTAATGCAAACCAATGTTTTCACGGAAAGGCCTGAATTTAGAAATAATAATACTTCCCCACCCTTTGAATTTGAGATATTTTTGACCTTCCTGAAAAAAAAGAAGACCTGACTCTGCAAAAGGATCTGATGGTATCAGTTATAGAATGTTATTAAATCTCTCGGAAGATGGAAAAAGAATATTATGCGATACTCTGAATGAAATTTTGAAGAGGGGTACAATCCCCGATGCTTGGCGAATAATCAAAATCCACCCTGTACCAAAAAAGGATAACTCTACCGAAATTTCTAACCTCAGGTGAGTAAGTAGCGTGCTCGCCTATCATGCGAGGGGTTGTGGGTTCGATTCCCACCAGAGGCTTTGGTCTGTCGCTGCAAAAAAAAAAAAAAAAAATAACACACTACTCCCTCATTCCACCTTTAACTTATTTTCCTGAAATCAATACAATGCACTGCATCTGTAGGGGGCATCCCCTGAGTGTTGATTAATTAAAAAAAAAAAAAAATATGTCTATTGTCAATATTACACTGTGGAACAAATTCAGTTTGGCAAAAGTAAGGTCGATTCTGAGAGTGAGGGATGAAAACGGAGGTTAAATTAGAAGACCCTTATCGCGGCGTTTGTTTGTTAGTTCGATTTTTTTTTTTTTAATCGACCTTCGAACTTTGCAGTCAAATGCCGATTTTCAGCATATTGTTTATATGGTTTTTTGGCTATAACTCGTCGACTAATTGATATTTTTTCAATCTGTAAAACCCAAATTATTGTTAGAGACCTGTGCAACAACTACAATTTTTTTAAAAAATTGATGAGGAAATTTTTTGGATTGCTTATGAAGCAAAATGTTGGAAAAATAACTTTTTTTTAATTTTTTATCTACCAATTTTGCTCAGTGTTGGTTTTGAAGAAACATTGAAAAAGAAATTATAAAAATATGGAAAAAAATATATTTTTGAAATGTTAGTTATGAAAAGTTTTAAGTAAAAAAATTAAATAAATTAAATTAATGATTTGGCCAGTTGCCGTTTAGCAGGCGGCTGTGGATCAAGATCACTGTTCTCTCTAATATCTTGGTCATCGTCATCATCATCACAAAGGTCGATAATTTATTCCAACAGATATTCTGGAATATCATCTTTGTCTTCCCTTTTTCTTTTTTTTTTCTCGTCTTCCTCTTCTTCAAAGGTGTTTTTATACCACCAACAAATTTCAGCGAGTATTGCATCTGGAGATTTCTTTCAATCGTTAACATGTTTAAATTGTGCACTCTGACAAAGATATTAGAAAAATCTAGGAATTAAAAATATGCACACTCTATAGTTACCTTATTTCAAATGGAAGCGCAGTTTGGTGATAACGTTCGACTTGCTCATCAGATTCAGTTGGCGAGTTGATCAAGATGCTGATGCAAGAGATGAATTTTGTACGACATATTAACCCCAATTTCATCGAAAGCTGCCAACATGTTTGCAACAGATTGCCTGTAGTTGTCTTTGCGTTCTTTTCCGAAAAGTCCTTTAATGACTGCTTTCAATGCGAGCCATGCATTTAATTCTCGGTCTGTCAGAACTTGGTCAAAATCTTGACGACACATTAGTTTCCGTATGTCGGGACCATTACCAACCCCTTCCTGAATTTTGGCGTTACTTATGCCGTTTTCTTTTCTGACAAAAAATTTCGCCCTTTTTTTGCCCTTTTTTTGAAAAGTGTATTTTTTTATATATTCTGAATTAAGAGCAACCTTATATTATATGTCAATCGAAAGATCTCAAAGTGCTCTGTTCATAAATGCAAAAAAATTTTGATTATTATCCTCTTGGAAGTCATAGAGTGAAAATATTCAAAAAAGGGAAAAAATGGGGAAATATTCTCACACTATGACCTGAAAGAAGTCAATGGCTGGAAGTTTTTGTGGTTTACGAGGGCCCGACTTTGAGACCTTTCGATTGATGTATAAGATAAGGTAGCTTTTAATTCAGAATATACAAAAAAATACACTTTTCTAAAAAAGGCCAAAAACACTTTTTCAGAAAAGAAAACGGCATTAGTCTTGGGAAAATGTCTTTTAAGCGGTTGAATACTGCTGGTCTTTGTGCGATACATTTCAAAAAATTTTTAGCAATGCCAATTTTAATGTGGAGCAACGGCAACAAAATTTTCATTTCAGGAACAAGACTTTCATGTAGCCTATTGTCTTTAGGCCATTTCCGTCCAATGCGACTATTCTAGTTATGCTGTTTGTACTGGTTTCTTCCTTTAATTCCTTCTCCGTATCGTGAATCCCAATCGCACAAAAAACACGAATATTTTGGACGGACAGATGCTGTTAAGCCTGTAATCAATGAAACTATTTTGAGGTCGCAGCAAATGCGCCACTGGTGTTCGTTATATTTGACTACTTCCAGAATGTGTTTCAAATTATCGAAATTTTCACTAGTGTCAGTGTTATACGCAATCGGAATAGAAGGCATTCTATTTGTGTTGCGCAAAAGCACAACTTTTAAGCTGATTAGTGAACTATCGATGAATAAACGCCAATCATCTTTTTTATAGACTAACCCTATCGTCTCCATTAACTTTTCAATATCGTTGCAATAAGCGAAATTTTTTGCATCATTCACATTGAAGAACTTTTCTAACTCTTTTTGGCGTTTTCGATATACTGTTACTTTGGTACGTTTCGCCAGCAAATTATTTCCTTTCAAAAATGAAGCCAGTAGTTCTGATTTTTTCTGAGTCGAACACAAATTTGCAACAATTCCATTCAGTTGGTTTTGTGTGACTAGGATTGGATCCTTTGACGTTTCATAGGATGCACCCTCACCAGGGTCGTATTCTGAGAAGAAATCCATGGATGTAGCAGCGGCGGTACTGATATCTGTTTGAATATCAATACTTCGGTATGTTGGTACTGGAACGAATTCTGAGTGCGGTAATGGTAATTGGACACTTGGCACTGCTACATAAGTTTTATTCTTTGCTTTCCTTCTATTCAAAGTTTTATGGTAGTTGATACATCCATGGCAATTTTCTTCTTGATGCGGGCTGTTGTCTAACCACATCATTGGTATACCAAAAGGCATAGCCTTCTTCTTTTCACTTTTCCATTGCATAAGAGTTGAATAGCAATTAAAGCAAACTTTTTTAGGGGCATAGTTTACGTCAGTAATAAACTCTTTCTGGAAATACTGTTTATAGGCTTCCAAAAAAAAAATCACTCGCATTGCCACATTTTTCATCGCTTGCTATAAAACGTCCACAAACATTACAAAAATAGTCCACTTTACATTTTGGTTCCGACATTTTTAATACAATATATATTATACAATGTTGTTTTGTTATTTTTATGAAACCGATGCACTTAACTTAAATCACACACAAAATGAAATAAGTTAAAAAAAAATAATAGCGAATTTTACCACGACCTAGCGAAAATTAAAAGACATCAGCTTCGGCTGAGTTTCGAGACTTAACTGAATCTTCATTTTTGAAATTAGTTCGCTTGTACGATATAAAAAAAAAACGCTACCTGTGGTGAAGTGGTTGAAAACAAAAAAGTTCGTTTACTAATTCCTAATTCTTGGAACTTTCCTTTTTAATTACTTCTACCTAAGTCGCTATTTATTTAATGGTTTTGGGATTTTTAACGCAAATTATCGACTAAGACCATTTTCTTTTCAAATGAAATTTATTGAAGAGACTGAGAAGCATATTATAAATCAAACAGAAAGCAAACAGACCTAGTTTCGTGGAAAATATTTTCAAAAAGCAAGAAAAAAAATAATTTTTCCAATATTTTGCTTCATAAGCACCACAAAAATTTTCTAAATCAATTTTTATTGTTGCACAGGTCTTTGGCAATAATCTGGCTTTTACAGATTGAAAAAGTATCAATTAGTCGACGAGTTATAGCCAAAAAACCATAAAAACAATATGCTGAAAATCGGCATTTGACAGCAAAGTTCGAAGGTCGATTAAAAAAAAAATTCGAACTAACATAAACAAACGCCGCGATACGGGTTTTCTAATTTAGCCTCTATTTTCACCCCTCACTCTCAGAATCGACCTAACTTTTGCTAACCTGAATTTGTTCCACAGTGTTTTTTAAGTGTGTTGAATGTATGTTGAAACCCTAGCTAGAAGAACACGTCGCATCGAATAAACTTTTGCCGGAAAGATCTTTCGCCTTTAGGAAGAATAGGAGTACTGCTACTTGTATTAATGATCTTTTAAACACCATCCAATTTCTGCAGGGTGAGAAGCTGAAAATAGTGGCGGCATGGATCGACTTAGAAAAGGCATTTGATTATGTAAATACTGACGTTCTGGAGTTAAAACCATCAAATATGAAGTTTAACAAGGGTATGATAGATTGGATAATATCCTTTTTGAAGGATAGAACCTTAGTACCGGGGAACATTATAAGGAGGGTGAATCGAGGTCGAAGTGGATTAAGCCCCCTTTTGTTTAATTTGTATACGGCATCAATACATGATATTGAAGATGATGAAAGTTACGTTTATAAATTTGCGCACGATTTTTTCATACTTACTTTTGGCCATACAGTTGAGAAAGCCGGATCTAATCTTTGTTGGAAAATTATAGATTTCACTGTAGCGTGCAGGAAGATTGATCTGAGAATAAATCTACGTAAAACTAAAGTTATGGCATTTGGCGCGAGGGCTATAAACCTAAACATTATGATAGATAATATCGAAATTGAGCAAGTGCATGAAATAAAGTACCTTGGAAGAATTATAGCTACTATCAACTCTAATAAGCCTCATGTGAAAAGCGTGGTGGAAAAGGTCAATAAGACATGTTTGTTTTTGCTGACACAAAGTGGTTGCCATTTTGGCGTGGACCCAAGAAAATCAATGCAATTCTATAGAGTTTTCGCTCGTTCTAAAATTGAATATGCAGCTTCTAGTTTTGCGAATCTGACTAAGGCCGCCTTGGCTAAATTTAAATCATGTATGAATTTTCATATCAGAAAATCCTTGGGATTAATAAAAACAACACCGATCCATATGATTTATCATATAGCTGCGGAACTACCCCCTGAATTTCGTCTAGAGTTGAGAACGGCCAGGTATGAATTTTTCAAAGTTTCTTCCTTCTTTTGACAGACCGATTAAGACAAGCCTGTACAGAGTATTTGAGAAATATAGATGGATTTTGCTCAACTTGGAGCAGCAGCAATTACTCATGAAGAAATCGAAAAACTTACAGGTGATTATTGATTTCTATGGTGCGGTTAATGTGGAAAAAAATAAGGGTAATACGAATACCGAAACTATTAATCAACTATTTTTACGGAAGAAAGAAAAGCTGATGGCGAAACAATTCGAATTAATTTTCACGGATGCCTCCATAAGGGAAGGCAAAGCCGGGGCTGCAATTTTTCTCCCGAATACCAACTCCATCACACTGTATAGATTACCTTTTTCCGTCTCTACTATAACAGCGGAATTATTTACCATAAATAAGGCAGTTGCAATGGAAATTACGATGAAAATGAGATAAGTGGCAATTTCAACTGACAGTAAAAGTGGCTGCATAAGCTTATGCGAAGCGAGAAATAGTGACATATGCATACATATACACAATATGCATAACGGGACTCAATTCGTTGACCACGCTGAAGTTCACTATATACCGTCTCACAGAGGGATTGCTGGCAACGTTATTGTAGATGAAGGAGCCAAAAGGGCTATTACAGAAGGTTCGGAGCAAGTGATGAAATGGCCGAAACGAGATGTAATCAATGAAATTGAGAGACGAATATACGCGAATGGGATAGAAATTTTGATTGCATGAAGAGAAGGAAAGGAATCGATTATGGCAAGCTACATCAGTCACTGTTGAAGAAACCTTGGTTTCAAGGCCATAGTATAAATTTGAACGGCAGACAGATAAGACAGATCAATAGAATCATGACGGGTCCCTCTTTCAGCCGGTTCACCCTTGCTAGAATGAAGGTCCGATCGGCTTGGGATGGCTCATGTGAAACCTGTGGTGTACCTGAAGATGATTCGCAAATTATTTTCAACTGTACTGAATACAATCAACAACGTTCTGATTATGATATAGTGCTTAAGTACGACAAGATCCTAGATTTCTTCAGCAATGAGGACAAGGCAAATTATAGAGTTATGGTAGAATTCATAGAGAGAATAGAAGTCAAACTATAACCCACTGGGACCCAAAATTTTGATGGCATTATGCTCCTCTAGACCAGCCAAGTAATCTTCCCATCCTTTCGATAGAAGGGGGATGGATTAATCCCAAATCAAAAAAGAAAAAAAGCAATATTACACTGAAAAAACAGATTAGTTGATTTCATGGAATTTCGGACTTGATTTCAGTGAATTTTTACTATGATTTTTGGTCATAGATTGAAATTATATGATATAACTAATTATAACTCGTTATTTATGAGAAAGAAACTATCGTTGATGCTGCAAATGTTTTCTTTGTTTCAGAGAAAAAATATGATAAAACGAATACAATAAATAGCTAAAAAATTAGTTGATTTATATAATTTTTTGAGGTGATTCTTTGGTTTATAGAATTTTTTCTTTGATTTTAACTATTTAGAATTGGTTGAAATACCTAATTCATTAGTTAATTTAAAGAAAAGATTTGGTATGCCATATAATTAATTAAATTGAAATTTGATATATTATATAATTGTTTCGCTGATTTTACCACTTTCTAATTCGTAAAATTTAAGAAAAAATTCCTCAAATTAAAAAAATTATTCTATGAACGACGTTTAGAAAATTCATTGATTCAAATAATTTTTTCTCTGATTATACAAAAATTATATTCTTGAAATCATAGAAAATATTGTTCAATTTAACCAATTGATTCACTGTTTAATAGAACCTGCCACTGAAAAAAACAAGTAAAATAAATTGGAAAAAAAAATTATTTTTATATATCGTTTTTAAATTTATTTATTTGAATCTATAAGTAATTACTAGTAGTTGTATCTTATCATTTGCTTATCAGTAATTATTTTAGATAATGTACATAATCATATTTTTTATTATTATATGTATTTGTGTATAGTAAGAATATAAAATGATATACTTAAAAAAATAATACATACAGTCGGTCTCAAAAGTGAGTAAACACTTACTATTTTAATACTGTTGTTGTTGTATTTTAGATATAACGGACCTTATCGATATATTTTTTTTTAATTCCCAATTACTTGCCCTACAATTAAAAAAAACACAACAAAAATCTCTTCATTTGAACTATAATTTTTGACTTTTATGATAAGAAATAATCGTAATTTTATTTAAATTTTTCATATTGTTTACTCACTTTTGGTAGCTAATTTTGGAAATAGTTTCAATGAAACCTCCACAGGCGGATGAAATAAAGAGATTTTTGTTGTGTTTTTTATTGGTTCTTAAAAATTTTGAGAGGCGTCAGCCAATGTATCAATACTATTTTGAAAAAGCATGAACATATATTCACAATTTTTAATTATCTCAACAACAGTTTTTCGATTGATTTTAGTTTTGAATTCATCCCACTTCGAAAACAAAAGTTGGCTCTTACTTGGATACAATTTATCAAAATCAAGTTCAATCTGCAATATAGTGTTTAAAAAATTATATAATTATTCAATTGTCTTCTTAGTTGGAATAATTCTAAATACATAATATAAACAAATAAAATCTTACCAGGGATATTCCAATTTGTTGTTTTAGTATTGGCCATTCGAAGAATATATCTTTTTCGTCTCGGATATGTTTTAAACGCAAATCAAATGTGCTTCGCCACTTTTCTACAACAAGAGCTTCAGGTTGTTTATTACGTTTAAGCCATAGTTGATTGCCAATTTGATTGTAAAAAATTTCAGTATTTTCAGTTTCCTCGTCTTTTTCCGGGTTTTCAATATTTTCGCTGTTGTTAATGTGATTTTTGTTTTGTCGTTTCAACTGATATCGACTTTCAATAACTCCCTTTTCCCTGTACTTCCTCAATAAACTATAATACTTTTCTGCCAGTTTTCCCTTCCGCTTTTTATTTGTACTTATATAATATTCCTAATAAATAGAGGTATTAATTGTTTGAATATATTAATATATCCAATATAGATTTTCCAACAATTGTACCTTGCAAAATTTGTTCCAAGGTCTTAAACATGAAAGATATTAATTATTAGAAGACTAAAATTATTCTGAAATTCTCACCTTAGTTTTATTGTCGGTTAAAGTAATTTCAGTTGGCTGAATTTCAAATAAACTTTGGAGGGAAGATGTTGGTAACGACTGAAAATTTTCACTAAAACTTGATGAAGATATCCAAGTAGGTACACTGGAACCCATAGATAGTGTATCAGATAGAGCAATCAAGGAAAATCCCTAAATACATAACAGATTATTAATTTAAAGCACGCATATACAAACCAAGATTAAAAACTTTCTTACGTTTTATTTTCGCCAATTTAAAAGACGACTCCCAAATTTAATACGAAGCGCGTATTTTTCACTTGGTACTAAATTTTGAATATCAAGTTGAGTCACTTCTTTGAAACATTCTACATCGATGCCTCTTTCAATAAAGTCCGATAAAAGTTCTTCAAATCCCCAGTTAATTAAAAGTTGTTGTTCTTCAGGAACCAATACAAAATTTTCAATCGACTCGACCTGGTTGGCTGGTAAGGTTATAATTTCGATGTTGTCGTTATTCTGCGTAGATATATCTTGCGAACTCATGTTTTTCGCTTTAAAACGAATTTTTTTGTATTTTTATTTATTATTTATTATTAATTTTGTAATAACTAAGAAAAAATTCATTGATTTTTCTAATGGCACCTAAGGAGATATTCAATTTAACTAATTTTTTCTTTGATTTTTAGAATTTTAGCCTATATCAAAATTCTCAAAATCAAAGAATGAATTTGTTGATTTGAATAATTCTTTATGTGCAATGAGGAAGATCAATGAATTGTTTCTTTGGTCTGTAGGTTTTTTTTTTATATTCATAAGTAGTGTAAATTACGGGAATTTTTATCAGAAACGTAACGCACATTGATATAATTATAATGTGGCAATTGTATAATATGTCAAAAAATGATTCTCCAATATTTTCGGGTCGCACAATATCTCTGTTTTTCACAATTATAGTATTAATAACTTTTTATACCAAATTTGCTAAGCAAATCAACACACAATTTTTTTTCAAAAACCTTTTAAAAAAATTAACTTGACCGAACTCGATAAGTGCTTCACTTCAACTGATCATTTACATGTACGAATATGAACGCCAACGCCAATTCAATTCCACTACCAATAGCTTAACAACGGGACAATAATATCACAATTCTAAAAATCAAAGAATTTGTTGATTTGAGTAATTCTTTATATGCAATGAGGAAGATCAATGAATTGTTTCTTTGTTTTATAGAATTTTTTGGCATCACTTGAAGGCGTAAAGTAGCGACTGTTTATGAATTTTTTTCATTTTAATAAATTGTAATTTTTTGATATGAAATGAAATCGTAAAGGAGACATATTTATCAGTTTATTTATTTTACAGTACACTGTATTTAGGAAAAGGTTTAAACTAGGCAGCTTAAAGCTGGGTACATCATAGATATTGTATTATTATATGTAAATTTAAGAAAATTTAACGTATAATCCCTTCTGTAGGCTGTAGGTAATTCAATCGCTGCAGGAAGGAAACCTTTGCGGGAGATAAATTCATAGATGCTCAACTGGAATTAGTAATCATTTTCTACCAATTCAAGATAACTCTTGGAAAAAGATTTCTGTTTAATTTTCAAATCATTATACGTTCCAATTATGCATAAGGTTTCAAAAAATCTCATCATTTATTATTTTCATTTTGTTATATATATAATATGTACATATATGTACTACACATATGAGACTTGAGGAATTTACTTTTTTTTAACATTTAAAGAAACCTATTTTGCAACGTAGCTAGAAACAAATTTCTTATAAAATAAATGTATTGAGAAGTCAAACAATTAATTTATGATAACCAACAGAATATTACTTTCTATATTGAGTTCCATGTACATTTACTATTTGTTGAAACAACAAATTTTATCTATATTTTAAATTATTCAAGAAATAACTATTTTTTTCCTCATTTCATAGAAAACTTTTGCAGAATCCATGAAACTGCTAATTCGAAAAATCATATAATCTCAATTGTTCAAATCAAAGAATGATGTTCTTTGATTTTTTTTTTTAATTCGAAATATCAGAGAAAAGTTTATATCATATTAAGAATTTTTGCCCAAAGAATTGTAATTCTTTGATTTCACCAATTCCTTTTTTTCAGTGTATTAATATATCTGTGGTTGTGTGCAAAAAACAAAATAAAATTTTGTGTTTCTGCCAAAAAAATTTATAAAATGTTCATTTAAATGCTTAACATATCCGCAAATATATATTCATCTCAGAATTTAATGATACAATTTTAGCGATTACTTTGTATATTTATAACTTTGAACCAGTACGTAAGTTTCACTGAATCACCAGCAAGTTCCTCAAGCGAACTAAAATTACTTATCGTATGTTAACATGTATTTGAATAGCCTTCACTATCCAAGACTCAGTATAACCGAATTTAATGTAAAAAGTATAATGTAAAAAGTATATATTTTTGGTAAGTTAATATTCTTAGGCCGGCGTTTAAAACGCCACTGGCTTTTTCATAAAACTCGGCACTTCAAAGTCGCCAGAGTTAAAGCACTTAAGAGTGCTAGTGGTTTCAATAAAAAAAACCAGAGCCAATTACTCGTCTTGAGTTCACTTTAATTATTGATTTTTATTAATATTCTTATCCTACTTATAGATAAAACTAACGGTACTTAAAGCTATTTTACTATTTACTTTTTTAATCCTAAACTTAATCCTAATCATATGTTGTAACTTATGTTCTAAATTACAGCTGTTCACATATTATAACACTTTACTTAACTAACAGCTGTGTAATAACAGTGATGGTATTTTGGTTCACTACAACTCTTACTTGTGTAAAATGTTTTAACCTAAAAAAATATTTAGTTTCCCATTGTGCTTATTGTTGGTATTGTTTATCAAAGGATTATCGGAATAATAAGTTATGTAGAGTAGAGAAAAAATATCGCAAATATTTTATAATATAATATATGTATATACAGATAATATACAAAAACAAATAAAAATAAAAATGACAGCAGCCATCGACAACATTAACTTGTATCTCTCATAAAAAAAGTAAAAACTGTCAACCACAGTCAGGTTTTTATTATGTAAACGAACAAGTACAATATTGTTTGTATTTCAAAAGCGTAAAGTTTTTCTAACAATTCTATTTGGCAAACTTACACATGTTAACAAAAAAAAAAAAAAAAAAGGAAAAAAGATTATAAAAAAAAATTAGCAAAATCTCTTATTAATAAGTATTTTTTTATTTATTCCCAAAGAGTTAGTTAATTCATTTTTAATTCAATTGTTAGGGACTGGATTCTCATGTAAATACAAGTTTCTTGTCGTGATTGTTAGATCACCATAAATGGAACCCCTATTCGAATCAACAAATTTGCAATAACAGGCCATCGATTTTAAAAAGACATATTTTTGAATTTTTTATTATAAATACATATTTTTATTGCATATTTGCTTAAAAATTTGAAAACTAATTTATTTTTCATACTGGCAAAATACTGGCATTTATTAAATAAATATAATAAAATAATAAATATTAAATAAAAAACTGTATGTACACGAGCAATGGAAACATTTTAATATTTTGTGTAATATAAATATGTATATATTTTTTAGAGCTAAAATGACTAAAGTGAAATTGTCGAAGGGCAATGTTTTACAGAAATACATATCTTTAAATGCGAAAAGTGCTAGTTTTGATACCAAATTTCAAAGGGAGCAGCATTTTAAAAAAAACTTCTCAACTTTTTCCTACTAATAGTTCTGTTATATTTAACTGATGCTGCTCCATACATGGTGAAATCAGCGAATTCTTTAAAAGTTTTCTACACGAAAATGCTTCGTACAACTTGCTTAGCTCATGCGATGCACCGTGTGGTGGAGGAAACAATTTGACAACATCGATTTGTTAATTTCTTATAGAAAAAAAGTATTTTTAAAGGCTCCTTTGCGTGTTGAAACATTTAAAGCAAAACACCCCGAGAAAAGTCTTCCACCTCAACCCATAGTAACCAGATGGGAATGGTTGGAGGCTGTCGGATATTACGCTAACCATTTTAATGAGTTTAACATGTGATAGAAGATCTCAATGAAGCAGATGCTATTTCTATAAAAAAAAAAACTTAAGGACATTTTAAAATTGCCAAACATCAAAAATGAATTAATATTTGTACGCACAAATTATGGTTTTCTTGTCAGTACAATCGCTCAACTAGAGGCATTTCGTTCTTTGACAAAAACAAGTTGAATAGGTTAAAGATGATACAACCAAAATAAATGCTGCAGAAGGTCAAATTAGTGCGACAATAAAAAATAAACTTGAAAAGGTTTTACAAAAAATTACGGACTTAACGAACTGAAAAAATTGGTTGTATATTTAATTTAAGTTCTAAAACAGAGAATATAGAAAGTGAATTAATGGCATTTAAATATGCATCAATAGCTTCTGTTGACATGGAATGGTCATTATCTATGTTTAAAAATTTTGAGACTCAAACGTCCAAATTTTTCTTTTGACAATTTAAAACAAAACCTGTTTATTTACATAAATAAAACTTTAAATTAAGTTTTTAAATTTATATACTTTTTATATATGTATGTAGATTTATAAGAAAGCAACGGGACTGATTTTGATATCCTATACAACTATGTGGTCAGCCCCATTTAAAAATGATAATTACATCACTGAAATTTTTCGGTATTGAGGGGAAACTTCTTCGTAAGCGGAACATAGTCTAACAACTATATGATCAATTAATGATTATATAATGATAATGAATATTAATCAGCATACGATTCAGTGACAACTATACCACCCGGGTAGCATAAATGCTTTGATTGCCATATTAAGTCGTAAAATGGACATGTTCCGGGATTTATAGCTTTTGTATGTTGTCTTAGTAAATGATATTTATGCGTCAATAAATCGGTATCAACTACACTGTGCGACAAATGGTAGGGGTTAATGATCGAGATGGGGTGAAACCACCGGGGAAGTTATATCGGTCAAAAAACAGTTATACATCTCCAGGCATTTCACTGGGTCACGTCCAGGAATCGAGATATATTGATTTGAACTTAGTAAGTATTGTATAGGGGAAATTGCCACGTTTTGGGCTCTTTTGTTTGACATAACTCGAGAACTACTACTCCGATTTTGCTGAAACAAATTTAAGAAGATTAAGAATTACAACTATGTGGTTTGGGTATAATAGATTTAAGTTAATATCGGGAAGCAACTCTATATGAGACCAAAGGGATCATTTTTGGACTACTCATTAATGGATGTAATGAACGCATACAAACCCAATTTGAGTAAGATCTATATGACAATTTGGATCTTATGGCAATTTATGTCGATTTCATAGGGGTAATTTGTATGGGGGCTAGGTCTGAACATGGACCGATTCTCACCAATTTCAATAGCTTTCATCCCATGGCCGATAGAAGCTTATATACAAAATTTCATCAAAATATATTCATATTTGCGACCTGCAGTTTGATTACAAGCTTTACATGGACACACAGACGGACGGACATTGTTAAATCAATTCAAAAAGTGATTCTGATTCGATCGGTATAATTAAAGATGGGTCTTGGTCAAATATTTTTGGTTGTTACAAACAGCAGCACAAAGTCGTTATACCCAAATCATATAGTGGTATATGGTATAAATATTGCACTGATTCTTCTCAGATTTTGTTTGTATATATTTTTGCAAAATACAAGAGACCTTACCAAACATGGTCAGGATCGGTCCATTTTTGGACCTAGTCCAAAAAAATTAAAAAAAATCAGACTCAAATTTGGTTTTTGCTTATTTTCTATGTCCAGTTAGTTGGGCCTAAGAAATAGGGCATGGTATAGGGTATCGTATAGTCGGTCTAGACCGACTATAATCTTCTTACTTGTTTATTGTTAAGTAAATTGAATTCTTCCGACTTGAGGTCATAAAATTGATAATACAATAAATCCTAAATTTGTTTAATTTTTATTACTAATTCTTACTTTTATTATTATGCCCAATATTTCGATCGAAATCTTCGATCATCATCAGGGGATCTATTATATATTGTATAAAAATCAAATTATAAACACATATTAGTTGCTAAAATAATAATAACAAAACATTTAAAAAATATTTAAAAAAACAACAAAAATTCACAACACAAAATCACAATATTTACATAAATTTTAAATAACTAATAATCCGTGATTAAACTAATCATATGAGTTGTTGTCACCTTCTGTTTTGTTTTGATCTATATTTGTCTATTGTATGCCTATAAATTTGTATGTGTCTGTTTTATAATTTAACCTCTTCTTTATTGGGGTATATTAATTATGTGTAGCATCTCTAGAGTATATCTCTTTTTATAATCGTTCTCTTCTACTAATATGTCAATATTTTCGATATTAGGTTTATGACCAGTCAGCGTACAGTGGGCTGCTAAAGCTGTTTTTTGTAAAATTGGTTTGTCAATTGCTTTATGATCTGATTTATGAGATGCCAGTCTGGATTTCAGTTTTGTTTTGGTCGTGCCAACATACATATATCTTCTGGCATATATTGGAGTCGTCTCCATTACAACTAATTTTATAAACTAAGTTAGATTTATCACAATTTTCCAATTTGGATTTGGTTTACTAAATAGTTTTTTAAATGTATTGTCTGTCTTAAATGCTAATTCAAATTTTTTTTTTTTATCATAAATATAATATTAGTATTCTTGAGTCTTTCCGATAAGCCTGGTATATACGTCATTGATTTATATATTTTCGGTGATTTTTCTATTATTATTAATTTTACATTTTTCTTTTTGTTTTTCGCGTTTCTTATTAAATCGTTATTGGTGTTAACAGGAAAGTCATTCTTCCTTAATACATTTCGTATTTTGTCCATGTTTCTTACATGAAATTCTTCATCGCTAAGTTTTAACACTCTATTGATGAAACTTACAGCTGTGTTGATAATCGTTCTCCTTGTGTGTTTAGAGTAAAAACTAATCAATCTTCCTGAAGCCATTGGTTTTTGATACCAATCTACTTTAAGCAGGATGCCTTGTCTTAATATAATACAATCTAAATAGGGTAACGTGTTCTCTTTTTCAATTTCCATAGTGAATTGAATTCGTCTGTTGAAGTCATTTAATGTTTTGAGGGTTTCGTTGATATTGGTTATTTTAACTATTGAAAATAAATCACCTACATATTTTGTGATTATTCCAGGTTTATGATCTAATTTTTCAAGCGTCTCATTAAGTAGTTGCTCCATAACTATGTCTGCAATAACCGGAGATGCTGGAGATCCCATAGGCATTCCTTTATTTTGCTCATAGATATTATCTCCGTATTTAAAATATCTATTTTCTTTTATACAAAACGTCAGTAGTTCCATAAATATATCCTTAGCTATTTTCGTAAATTTTTCCAATATACCCAATTTTCTTTCAATAGTCTTAAGTGCCAAATTTATACTCTTTAATATAAGTATTGTTAATCGTAGTTTTAAATTCTATTGCGTCTGAATCATTAGTCAAATTTTTCAAAATGTCAATTAGGTATTTGCATAACTCATGCGATGGTGAATTGAAATTTTTTAACATAACCTGTAAACAAAATGAGACATAAACCATGAAAATCGATGTACGCGTTTCACTTTTATTCACAATTAAGTAAAGAGATCTCATTTTGACAAGAATATTGATTTTATGTTTCAATGAATTTGGATAATATTTATTATATATTATTTATTATTAACACGTAAAACTAAAAATATCAGGTTATTATATAGGTACATAGATCTTAAAAATCGATGAACGCATAAATTTAGATTCGTTTGTTTACTCCCTTTACTTTCTTGCGCGGTGGTTCGCCTATTTGTTCACCTGCTTTTGATATTGGAATTATTTTGTCCGATGGGCCGGCTTCTGGTAACGGTTCATAGGTGGAATCCAGCGAAACGCCGGGACACGTATAACTTTTTTTAGCGATACAAATTTCCTCGGTGGTTTCATCCCATCCCGATTTTGGCTGTAGCACAGTGCTATCATTGCCAGAGCCTGGTCAGGAGAAAGAGTTGTTGGCCTTTCACTACAAATTCTAGTCTTTGGCGATGCATTTGCAAGCTCCGTAACAATTGCAGCTGATGATCGCTTATCAGACAAATGTGGTTATACTGCAGCTGCTATTAACAACCTCATTCGGATTGGTCAAGCTCTTTCACTTTTCTTGATTTGCTTTATTCACAACAGTCACAGTCTTTGAAATTTTTCTTTTGCCACCACTACTGGGTTCAGAAATAGAAGGTATACATAAATGTATAGAGAAATTAATTTTATATGCCAGCCAATCGCTGTTGCATTTTAGAAACTTCAGTTTTGATCTTTGAGACTTCCTCCACTTTTCCAGTATTTCATGGCAAGTTTAACTAACAAAATTTTTTAATTATACCCTATACCACTATGTGTTTTGGGTATAATGACTTTGTGCTGCTGTTTGTAACTACCAAAAATATTTGACCTAGACCCATCTTTTATTATACCGATCGAATCAGAATCATTTCGTCCGTCTGTGTGTCCATGTAAACCTTGTAATCAAACTGCAGGTCGCAAATATGAATATATTTTGATGAAATTTGGTATATAAGCTTTCATCAGCCATGGAATGAACGCTCTTGAAATTGGTGAGAATCGGTCCATGTGCAGACCTAACCCCCATACAAATGACCCCTATAAAATCGACATAAATTGCAATAAGATCAAAATTGTCGTATAGATCTTAGTCAAATTAGGTTTGTATGTGTTTATTACATCCATTACTGAATAGTCCAAAAACTATCCCTATGGGACAGCTCTTAGGCCCCATATAGAGCTGCTTCCCGATCTTCACTTAAATCTATCGAAAACAAAAATATTGCACTGATTCATCTCAAATTTTGTTTGTATATATTTTCGCAAAATACAAGAGACTTTACTAACCATGGTCAGAATCGGGCCATTTTTGGACCTAGTCCCCATATAGACATAGCATCCGATATGAGCTTTTTCATATCTGCAGCCAAAAAAATTAATAAAAATGCCACTCAAATTTGGTTTATTGGGCCTAAGAGATAGGGTCTCTAAACGCATGGTATAGGGTATCGGTATAATTTTCTTACTTGTTTTTAAGATCAATTGTTTGATTTGATCCATTACTAATATTTCCTATAATGAAATACAAGACGCGCTCATATTTATCATTTGCCACAGATGAACACCAAACATCGAAAATTTGGGACATTTGCGAGTTCATGCTTAACTTTTGAAAAAATTTGTACGGTGTGTACAAAAAGGTGCCAAAATTATTTTTAATCCCAATGGTAATCTATATTTTTGAGTCCATGAAATATTTCTCAATTCCCAGGCACGGAAAAACTATACTCAATTATTTATTGAAAAGAGTTATTACCATTATTAAATAGAATAAAAATTAAAAAAAAAAACAACAGAAATGTCGACAAAAAATACTAAAAAATCTAGCCCATAAAAACAAAATTTTTTTTAAAACTCTTTCTTAGCTTATACATATGAGGTTTTAATCTCTCTATGACTGTGCGTAACTGTGTGTGACTGTGCGTGACTATCCCAAAATTAATCTGTAGTCACAACAAGACTATGGGCCAAGTTTCAGATCAATTTGATAAGGGGGAATGGGGTTGCCCCAATACAGACAGACGGACAGAGAGAATGAGTTAAAAGAATGAGTTTAAAAAGAGAATATTTATAGTGGTGCAAAGTCAGGGAACTCGCAGCTCTGTAACAAACACGACATTCGGAGTACCGTTACCTTGTTTTAGTTTACATTTCTTCACTTTAACATACATTTGTTTATTATTTGGACACTTGTTTCTCATACTGCATGCAAACTTAAACTTAAAAACATAAAGAACCTTTGTGTGAGCTCACCTGTCGTGGTCCGCCGCATCTCCAATGCAAAGTAAAATATATATAAGTAAATATATGTGAGAAAACGTGTACGTGATCGAAGAGTGGGCGTGATGCTTCTAATACAAACAAAAATATCTGGAGTTCTATGATATCGAGAACCTCGAAGCTTTGTGTGAGTTCATAAGTTATAAATATTAGTATTCGTAGAAAAATGGTCTGAATTAGCGCACCTTACATTAAAAGTAAATTGTTATATCTGAATGCAAAATAAATATGAAATAACATACGTCCGGAGTACTGTGTAATGCGTACATGAAGTAATGTGCTTTAAAGTTAAATCATATTTTCAGAACTAATGTTTGAATTTAAAAGAAAAACAAAAAGATTTCAATGTCTTGCATCTTGCATCTTTATACACACATTTTAACAGATTGGTTTTCTGTGAATAAAATATTCAAAATAGTTATATGTTTATAATTCTAATAATAATAATAATAATGTATATCATACCAAGGTCATATATATGTAAGTAACAAATCTGAAAACATTATTAATGAATAACGCATCTCTTAATTTCCTTACAAATTTATACCATAGAATTCGTAAAAAATAAATTATATTTCATTAAAACCACTACAATTGCTATATACAATTACTAGATGTAACCCGGTGTACTTCGCTACACCCTCCCCCTCCCCCCCTTCCGAATCGTTATTAAAGGGCTCACGCAAAGTCCCAAGGCTCTCACTAATATAGTAATTCAGATATATCACATTAATTAGTGTGTGGGGGGATACCACGCGCATTAGTCTAATCCCGCCCATTTTTTTGTCTGACTACTCACGTTAATAGTTGATGATCTGAGAAAAAACTTGTAAAGCTTTCTCTACCATAGTACTTAATATATATGATTAAAAATTTACTTTGTATGGAAGGTGCCACGACCACTAAAAATATTTAAAAAAAATTAAAGCCTGTATCCGCAGTAAGACTCTGTGAAAATTTCAGGAAGATCAGATGGGTCGTTACGGAGATTACCTCCTACAAACAAACAAACAAACAAACACACATTACCTCTTTATTATATTAGTATAGACTAGTATAGATAACAAATGTATGTCGGTATTTGTAGGAATACAAAAAAGACAAGTAAGAAAATTACAGTCGGTCTAGACTGACTATACGATACCCTATAACATTGTTTAGAGACCCTATTTCTTCGGTCCAACTAATTCGATATAGAAAATAAGCATAAACCAAATTTGAGTGGCATTATTATTAATTTTTTTGGCTGCAGATATGAAAAAGTTCACATCGGGTGCTATATTTATATGGGAACTAGGTCAAAAAATGGACCGATACTGACCATATTTGGTAAAGTCACTTATATTTGGAATAAATATATACAAACCAAATTTGAAAAAAATCTGTGCAATATTTTTGTTTTTTGCAAAATTTAAGTGAAGATCGGGAAGCATCTCCATCTTGGGCCCATGATTAAGGATTGTCCTGTAGATTTTATTTTTGGACTACTGATTGATGGATATAATAAACACATACGAAGCCAATTTGACTGATATCTATATGATAATTTGGATCTTATGGCAATTTATGTCGATTTCATAGGGGTCATTTGTATGGGCACTAGGTCTGGTCATGGACCGAATTTCACCAATTTCAACAGGGTTCATCCAATTGCTGATAAAAGCTTACATACCAAAATTTGTTCAAAATATATTCATGTTTGCGACCTGTAGTTTGATAACAAGGTTTACATGGACACACAGACGGACAGACAGACGGACGGACAGACATTGCTAAATCAACTCAGAAAGTGATTCTGATAAAAGATGGGTCTAGGCCAAATATTTTTGGTAGTTACAAACAGCAACACAAAGTTATTATACTCAACCACATAGTGGTATGGGGTATAAATATCTGGAGTTCTTCTTGAGAACCTCGAAGCTTTGTGTGAGTTCACAAGTTATAGATGGAATTATTCGTAGAAAAATGGTCCGAATTAGAGAAGATGGGCTTGGCACCTTACTTTAAAAGTAAGTTGTTATATCTGCATGCAAAATAAATATGTAATAGCATACGTCTGGAGTGCTATGTAGCGTATGTCATGAAAATTTCAGTAATGTAAAATTTCAACAATGTGCTTTGAAGTTAAATCACATTTTCAGATTTAAAAGTAATTTAAGAGAAAAAAAAAGATTTCAATGTCTTGCATCTTTGTTCACACATTTTCACAGATTAGTTTTCTGTGAATAAAATATTCAAAATATTTATATGTTTATAATTTTAATAATAATAATAATAATAATAATAATAATAATAATAATGTATATCATACCAAGGTCATATATAAGTAACAAATCTGAAAACATTATTTATGAATAACGCATCTCTTAATTTCCTTACAAATTTATACCATAGAATTCTTAAGAAATAAATTATATTTCATTAAAACCACTACAATTGCTATTTACAATTATAGCAAATGTATGTCGGTATTTGTAGGAATACAAAAAAATATGTATAAATCTTTATACATTCACTAACTGGAAAGCCTAACCATGCCAGGCAGATCGTAAAAGTTTAAGCATCCAAACGGTTTTTTGCAGCAAAAACTTTAAAGAATTTTTTTTAAATAAAAATTCAAATTATTAAATAGACAAACAAATCCAAACAAATTAAAGGAATTTTCTGCCTCATTTACGTCACTCGGCATTGAAGAGGCAACATACATTTATCCATGACTATTGACCGATTTTGGAAAATATATCTCTATCTTCTCCAATATCGGACCCTGTTTTTCGATGCAAACGCGATCTTGTTAAGCAAATAAAAGGGCTTTGTTGAAATCCTGGCACGTACAGAACAACACAATACATTTATGTTAGCATAAAACATTTTTAGGCTAATATTGCCAGTTTCTTATTAAAAGGTGGAATCTTTTCAGATCAATCTCTTCTTTTCTATATTTTCTTGATTTATGCTTTCGAAGAGAAACAAACATTCGGGCGCATGAATGAAAAATAATTAATGATTCTTGAGTTATAGCTAAAGATAACATAAGGAAAAAAATATGAAAGATCACAAAAAAGCTTGGCCTGAAAACGCCAAACCTTTGAAGGTTTTACTTTACTGGCTTAGTGCTTTTACCCTGACTCACCCACCAAATATAGATATATATATATCACCACACAAAGATAAATAATTTATGTGGAGAAATACTTCAAAATGTTGTAGCTCTCTCAGACTGATAACCCAATATCCGCATTGGTTAGAATCTGCGTCGTTAAACAAACTTTAAGTACAAAAATTTTCAGCTTTGTTTAACATCTGCTGGCTAAAGAAAGTTGTGTAAAAAATATAAAAATCAATACCGAATAGGGGATTATAAAAAAGAAATGTTAACGCTTTGACCACCTAGCTAACATTACTGGAAATTTTTAATAGTTTTTGCGGATTCGTGCTTGCCGACCCAACATTTATATATAAAAATTTGAAAATATTTTTTTTTTCAAACTAGGAATATGAAGAAAGAAATGGGACCACAAATTGACCATCAACAGTTAACATACATATGTAAAAAAAAGTCATTTACTTTGATCAATATGAGTACAGCTTTTTTTTCTTACGTAAGTAACTCCAATTTGGATTTTTATACCCTATACCACTATGTGGTTTGGATATAATGACTTTGTGCTGCTGTTTATAGCTACCAAAAATATTTGACCCAGATCCATCTTTTATTATACCGATCGACTCATAATCACTCTCTGAGTCATTTTAGCGATGTCCGTCTGTCCGTCTGTGTGTCCATGTAAACCTTGTAATCAAACTACAGGTCGTGATTTTGAATATAATTTAATGAAATTTGGTACGTAAGCTTTTGTCGGCCATAATATCAACGCTGTAGAAATTGGAGAAATTCGGACCATGTTCGGACCTAGTCCCCATAGAAATCGACATAAATTGCCATAAGATGCATATTATCATATAGATCTTGGTCAAATTGGGTTTGTATGTGTTTATTACATCTGTTTATCAGCTGTCCAAAACTAATTCTCATATGGCATTTCATTGTCATAGCCTTCATATAAAGCTGCTTCCTGATTTTCACTTTAATTATCAAAAACCAAATATATTGCACAGTTTTTTCTAAAATTTGGTTTGTATTTATTTAATCAAGATATAAGTGACTCCCAAATATGGTCAGGATCTGTCCATTTTTCGACCTAGTCCCCATATAAATATAGCATTTGATGAAGTTTTTCATATCTGCAGCCAAAAAATTAATAATAATGCCACTCAAATTTGCTTATTTTCTATATCGAATTAGCTGGACCGAAGAGATAGGGTCTCTAAACCATGGTATAGGATATCGTATAGTCGGTCTAGACTGACTATAGTTTTCTTACTTGTTGTTATTGATGTAAGTTATTAAATATGGATCAGACAGTGACCATTTATTTAATTTAATTTTATTTAATTCAGCTACAATAAAGCAACAGCTGAGCAATATTTACAAAAATATTTTATAAAAATAATACCGACTTTAAATACAGTTATAAACATAATCATTAGAGTTCAAATATATCGTTAATCTTCTTTTAATAACATCAACATCATCGGATAAATCAATTAAAGCATAGTGTCTGTTCACTTCGGTGCAAATTCTTCGGAATGGATCGAAATTAATGAAATTTGATCTGTGGAAATTCAGGTAAACCGGCTCATACGATCGAAGTTGTCTGCTAGGCACATTTATACAAATTTTTCCGAGAAGACATTCAGAATCAATTTTTTGTTATATAAGGATCATTAAATTCCTTTGCCCAACGCTTTATAAAAGATAAAACACCATTTGCCTTATTAACAGTCATTGTTACGTGAGAACTAAAACTTAGTCTTTTATCAAAATGAACTCCCAAATCTATGAACGATTCAACTGAGTTTAGTTTTGTGTCATGGATGACATAGTGGTTCGAAGATGGCGAATATCTAGAGAAGGTCATAGACTGAAATTTTTTTAGATTTAATTCCATTAAGTTGACATTGGACCATTTGTAGAAGCTATTTAAGTCAGACTGGAGACGTATACTGTCTTCACTGTTTATGATGGTGCAGTAGATTTTTACATCGTCGGCATACATAAGAATATTGCTATATTGAATAGACTTTGGTAGATCATTAATAAACAGCAAAAATAGGAGAGGTCCAAGGTGACTCCCTTGAGGAACACCGGAAGTAACATCTATATATTTCGATTTAGAGTTATTGAAAATCACATTGCTTACGATGTTTTAAGTACGACCGAATCCATTTTAAGAAGTTCCCGTAGAATCCAATAGCATCAAGTTTCGCTAGCAGTAGATCATGGCTAAACCTTATCAAAAGCTTTGCTAAAGTCCGTGTATATAACATCAGTTTGTTTATTTTTGCAGAATCCAGAGTTTATATAGGAAGTAAATTCCATTAGATTAGTAGTCGTAGACCGTCCTTTGCAAAAGCCATGTTGAGCTGGTTATAGAATTGATGACATTTCCTGTGATAATATATCAGTTATAATTTTCTCAAAAAGTTTAGGTATAGCATTAAGCTTTGCAATTGCTCTATAATTAGTAGCATCACTGCGGCTACCAGATTTGTAGTGCGGAATAATAAACGAATTTTTGCAACACTTTGGAAAGAAGCCGAATTTAAGAGAGTTATTATATATAAGAGTTAACGGGGTAGCCAATATTTCGGCACAATTTCTTAAGACACAGCTGGGAATACCATCTGGACCTGGATTAAGTGAACTTTTTATACTTCTTAGTTTCTTAAGCACAGTCAACACGTCTAAGGCTGAAATAATAATTAATGTCAACCTTGGAATATCATAGGGATATCGTGTGTTGTTTACCGAATTCAGCAAAAACATTTGCAATATCAACATCGTTTGAAAGGACAGTTCATTTTCATAGTGGTTGGGTATGATGAAATTTTACGTTTAGAATTTACAAAGTTGTAAAACATTTTTGGATTTTTTTTATATTTGAATTCATTTTACTAAGATAACTATCGTAACATTTTCTATTTTCTAGGTTATAATGACTTCTAGCTATAATATATAGACTTTGATCAATTTGGTTATTACTTTTCTTAAATTTCCTATAGAGCCTGTTTTTCCGATTTTTCAACCATGTAGTCCATGGAGGAGCATTTACATTAGCTATTTTTATTAAAAGAACAGTTTTCGTTATATTTGTTGAAATTATCTTATAAAAAGTTTCGATTACCTGATCAAAATTACTTCCATCGTTTGAAAATGAAATGATTTCAAGCCAGTTATAGTCAGATAGTAATTGATTTAACAACTGGTAGTTAGTTCGTTTGAAGCACAATGATTCAGAAAAACTAGAAATATTAGGTCTTCTGTGGAAGTGGTGTGGATATTAAAAGTGTTGCATGATGACAATCCTCAGGAAAACTTCACGGAATTGTTCTAATTACACTGAATAGTGTAGGGTTATTTACGAACACGAGATCCAGCATTCTATCATTGCAGTTAGGAACGTCATTTATTTGGAAAACACACATATCAGCAAGAGATTTAAGGAAATCATGACTCCAATCAATTTGGGTAATTGGAACTAAGAAATCAGTATCATCTAAGTTTATCCAAGATGTTGTCGGTATATTAAAGTCGCCAAGTAGGATCAGGTAGTCAGTTGGTCTTATTTTATTTGCAACAGATCTAATAGCTAAAGCGTGGTTTTCATAAAGTTGGAAATCGGAGTTGGGAATTATATAAGAGCAAGTAATAAATAGTAAATTCTTTCCAAATTTTATGGCCACAACCACTAGCTCCAAATTTGAAGAGTTTTCTACGATGATTTCTTCAGCAGGATACATACTCGACACAGCAATTAAAACAGCGCCACCAAGCTTTCCATTTCTATCTCGCCTAAAGATTTGATATTTATCAAACATTATTTCGGAGTTATTAATATTACTTTTTAGCCAGGTTTCCGTTTAAGCAACAATATGAAATTCAAAATCGAAACTGTTCAGGAATATATTAGAGAGCTTAGAATTTATCCCATTGACATTCTGGTAAACAATGTTAAGAGTTGAGGTTGTTACTAGTTTTTTGGGTTCAGGTTGGCAGAAGTTGGAAGACGTGCAAAGTTTTCGCCACCATGTCTATTCCTTTTGTATCCTTTATATTTGTCATTTAGTATGATCGATTAGGGAGTGTTGCAATTGTGAACTATGAACTGTGAATGACAGACTCTCCACCGAAATTATTAAATATTGTCTATAAAAGTTTTGGAATTGACGACTCAATGGAAAACCTCCTACACCTGCTGAAAATTATGATGCAGTTCAGTTTATGATCAATAGTAATTACTTTCATAAGTTAAGTTTCAACATAAAGACATGGACCATCGATATGTAATACATTAGAAGGCCTCAGAAGGCCTTAGAAGGCCTCATTCCAACCAATAGCAAAGCTTAATAAGGGTGTACTCGGGTCAAGCAACAGTAAAATTGTGGGTAGTAGAGTTTAGTCGAGGCCGTACGTGCTGACCCGAAAATAAGGCTATTGAAGTTCATTTTGCATACAAGATCATGGCGTAATTTTTTGGGATTTGTGTGGGTTAATTTTTGTTGATTATCTTCAAAACAGGAAGCCAGTCAAGGCAACGTGTTATTAAATAGAAATATAAATAAATAAGTTGTCAATATTTGCTGCTGCAACAAGTGTTTATTTATTCACTTCATGGCTGAATGTGTCTGTTTATTTGGGAATTCACTAAAGACTTATAAACATTTAAAAATAATGTCGTATATAGGATTTTTGCTAATAAAAAAAAAAACACGGACAAAAGCTTTTAATTACACAAATTAAGTCCACATGCCTAATTTTCTAAGCACACGGGTGAAAAATATGACACGAAATTTTTTTCAATTACATTTATTTTATTTGACATTTCATTTAAATTTGGGTACAAAAATTTTTTTAAAAACATTTGTGTACTTTGCATTAAAAATATTCATTAAAAAACTTGAAGCAATAGCGGACAACCAAAAGTCGTTAGATCTTTTGTTTGTTATTTTATTTCAAAATGTACCAAACCTTTTGTACATCTGTGATACATGCTACTCGTATACTCATGTACAGTAAGCACACAAACGTTTCAATACTTGCTCACCCACTTTTACACATTTTCGAATAATTTGAGTTGTACTGCGACACATATTTATGTGTTCATATAAAGTAACTATGTGTACTTATGTTAGTACGAAAAAAAATTGTTTTATGTAAATATAGGTATGTACGAGTATATACAACCCTAACGCATAAAATATCGTACAATTAGTTGTATGGTAATATTTAAAATAAATACAGTGTATAAAATTTATTTCATTGATTTAGGAAGCTTGTTCTTTAATATGCAACCAAGAATATAATAAAATTTACCATTTTCCAACTTTATGGCTTTCAGAAATATAATATGTACGATATGCTAAAATTCTGGCCTCATATTCAAATATAGAAAAAAAAATTATGTATTAGCAAAATTAGATTTGTTTTAAATTAATTATAAAGCTAGGTGTACGAAAATTCTGTGATTCAGGTAGTATATACCGAACACACGTAGATTTCGTCATTAGTCATACGATTATATAAGTATCTGTAGTCATACTTACATACATATAAGTATGTACAATGTACATACACACTGCCATATGTAAGTAGATTTGTTTGTATTGTACTACTGTATTATTTATACATGGCATTCATACATCATTATTATGATGATGCTGCTGAAAGTTTGTTTTTTGGCTGGTTGTTGGATTATCTGCTATTTGCATTTAGTTACCCGAATATATTTTATGTATACTTTCAGGTGGCTGTTATTAATGTTCATTATTTTTAAATTTTAACGCCTTTTGGTGTTTTACATTATTATATTCTTTTTCATTCAGTTTACTGGCGTCAACGAAAATTAACACCTAAGAGTATTTCATTTCAATTAAGTTTTTTTGTTTTCAACAACGAAACATAGCAAATAAGGCTTATGGAAACAACGAAAAAATAAGCTCTTTCGCCTCGAATTAATAGTATATCTCACTAAATTAAGTAACTTTAATCGCTAGCTCCAACAGTTCTCGAAATGTGATGAAGAACTTAAAAAAATTTACTCTAATATTCCAGAAAATTGCTTGCATCTGCAAATCATATCCGTTAGGTCTAATCAAGATCTCAGTTAATAGATATTAAGAACTGATCACAATGACAATAACCAAAAATTTTAGTAGCGAAATATCGATCTTAAAATGTAATACTTTTAAAAGTTATGTAAAAATTTATTTTGTAGCCTTCTCTTTATCCTCATCACAGATGTAGCTCAACTTCAGCGATTGAGTTTTAGTTGTATTGTATTGTGTTGTATAAAGAGGTGTTTGCAGTACTGCGACCAAAGTGATCTATTGTACTGCCCTCTGCTAATAGGTCATCCCTATAAACTCTCATCCAACCCTGAAGCCCTCAGAAATTCGAGGATGTTGGTTGGTTATAGTAATTTTATGTCGCTACCTAGTATTTGGAAGGAACTCAGGTGCTTTTTCCTGTTGTGTTTTAGCGCTCCACAGTTCCCAAGTATGTGCTCTGGTGATTCGGCTTCCTCATCACAGAATCTGCACATGGGGTTTGCTACAATTCCTAACCTGCTCACATGTTCCTTGAGCCTACAGTGACCAGTTAAAATTTCGGTTAGTATTCTCAGACCGTTCTTTGACAATCCAATGTACGACTATTTCCTGTTGTGCTTTAGCGCTTCACAGTTCCTAAATATGTGCTCTGGTGATCCGGCCTCCTCATCACAGAATCTGCACATGGGGTTTGCTACAATTCCTAACCTCCTCACATGTTCCCTGAGCCTACAGTGGCCAGTACAAATCTCGGTTAGTATTCTCTGACCGTTCTTTGACAATCCAATGTACGACCCACACAACAACATTTTGGATTGCCTTAAGCCCAAGTGGCTCGAGAAAAATTCCCGTCTAACACAATTTTCATGTTCCCTGGGTATGCCTTCCCATACTCCTTTTCCTATTCCACAAAATGGTTCCGGCCCTATTAATTTTGTGGAAGCTCCGCTTCTGGCAAGTTCATCAGCTTGCTCATTACCTTGAATGCCAATGTGTCCCGGGACCCACCAAAGGCTAACCTTGTTGTGTTTACCTAGCTCATTTAGCTTCTGTAGACAGTCCCGTACTAACAGAGTCTACTTCATAGGAACTTAGTGCTCGAATAGCAGCTTGACTATTTGATAATATTGTTATGTTTCGTCTTTTGTGCTTCCTATTCAAGTTGGTTTGTGCACATCTATCGATGGCATAGATTTCCGTTTGGAAAATGCTCATGTGTATTCCCATTGGCTCGAAGTATTTGGTTCTAGGCCCGAAGACTCCCGCCACTGTTCCACTTTCGGTTTTTGACCCATGTGTGTACCATTTGATTGTACCTTCTATTAGAGAATATGCTGTACTTAAACCGTTCCATTTTCTCTTATTGCTAAGTTCCGTAACAAAGTATTTCCTGAAATCATATTTCTTCTCAGCCTTGTCCATGGGGCAATCTAGGAGGGATTAATCATTAACTTGGCTTATTCGGTTCCATTGCCCTTCATAAAGCCTGGTTATAGGTTCATCTCCCTTTATCCTGATTGCCGTTGCCAGAGCTTTCCTCTGCACCACTATATGTAGTGGGCTTAGTTTCAATAGTGCTTCAAGTGATGCCGTTGGGCACGTCCTCATTGCAGCCCTTATCCCAATGCATGCTAATCTTTGTATCTGACTTAGCTCCATTTGAGTCGACATCAGATCTGTTCTTTTGGCCCGCGCTATAGCTCCATAAATCCCTATTGGACGGTCCATAAAGTACGTCCAGTGTAAAATGCTGGGTTTACATCCCCAGGTTTTACCCGCTACCATTCTGCATATCATTGTTGCTCGCTTGGCTTTTTCAGTGATGTGGTCGACATGTGCCTTCCATGTTAACTTATTGCCCAGTACTATCCCCAGATTTTTCACTTCTGCCTTTGGTTCAATGACTTCTCCCAGAATTTGAATTGCCCTCCATCTTGGAAGTTTCCTTTTCCTGCTAAATGATACTATAGTGGTATTTGTTGCATTGATGTTCAATCCTGTTGCCCAGCACCATTGACATAGAATCCTCAACCCTCTTTGTTCAATGTCACAAAGGGTTTCCTCGAACTTGCCTCTTGCTATTAAGACTATGTCGTCCGCGTAGCTTTCACATTCTATTCCTGCTTTCGACAGTTTCATTAGTAATTCGTCAACAACCAAGCTCCACATCAAGGGCGAAGGAACTCCTCCCTGTGGACATCCTTTAGTTGTGTTGACGGATATGATCCCCCTCTGCTGTTGTTTCTACTGATCTCGTGTAGAGCACTTCTACCATCCATTTTGATGTCACTGGGTCTACTCCTCCTCCTCTTTGGTTTAATGCCCTTTCTATTACTTCGTGTGAAGTGTAATCAAATGCTCTTTCTATTTCCAGAAAGGCACAAACGGCTATTTCCTTTTCATCTATTGATTTCTGAATAGTTCTTACTAGGCTAGTGAGAGCGGTCTCTGTTGAACTGCCCGCTCTATACGCATGCTGGTTTGGATGCAAAGGCATCTCCTGTAGTATCCCACATCTTAGATAGTTGTCCCCACTTTGGGTATGAAAACCACACTTTCCCTCCTCCATGCCTCTGGTATGTACCCCAAGGGCAAGCTGCTACGCCCGATATTTATTAAGAATGTTTAAATTTCCTTTAGGCCCTTTTGTAATAAGGCAGGAAAAATACCATCCGTTCCGGTGGACTTGTCTAAAGCCCATTCTAGTCTTTCCCTTGAACAAATTTCGATTGATATTTACCTATTTTCCTGACTAGGGTACTTGGACTGTTACTCGACCGTTCGTTATCTATGTTCTCGCAGAACTTTCTAATACTCAGTTTAGCTTTATAATGCTCCCACTGCCCGTTACGCTTAGCCCTATTGCAGAGCCTGCGAACTTGAGTTTTAGCTGGCTCAGATATGAAATCCAGTAAAAGAAATAAATTTGAAAATTTTGTTTTAGATTGTTTTAAATATTAAAACCTGTAGTGCGATTCTGTAAATTTTAACGATCCGATAATCGCAAAATATATCGACAGCTATTGTTGTTTGCACTAACGATTAAGTTATTCACTAACTGCTCTTTAACGATAGTCGACAAATCTATTTTTCTATTTATTTAAATTGTATACGAGTGGCATCTCTGTCAAAATAAGCGAAAAACACAAAGAAGAATAAAAAAAGAACAAATCACTTCGTGTTTGGCAGGATGATTTTATGTTTATGTTTAATTTCTTTATTTTTCATTAATATTTTTGTTTATTTATTTGAATATAAAACAATGAATTGAATATGCTATTTAATTCTTTTATTTATATAGAAAGTTTCTATACTAAAAGCAAAATATTTTCATTATTTTCTGATTTTTATTTCAACCTAAAAATTTTAACTTTTTAACGATTGAATAAGCAACACAAAAATTGTTGTCGTGTAGATAACGACAACAGCTGACTTTAACAATAGCGAATATCGTTTAAAAATTTTACTGAATACCAAAATCGATAATTTTGTTGTTTTCTTTTTTTAACGATCCGATTATCGTTAAAATAAGTTACTGAATCGCGCTACTGGTTAAAAGTAATTATTTATAAGAAATAATTATATATTAAGGAACCACAAAACGATAAGCCAGATAAAATGCGTCCAATAAAATATGTTTACACAAAAATTATGTAATCTTCCAAAAGATGAAAATCTTTGTGCGGAAGAGATGATGGCTTCCTTTAAAGAAAAAAAATAATTGAGGCGATATAAAATAGAGAATTGTGCAGCTCAAATGACATAGCTTATGATTTGAAAAGGAAAAATGTTAACTGATATGTTAATGATATTGTACTCCATCTTTTAAAAACTACTCATCAAGTAAAGAATCATAAAATCAATATCGGTAATTATTTCGCAACTCTCAATTTTGTATTGTGTTACGTCAAAAAGAATATGGGCTACAGGTACAATTAGAGAAAAAGATTTGACAAAATTGATTAGAAATATGGAAAGGAATTGAAAAAAGAAGGCCATGGAAGTTTTAACTACCATGTAAAAAGAGATGACGATATGTTTCTTCTTTGATGGCTTTACGGAGGAATTGTGCAACGTTTGCTATCAATCCATGGTAATGAAACCATGAAAATAGTGTTTCCATTTTGTGCTGAAAAAGAAAGCTTTGAAATAACCCATCCAAATATAGTAGCAGACTACAATTCTAATATGGGAGATGTGGATGTTTTTTTTTCTATTTTCTTTGTACAGGATTTCAGTTGGATTTGGAGAGTGAACTCTTAAGATATTTGACCACTTTATTGATTAAACAATATGCAGTGTGTGCTTAGAGTACAGAAACCAACATAAATGAATTTGCTTTTATCTCGGCAAAATCAACACGCATGATGTCTTAAATGAAGACGTCCAGTACTATGCTTAAATCGAGATATTCCAATAAGTTTCATGACTGCCAGGAAGAGACGAAAAGCTGTACCATCAACTTCAGTTCCATATGATGGAAATTAGCAATGGTCTAAATACTCGAAGGATAAAGGTAGATGCAAATTCAAAGGATGTGCAGAACAAACTAGATATATTTAGTGAAGTCCTAATGCATTCAGAGATTGCTACAGGAATTTCATTATATATAAAATGAATAATAATTTGAATAAATATATATAATTTTAGGTTTTAAGTATGAATTTTTTTCTTTATTTACTACTAGATGTAACCCGGTGTGCTTCGCTAACACCCCCTCTCACCAACGTAATGAAAAGTCTCACGCAAAGTCCTAAGGCTCTCACTATTACAGGACTCCAGATATATACATCGCCTGAGGGTGCCATGCCCGTTTTTCCGATCCCGCCCATATTTTGTCTGACTACTCACGTGTCTTTGTCATAGTAATCGCCATATATGATATTGAGTAATTACTTTGTATGGGAGGTAACACGCCCACTTATCCGATCCCGGTCATTTTCGGCTTAACTACTAACATTAATAATAGGAGATCTCAAAAAAATTTGCAACCACACAGTACTCGATATGTTTGATATTAAACACTTTCTCTATATGGTTGGTGCCACGCCCACTAAGAATATCAAAAAATTATAGCCTATAGCACTTCCCATATCCGCAGTAAAACTCTGCAATTATTTCAACTATTTCCTACAAACAAACACAAGTATAGATTAGTACAGGTAATTAATCCAGAACCTTGCTAGAGTCCCAGCCAAATGGATTTGCCAATAAAATTGCTTTCACCAACAGAGATTTTTAATGAAGTCACCAAATCCAGCAATTTTAACACATAAAAAAATTGATCCAAATGATACAATAAAAAAAAGTTTTATTTCTCACTCTAATATATAAGGGGGTTTTCATGTCAAGTGCACCAACTTTTGAAACCGATGTCTTCCGATCGGGATGAAATTTGCACCAAGGTTAGTCCTATAGGATAGTAGTTTAGACACAATTTTTCAGCAAGATCGGTCAAGATCTCTCTGAGTTAGAGGGGACAAAATTTGACATTTTGGCCAAACAGGTGTTTTTTCTCATCCTTGTAATTTATTACCTATTGTTCTTAGAAATTTTTCTCCCAAATAGTTTAGATAGCTATTTCTTCAATATTTCGGAAAAAAATACTTAAAAAAAAAAATTTTTTTTAGACATTTTTTTGCTAAATCGAAGTATTTTTTGCCTTTTTTTCAAAAAGGGCATTTTTTTTTTTGCTCATAAGAAAGCCTTGGATTTTTTCTTTAAAAGCTTTTTAGTCGCTTAGTGGGATGCGAGTGGGATATCTATCAAAATAAATGTTTTGTAACTCAAGACAACGGTTTTTCAATTTTTCACAAATGCACTATTTTGAATATTTTCCTATTTGTGTCTAAAACCTTACAAATAAAACTTATACTGAGAAACAAGGCAAATTAACCTTTCCGAAGGTATGTACCATACCTAACTAAAATTTCATACCCTCGATACTGTAATACCCAGAATATGTTAAACCCCCTTTCATTGCGGCTTTTTTTTTCTTAAATCCTATAGGTGGTTTTGAGCGCACGTAATATTGAATGTGATTTTTATTGTCTGCGTTTGCATTTACCATGAAAATGTTAAACTGATGTTGAAGGAAATTAACTTAAAGTATTTAACAGATGATTCGCCAGAAGATTTACACGATTACCGCGTTTGCCTTAAATTGACTATGTGTCCTAATGCAACACTTCCTGCCACTTAGGTGAATGTACCAATTGCCCGGAAACCACATTCATCAAAGGAAATTTAATCAACTCTTTAGAATATATAGAGGAGGTAAAATTTGATTCTTGGTTCAGACTGACAGATGCACATTGAAAACAGTCATTTTAAATTTGGATGATTTTGTGGAAGAAATGTGTACAGGATTGCTAAACTTGAGAACCCATGACTTTTTAGTCAAAGAGCAATGGTCATTCTTCAAGGATTTGAAGATACATTTGAAGTCTGGTGAATTCGTTATTTCATATGATTTCGCAGAAAACTATAAATATGTTCTTCAGGATGCCATACAAGCATTCCACTTCAATAACGACCAAGCAACTATATTCACAGTAGTTGTTTACTACATGAAAGATGAACAAATGGAACACAAAAGTATGGCAATCATTAAGATAAAATTTTATTAAATTATTTATCTTTTTATTTTTAATATTATTATTGTTATATATTAATTTAATTATTATTACATATAAATAAAAAATAACAATTTTTCAACATTTCTAGGTTAACATATTCTGGGTATTACAGTATCGAGAGTATGAAATTTTAGTTAGGTATGGTACATACCTTCGGAAAGGTTAATTTGCCTTGTTTCTCAGTATAAGTTTTATTTGTAAGGTTTTAGACACAAATAGGAAAAAATTCAAAATAGTGCATTTGTGAAAAATTGAAAAACCGTTGTCTTGAGTTACAAAACATTTATTTTGATAGATATCCCACTCGCATCCCACTAAGCGACTAAAAAGCTTTTAAAGAAAAAATCCAAGGCTTTCTTATGAGCAGAAAAAAATGCCCGTTTTGAAAAAAAGGCAAAAAATGCTTTGATTTAGCAAAAAAAAAGAGTCTAAAATTTTTTTTTTAAGTATTTTTATCCGAAATATTGAAGAAATAGCTATCTAAAAAATTTGGGAGGAAATTGTCTAAGAACAATAGGTAATACATTACATGGATGAGAAAAACACCTGTTTGGCCAAAATGTAAAATTTTGACCCCCTCTAACTCAGAGAGATCTTGACCGATCTTGTTGAGAAATTGTGTGCAAGCTACTATCCAATAGGACTAACCTTGATGCAAATTTCATCCCGATCGGAAGACACCGGTTTCAAAAGTTGGTGCACTTGACATGAAACCCCCATAATTATACCCCATACAACTATTTAATCAAGGTATAATGGCTTTGTAACTACCAAAAAAATTTCATAGACCTTTATTAGACCAATCGACTCAGAAGCACTTTCTGGGTCGATTCAGCGATGTCCGTCCGTCCACCCGCCCATCCGTCTGTCCGTCAGTCTGTGTGTCCATGTAAATCTTGTAATCAAACTCAGGTCGCAAATATGAATATATGTTAATCAAGTTTGGTATATAAGCTTTTATCAGCCATAGGCTAAACGTAATTGAAGTTAGTAAAAATCGGTACATGATCAGAAATAGTCGGCATACAAATGACCCTTATGAAATCGACTTAAATTACCATAAGATTCAAATTAATCTTGTTCAAATTGAGGATTTCATTACACCCATTAATCAGTGGTCAAAAAATAAACCATGCAGATTTCTCAGTCATAGCACCGATATAAAGCTGCTTCCCGACTTTCACTGAAATCTAACAAAAAACAAAATTGAATCAAAATTTTTTTATAATACGTGGTTTGAATATGTTTAAAAAAAATGAATTTAACAAATATGTTCAGGATCGGTCCATTTTACTTTCCATCGCATAGACCCACTTGTTTGTTTCCATCTTTTTCCAAAAATTTTTAAAGATTATTATCAAGTAGAATATTACATATAATTGAAAAGAAAAGTATCATCCCTGATCATCAGTATAGCTTTCGTTATAAACATGGAACACCAGAGCAGTGTTTGCTATTAGTTGGAAAAAAAATTATACTGTTCTGCTGTTTCGTTAGATGTCAAACATGGTTTTGACAGAGTATATAATTATTTTACATAACATTAAAAAACCTGTTATCAACCCTATTTTATCTCCTTTTTAAATCGTAAATGACAAATCACAAAAATTCAAAATGTATGACAAATTCCCACAGTGGAGTGTATTATTGTACACTATATACACATCGGACATGCCTGTAACTGACAACATCGCAATTGCCACCTATGCAGTGTCGAACTGCTATATTATCGTCAAAAAAGTCACCAAATGAAGTGTTAACAGGACTGCCTATACCAACTACAATGATGACAAACAAAAATTTGTTAGTATCCCCTAGAGTTTTTCCTCCAACTACCTGTTTACTATAAATTGCATCACAAATAACTATATTACATTGAACAAAATTATCAAATTGTATTACATGAAAAATTGTTAAGAGGCCTATAAAGGATCATTCATAATATATGAAAATTAGCCTTTGTGAACGCAATGATTTCTTTGATTTATCTGAAAACGTGTGAATGTTAATCATTTCTTATAACGAATTTTTTAATATTAAAGTAAATAACTACACCATTTCCAAATGAAATTGAGATCATTTCAAATGAAATTGAGAAAATTCCATTTGGAATTGAGATTTTCCATTTGAAATTGGGAAAAATTCAATTGAAATTGAGATTATTCATATGAAATTGGGAAAATTCCACACGAAATTGAGATTTAATTTGAAATTGAGAAAATTACAAAAGAAATTCAGAATTTTTTTTTTTCAAATATCTCATTTCCTTATATCTGTGGTTTTCTAGAATAACCGCGTATGTCATAAAATCATAATGTTCGGGGGAGCCAAAAAACGTTATATTTAATTATGAGCTCGATATAAAGTTTTTAGAGCTTTCTTTTTAACAGTCCTGTATATATGGGTAGTAACTACTTTATATAAAATTTTGAGTCAAAAATCTTCAGAGGAAGAGATCCTAGGGAAGGACGAAAAAATCAATATGTAAATAACACTTAAGGTATGTGCAGATAAAACAAATTATGTCGACAAACGTCGTTTTCTTTGAAAAAGAAAACTACCAATGTAGACATAAGTTGTCGTTGCTTGAAAAATGGATTTTTTTGTTCGTCAACAAAAAGTTACATATCAAGAATAATAGTGACAAAAAATAACAGAAATAAACACACAAGTTTTTATAAGTGGTTATAAACTGAAAAACAATCCAAAATTATTTTGCATTTTTTTCCATTAATAACAACGTATGTCGCTATGTGTCGTTTTCTGAGAAAATAATTTGTCAGCGATCAAACGTAGGTTGACATACGTAGTGAGTGCTGCAAATTAATTTAATAAACATTTAAGTTACGTTGTTATTTAAAGAAAAAACTCAGAAATGGTCAATGTTTTTTTGTAATAAAATTTTACACATGTAGCGTTAAAAATTAATATATTTGGCATCGTTAACTCAAAACTGACAAAAATGGACATATGCGGTTATTCCTATAATCATAACTTGGCATACTATTCGCGATGTTGGTATTGGTAACTTTGATAAAACCAGAAAATGTCCTGTTGATGCTGACGAACTCAATAAGATGTTCACTAATATACCCATGACTCCAACAGACATTACAAGCCGTAACGGTTTTTTCGCAAACGTCAATAATAATTCCTTTCTAAAAGAAAACAAGTTTGTGTTATCCTGCGTCAACCAGTTTGACGTTTTCTCTATAACTCGCAAACAAAATCTAATGCTGTTGGATATGATAACTTACACCCCCAATTTATTAAAATTCGTTAGCCACTAATCTTGCCTTATATTACTCATCTGTTCAACACCATCATCACGTCGAGTCACTTTCCTACAAAATGGAAACATGCAAAGACAATTCCGCTACCTAAATCAAACTCGGAATATCGCCCAATTGCCAGACTTAGCTATCTTTCGAAAATTTTGGAAAATTAATGCACTTGCCAATGAGCACATACTTACATGTAAATCAACTTTTGACTGACAAGCAATCCGGCTTTCGTCCGTTACTGCGTTACTGCCCTTACTGATGTTTTCGAAAATATAAGACGTGAGTTAGATGACGGTAAAGTTAATTTGTTGGTTCTTCTTGATCATTCCAAAGCCTTTGATACTGTCAATCATTCTACATTGTGTATGAAGCTAAGTCAATTATTCAATTTTTCATCAACATCAATACAGCTAATATCAACATACCTCTCACAACGGATACAATCAGTATTCGTGAATAATACAATATCTGAACCATCAGCTATTAGTAGAGGTGTACCCCAAGGGTGAATTTTTGGGCCGCTTCTTTTGTCTACTTATGCCAATGATTTACCCCACCACTTATCACATTGCAATGTTCACATGTATGCAGATGATGTACAGATTTACCTTTAATTCTATTCGCCAAAATATGGATAACCTAAACTATGACCTTAACAGAATAAATTGTTGGGCAATTTCTAATGGACTTTGCTTAAATCCAAATAAATCTAACTGCGTAGTGATACACAAAAGGACTATAAACCCACTTATTGAAATGGAAATATAAATAAATAATCAAAGAATTGAGATAGTTCCAGCAGCTAGAAATCTTGGATTGGTCTTCAACAGCAACTTAAATTGGTCAAGCCACATCAAAATGCTTGTTGCACAATCATACGTTAAACTAATGACCCTATGGGCAAAGTAATTCTTTACACCATTAAGAGTAAGAACACTATTGGCAAAGGCTTTACCTTATTCGAACACAACTTATGAATGCGAACTGTTTGCGAATTGCGATTCAATCAGCAAAAAAACTTGGAATGCTTTACAACAATATTGTTAGGTATGTGTATGGTTTAAGGAAATTTGAACACATATCGTCCTTCTCGAAAAGCCTGTACGAAGTATCACTTGAAAACCTACTAACGATTAGAGTACTAATTTTACTTCATAGGATAATATATATTCGAAAGCCACAAAACTTATGCAATCATATACGATTTGCCAAATCAAACAGAGGTAAAAAAATAATTATTTCTAAACATCGATGCCTAGTATCAGAAAGGCACTTTTTCATAAATGCTGTACGTCTTTGGAATAGCCTTCCACCTAATATTCAACTTAATAGCAAAGCAATACATTTCAAACAATCCTTATTTAAATAATTTGCCTAAACCTAAACTTTTTAAAGTTATTTCTTATTGTATGCTTATTTTTTTTTTAATTTTTTTTCTCTCTTTTTCTTGTATTTTTAATAGTTTTCAATTTAATTATATTATATTAATTTTTATATTAATTTTTATATGTATTAGTTGCAATTTTATTTAATTTATTTTGGGTAAACATGTTTGTACACTACTAAAATCTGTACTGTAAATTATAAGAATTGGTCTTGCTGTGCAGGAAATCATTAAATTTAATCAATCATTTAATTTAATAATCTAAAATTCAATATCATTTTTTCAATTTCAATTGAAATTTTCTCAATTTTTTTCAATTTTAATTGAAATTTTCTCAATTTCGATTGGAAAAGCTCAATTTCAAATGAAGAAATCTCAATTTCATTCGCAATTTTCCCAATTTCAAATTGAAAATCTCAATTTGAAATGGAAAATCTTAATTTTACTTGGAATTTTCCCAATTTCAATTGAAAACATCAAATAAAAATATAAATAAATAAATATGTATAAATATTAGAGCAACTCACTCACAAAAATTCCCCTAGAAATCTAGCTTGGTTTGTTCTATAGTGCTAAACCGTTCCGAGCTGGACCGTTTTTAAAAAAGGTATATTTTTTAGTTTTTTGAAAATATTTTAATTTTTTCCAGATGAACATATCCAATATGGGTATGACATGATAGGTTTTTTCAAAGCACGTTTAACGGAATATAGAACATGTCCAAGCATGTCCTAACCGTTGCGATATTCAAAAAATATGTAATTTTTGATGGGTTTTGTATAAAAATGAGTTAATAAGAAAATCAAATCAACATTGAAAATAACATAAATTTATTTATTTTCTACTTGTATTAACTTTATGTCATCCAAAGTTTCAAAAATTGATTTATCCACCATTGACTTATTTTGAGGCATTTGAGTTTAACAAAAATTAAAATAATATGAACTAATTATTTTAAAAACAAATTGCATTTAAAAAAATGGCTACAAAGATTTTTTCTGTTTAGAGACCCTATCTCTTCGGTCCAACTAACTGGATATAGAAAATAAGCATAAACCAAATTTGAGTGCCATTGTTAATTATTTTTTTGGCTGCAGATATGAAAAAGTGCTATATTTATATGGGGACTTGGTCGAAAAATTGACCGATCCTGACTATATTCGGCAAAGTCACTTATATTTTTAAAAACTATACACAAACCAAATTTGAGAAAGATCTGTGCAATATTTTTGTTTTTTGGTAGATTTAAGTGAAGATCGGGAAGCAGCTCTAATGGGGCCTATGACTAAGAATTGTCCTATAGGGATTATTTTTGGACTACTGATTAATTTATATAATGAACACATACAAACCCAATTTGACTAAGATTTATGCGATAATTTGGATCTTAGGCAATTTATGTCGATTTCATAGGGGTCATTTGTATGGGGACTAGGTCTGAACATGGACCTATTTTCAACAGTTTGAACACTTTATCCTATGCCTGACAAAAGCTTGTATGCCAAATTTCATCAAAATATATTCATATTTGCGACCTGTAATTTGAATACAAGGTTTACATGGACACACAGACGGACGGACGGACGGACGGACGGACGGACATCGCTAAAACGACTCGCTGATCGGTATAATGAAAGATGGGTCTAGGTAAAATATTTTTGGTAGTTACAAACAGCAGCACAAAGTCATTATATCCAAACCACATAGGGGTATAGGGTATAAAGATTGGCCTATCCAATTTTTTTTAAATAATAAATGAGATTTTGGATTTATGGAATAAGGCTCAAATTCCAGTTTTATGCGAAATTTCAATTTGGAAGAAGATAGAATATCAATTAAATTAAAATAAGTGTTTACGTGAGCGTTTGAGAGGCCCCACTGTATCTAACTGATGTCATCATGGAATGGACGTAGACATACAGAGTGCGCTATAGTTATTTAAGTCTCTTTTTTGTCCGACATTTTCCTGTCATTTTGTTGTTCAATATACTTTTTTAACCGCGACATTGTATTCGTTTTTAGTATCGTTGCTTAACTCGTCAATCATAAAGTTAATTTATTTCAAACACATTTTATATACTATAATTTATTTATTAAATATGAAGATAAATGATTTTTTAAATAAAGAAGAGTTTTCTACAATAATTATTAGCGAACTTAAGGAAATCGGAGTGAAGTATCGAAAAGGAAAAAAATCTAAAGGTTTTCAGGATAAGTCACAAAGAAAACAAATATTCCGCACTCACTTACATCGATTGGAATTGACAGATGTTATACTAGCAAATGGCAGAGTAGTGCAAATACCAAAATTTGTTGCAGATGCATGTAATCGCATTCTGGAACAGGTAGATACCGTCGGGATATTTCGGAAAGCCGGCTCTGCTTTAAGGCAAAAAGAAATTCGACCGTGGCTTGCTTTTTAGTTCCACAATTCTTGAGAACCAACCCCCCATTTCTGCTTGTGAAATATTTAATAAGTTTGTATGTAATTGGAATAATTCTTTTTTTTTTATGCGAAAAAAGCATGGCATTAAAGAAAACGTCTCGTGTTTTCTTGCTTTTGGTCTGAAATTTATCCTGGTATGATAAATTTATACACATTCTTTTTTAAATTTATTCCGGAGCACCGTGAAAAATGTATTAAATTAGCAAAATTCCATTTTTTTCTAGAGAACTGAAATGTACTTGAGAAAAGAAAAATTTTGATACTCATATTGCCTATGTTTAACCATATTGTTTCCACGCCATTAGATTTTAGTTAAAACGCGAACTAATACATATGAAGGAAAAATAAATAAATTTATTTTATTTTCAATCGATTAATATTTAAAAATATGTTCACTTGATTTTCTAATTGACTCATTTTAATACAAAACGCATCAAAACTTTCATATTTTATTGAATATCACAACAGTTAGGACATGGTTGGACATGTTCTATATACCGTTTAACGTGCCTTGAAAAAACCTCTCATCATACCCATATTGGATATGTTGATCTGGAAAAAATGAAAATATTTTCAAAAAACTAAAAAATAGATCTTTTTAAAAAAGGTCTAGCTCGGAATGGGTTAAGGCTAGAACAGACATATATTGGGAATCATTATAGAACAAATCAAGGTAGATTTCTGGGGGTCACTTTTTCACTTTTTTTTTGTGAGTCGCTCTAATAAATATAAATCAATAATTTATTTATATTATGTATGTGTGTATATGTGATGCGAATATATTTTATATATAATATTTGTATATGTGTATGATTTGAAAATAACATTCAATATTGTCTGATTCTCAAATGATGATCTATGAATATTAATTCTTTTTTTCTGAATTATAGGTTGATGCTTCCTTTTATTGAATTACTTTGTTATTTTCTTAATGGCAATTGATTTCTTAATTTTAATAATGAATTTAATCCATATCAAATAGAATTTTTTGTATTACAATTGTATAATGAATACGCTTTCCATATATTAACAATATTTAATAATTATTTAGTTAATAATAAGAATTGTTCACAAAAATCCGAAACGGGATTTTAAGACTAGAGCTTATGAAGAAAAAGTTTCTCTACAAACGGTTTCCCGGGTTAATACAAATTAGAACGAACGCCTCACTATTAAGAGCAGCTATACTGACCCCTATAAAGTTAGAAAAATAATAACACTTTATAATAAAAATTCCTATATGTCGGAAGGAAAAGCAGCTTAAAAAATTACTTGGTCGGAGTCTTTCGTAAGAAAAGTGAAAAAGGATGCACGACTCAAATCGTATAGGGTACAGAAAATGCCGGATAGAAACTCCAAGACGTATATCCAGGTAGTAGAACGTGCTAAAAAACTTAAAAAGTAAAATAAGCAGTTCTTATATCTGTGGTTTTCTGGAATAACCGCGTATGTCCATTTTTGTCAGTTTTGAGTTAACGATGCCAAATATATTAATTTTTAACGCTCTTTACAAATTTTTTTTTTTTTTCAATATTGACCATTTCTGAGTTTTTTCTTTAAATAACGACGTAACTGAAATGTTTATTAAATTAATTTATAGCACTAATGACGTACGTCAACCTACGTTTGATCGCTGACAAATTATTTTCTCAGAAAACGACACATAGCGACATACGTTGTTATTAATGAAAAAAATGCAAAATAATTTTGGATTAGTTTTCAGTTTATAACACTTGTCAAAACTTGTGTGTTTATTTCTGTTATTTTTTGTCACTATTATTCTTGATACGTTGCTATATTCTCATCCTAAGTCCCGTTAACTTTTTGTTGAGGAACAAAAAAAAATTCATTTTCAAGCAACAACAACTTATGTCTACATGGGTGGTTGCATTGGTAGTTTTCTTTTTCAAAGAAAACGACATTTGTCGACATAAGTCGTTTTATCTGCACACACTTTAAGTGTAATTTACATATTGTTTTTTCGTTCTTCTCTAGGATCTATTCATCTGAAGATTTTTGACTCAAAATTTTATATAAAGAATTTATTGTCCATATCTACAGGACTGTTAAATAAAAAGCTCTAAAATCGTTATATCGAGCCCATAACTTCAAATATAACGCTTTTTGGCTCCCCTGAACATTTTGATTTTATGACATACGCAGTTATTCAAGAAAACCACAGATATGACAACAATATGATTAATACCGATTTGAATATTAAATAATGCTTGCAAAAGAGACTTCTTCTATTCCAAAAGCAGTATTTCCATTTGTTGTCCTGATCTTGAATTACATTATTAGAGTAAATCAGTTGTTAAGTGGTACCAAGAAAAAAAAAAAAATATTAATTTTACATTTTGAGATGCGAATCCACCACCTGCCCAGAAATAAGCCCGACAGAACGATATTGAGCTCTTATATAAATCAGTAATCGTGACAGAAGAATGTGATAGTACATGGGACAACCAAAATTCGGTTGCAACAACGAATCCGTTTTCTGTTTATACATACAATTTTATTATTACAATTAGCTAAATTAACTTAGTTTTATACCATATGAAAATTCTTGGAATTCAGAGTTAATATAATTGCATTGTCTTAATTTGCTTAGTTCTGAAACACAATTAAAATTAGTTTGGGTTTTCTTTTTTATTTCAACATAATTAAATTGGAAAACTACGAAGTGCAAGAAAGTTCTGAACTTATAGAAATTCTCAGAAGCCAAAGAATTGTTTAGTAAAATGTAAAAAAACAAAAAGTTTTTGTTGTAGTATTTTTTTTTTCTTTGTCGATTTCAAAGCAGCATTCGATAATTTAGCGCAAAAATCGTTAATATATAAATTGTATTCAATCGGAATTTCATATAATTTTTTTCAAATAATCAAAGCAATTTATGCGGATACTAAATCTGGGGGGTAGAATGGTGAAGAGTAGTCTGAGTACTTGTAAACGAATTCGGGTGTGAGACAAGGATGCTTGTGAAAGGGAGCTTAGGGCTAATTTCGTATTTATTAAGAATTTTATTTTATAGTACCCCAAAAATTTAGCATGAAAAGATTTTTTTCATTAAATTAACCCTAAGCTCTCTTTTGTTGTGTCTTATTTTTGACTTTCTGGTTGAATTTTCCGTTTTGTAGGGCCTTATAGTAGAATTTCACGGCGAATATTTTTGCGGAATATTTTAACCCCTTAAATCCCTGTTCTAATGGTGTTTTTGCTCTCTTAAGAATGTAGCAAAACTGGGAAACTTTAACCCAGCCTCAAATGAAATTCAGATGTAAACTTTCAAAACGCCGATACACGTGTCTTTTTTTTTTTGAATATTCTATCAAATTTTATAGGCCGGAATTTTGGAAAAAAAAATTGATTTTGTTGTACAGTGTAATCGAATCTATATATGCGGACACTAAAACTGCGGTGTCGAATGACGAAGAGTTATCTGAATACTTTCAGTCGAATTCGGGTGTGAAACAAGGATGCTTGTTATATCTCCTTCTATTTTCATTGTATATCAATGATTTACATGACAGTTTGGTTGGTGATATGAATGTGGACAATATAAATAATGTGCGCTGATAACATCGTCATTTTAGCAAAAGATGTAAATGCTCTTCAAAGAATGATAGCTAACTTGGAAATTTATTGTGATTTATGGAATCTTGAAGTAAATCTTAACAAGTCAGAGATATTGGTGTTTAGAAATGGTGGCAGACTAAAATCGCTGGAAAAATGGAAATTCAGAGGAAACTATAAAACATAACCTAACACTCAAAATTGAGTTTTCAAGAAATATTAAAGAAAGAAATACACAAGCTAAAACCGTTATAAATTCCACATGGAAAATCAGCTTAGATAAAAGTGGAATATATTTCTAGCAGTTTGCAGATCAATACAACCGTATGCATCGCAGGTGTGTGGTTTTGCCCATTTTGAAGATATAGAGAATGATATTTTATGAAAAAAGTTTTAAACTGCTTGAAAGTACACCAAACAAAATTATTTTTACACTTTAGAAATTCGTAAGCAATATATAACTCAAATGTTATATCAATATCAGTCCAATAGACTACCATCTCAAATAAGGCAATTACTTAGTCCAAAAGATTTGTTTTTGGTCAAAGAGCTAAAAGCCATCAATCTGAGTGCATCATGGTCCAGTACACAGTCTGGCGAATATCAGTGGATAGCTCAAAACAATCAACTTTTAAATCAACACAACACTACATTTACAAAAGCAATATATTTGTTCGAGGGACTACAAACATTTAGACCATACGAGAGGTAAAAATTATTTATTTTTTTTTTTTTTTGTAACTCAACTTTATTTATTGAATCTTCACATACGTTTGTGAACTAACAATAAGTTATTCAAATCTTAAAACTAAAAATTAAATAAACTTGATTGTTATTTCGACGTTTTTGTTGTAATTTTTAGATAAAAATAGTTAAGCTTAAGGCCATTGTTGTTCTTATAATTCAATTCTTTATTTCATCCAATATTTCGCTATCAATTAGAAAGCATCTTCAGGAATCTAAATTCATATATATAACATAAAAACATTTTTAACATAAAGTAACTCAAAGAACAATAATAACAATACCTACGAGTAACAATAATTAACTTAATACATGTCCATCACAAAGTTCATACATTCAATATTGCACTAAATCAATTTTTTGTTTATGATGTGACGATAGCTTTTAGTGCAATTATCGGTGTCGGTTTTTATGTTATATATATGAATTTAGATTCCTGAAGATGTTATCTAATTGATAGCGAAATATTGGATGAAATAAAGAATTGAATTATAAGAACAACAATGGCCTCAAGCTTAACTATTTCTATCTAAAAATAAAAATTAAATATTAAATCCAGCCAGTGCCGGACAATATTTCATTTATTCTATATACATATGTAATCTAATGATAAAAAAAAAATAATTATATCAGTCAATTTTTCATCCAATGAGATGAGAAGTCTACCTCCTTCTTAAGCGTTAGTGGATACGATTGTTGATTAAGTTACGTGCTAGAGGATTCGGGTGAGACTGTAACTTTTCCAAATAGTTTGCACTATATCTAGTGATTTCGTACTTTACTAGAGAAACATTTAAGTCTCTGTTAAAAAGTGAGCTTCTCATGTACCATGGTGCCTCTGTAATCATTCTCAAAATCTTGTTTTGGCATCTTTTTATTCTGTCTGTGTTTGAAGCTGAGACTGTTTCCGATAACTGTTTACCATAGCATCAAATGGGTTTGAAAATCGATTTATAAATCAAGAGTTCACAATCGAGATTTAACTTTGAGTTCCTGCCAATTAACCATGCGTATTGGACTAATTTCAATTTTATTTGTGTCAAATTAGCGTCTATATGGCTTTTCCATGTAGAGATATATGCTGGTACCTAATTCGAATTTGAGGGTAAGTCTCCCTAGTTAGGATAAAAGTTACGTGGATACACTTTTGTTCATTTACTTTAATCTTCCACATATCTAGCCATTCTTCCAGCTCTTCAATATGGCTCTGTAAAAGAAGATATGCTGTTGAGGGGTTTTCGTGTACGCTTAAAATAGCAGTATCATACGCAAAAGTCGACGTGTGTTTTTATTGGTGGCATGTCTGATGTATAAAGGATGTACAGAAGCGGGCCCAAGATACTACCGTGTGGTACACCAGCATGAATTGTCTGTGGAGGACCCACAAAGCTTTTCTCTCTTATAGAGAATTTTCTATTTATTATATAGCTCTCCATTAGCTTATGTGTCTTCAAGGGCAACAACTGTTTAACTTCCCAGCAAAACATTGGTAATGATTAGTCATTACAATTTGCATTACATTGTAATAATAACCCCATACCCTTTGAATTATTTCAAAGGTACAAGTAAGCACTTCCTGGTAATGATTTCTGTAAGTAATTACTAGTAATAACCACTGTTTCTGTCATTGAAAACTGTAAATAATGAGTTAATATTATGTTAATTTAAAAAAGCATTTATTTTCTTTTTTGTTAATATTAAAGAACAAAATATTAATATTTTATTAGTGAAAATTATGTATTTCCGGAATCAAAATAAAAGCATCTTTATATGGAAGTTTTACTACTTTTGCCACAGCATTTTTTATATCGTATAATCTCTCCTCCGATTCTTCATCTTCATTGGCAAAAACAATATTTAAATCCATAGAGTGTCAAAGGGATATGTGAAAAAAGGTTGTAAATCAAAAAACGCTTTTGCTTTGAATTTCTCCTCATTTACGATATTAGTTATTCTAAGAAAGTTTTTGTCATTTGTCAAACAAATGTCTGGTGTTTTGGAGCTAAACAACCCAATGATAAATATGTTGACTTTGGCTGACCATTTTTATATCTGAGGCCCAAAATTTGATTTTTATCAACGATATTATCGTTTGAAAAAATATTAAAAATTTCAAAATTATATGCTGATAAGTTATTCAAGTCTCCAAATTCTTAGCTGGGGCATCACATATTATTGTTCGTATTTTCACTTCAATTTTTTTATTACCAATAAAGTAGCCATTATTCTTTAAAACAGAGAAATCATTCACGAAATCGTGCAAATAAGAATTTATATCCACCGGTTTTTTTTGGACCTACATAGGACCCTATCATAAATACTGTACAATTTGGTATATTAACTATACGTCCCAAAATTGGCCATAATCCAACAGCAGAACTTTTAAATATTGGTAATCCATCAATTCCAACATCACAAAAAATTTCTTTCACGTCGCATTTTTTAATTATATTATTATATTTTGCCAATTGATGTTTTAGCCCAATATGGACATATTTACCAGGAGATACTGTGCGCTCTTGGCATTGCAGTATTTTGCCCATTAGCCCTTTAACTGATTTAGGTACATTAAGATTTTCAGATTGTAACATTCTTAGAAGCCTGGTAGCGCATTCCACCGTTGGTTGGTTTTCGATATACCACATTTTTAACTTTTCTTTTAAACTTAACGTCGCAATTTCGGAGTCTGAAGAAAAATTTTGATCGGCTTCCTCTACATTGAAAATGCCACAAGTAGGACTGTTTAACAAAGTTTCTGCCACCATCGTGTTTCGAATTGGAACATTTAGAGAAGAAGATGCATTTTCTTGCGGCAAATCTTTTGTTCCGATTAAATTCATTAACTTTTCCCGTTCTTTTTTCAAATTTCTTTTATATTGTCTCCTACTTGACATATTTTATTCAGTTTATGAATTAGTTTTTAGTATGACTTTTATATATTTTTTTTTTTGGAGTTTAGTTTTCTATCATTTGTCAGAGGTTGGTTAAGTATATTAAAATACTTATATACCAGGACTGCTTGCACACATTATGTGCGTATTTCTAACAAAATATTAAATGAAAGGTTATAACATATAATTAGAACTATCTCGCGGCGATGATTGTCGCCGCGAAGCAAAAGTTGTTAAATTGTACATTGCATTATTTACAACATATTGTACAGTGCAATTGCATTGCTTTTTACAGAAATGCCAAAAATTTAAATATTTTTCCTTTATTTTACTTTTTGTTCTAAATTTGTTCTAATAAAAATGTATTCTTTAAAACAATTTGAAAAATAAATTTTCGGTTTATTTTATAAATTTGTGGCTGTAGCTTATCCACCAAATTCTGTTTCATATTATAAACTTTACTAGCTTACAGACATAAGTGATGCAAATATCGTATAAATACATAAAACGCGTTTAACATTTGGCAACAATTGATTATGCGGAACAAATGCAGTTCATGCAAAAGTTGTACAATCGTGGTATACATATGAAACATTGTCTAATACATGTGGAAATACATAAGTAATTTTTTCAATTAGAACAGGTTCTATTTTGATATGACAAAACATATGAAAACACAACACTGCTTGGCGAAAAAAAAGCAGAGTAAATTAAAGAGATTAATATTAAAAGAAAAATAAATCGTTTAATATGAATTAATTAAAATTTAATACATATGCAACTGTGATAGCAAAAAATTATGAATCGGATGAAAACGACAATTTTGACAGACATACGGAATTACATATGGATAAAAAAGCACTTTTATGGCGATTTTATTTCAAAAAATATTTGTCGGCGACTCCGCCTGTCGGAAATACCAAAAATGCATAGGTAAAGTTTGCAGATAATGAATTTTAAAAAAATATTGTAACAAAAATTGGAAAAATTGGTCCGAAATGGGTTAATGTTATACGTGATGGTATATATATATTTCAAATACCTATCCGACGATATAATTTTTTTTTGATCCGATGAGTAGTAGTGGCGTTAATGTAAATTATATTTTTAACTTTGAAGCCACGCCCAAAACGAAAGTGGGCGTCGCACTAAACAAATTTGAATATGAACCTGAAAAGTCAGTACTACATGTTGAAAAAATATTTTGAAATCAGGATGATGAACACCAATGTTTAATTTTATATTTTCAAATACGTGCTTAATACGTTTAACTAACGTTTACACCACTGATAACAAACAGCTGTTCTTTTAATTGTGAAACCTAACCGTACGCACATGTTGTGAAAAAAAATTAGTTAACAAAACAAAATTATAATATCATGCACACACGTATATATATACAATAATATATATATAAAATATATAATTAAACTAAAATAAAGTGACAAATTAGTGAATAAAGTCCGGTTTTCAAATAAATTCTAAAAAAATTTGACATAACCTCAAAATGCCAAAAACTAAATTGAAGACTCCGAAGCGATGCACTGGTATGTTGGCAGAAGTTCTTCAAAAAGTAGACGTTGCTCTTGGTAAGGAAATAAAAATGAAAATTGTTAATAAAAAGATTGAGTAATGATTTTTATATACTTTTAGATAAGATTTCCAATCAAAACATTACAATATGTTATATTTTGGCAGAACACAACAGCCTTAAAAACAGCGTTGTCTTCAGTTTTTGAAAGCCCAAAATATATGTCGCTTTTCCCGATTGCAACAAATGAGGCATTTATTGAATGGGAAAAATCAATTAATGATGACAACAGATCCGCAATGGTAATAACTAAAATTTAAAAGAGTTATATATAAAATATAAATATTTTTTGCCTTAATTTTATTCTATTAGGTCAGAGCTGTAAAAACTTCCATTGTGTAGGTGGCTTAAAAAAAAATTTGAAATTAATTATAGATGAGTCGTTACTTCTTCAATATAATCTTGAAGGAATTCACAACAAACAAAGATTGCGAAATTTTCCAAAAGTATTGGAAGTTCTCTCCAGTAAGTATTTATACTTATTTATTTCAATTTACAAGTATAATATATAATTCCATATATTATTCATATCTTTCACAGTGTAGTTTTTATACCCTATACCACTATGTGGTTTGGGTATAATGACTTTGTGCTGCTGTTTGTAACAACCAAAAATATTTAACCTAGACCCATCTTTAAATATACCGATCGAATCAGAATCACTTTCTGAGTTGATTTAACAATATCCGTCCGTCCGTCCGTCCGTCCGTCCGTCCGTCCATCCGTCTGTGTGTCCATGTAAAGCTTGTAATCAAACTGCAGGTCGCAAATATAAATATATTTTGATGAAATTTGGTATATAAGCTTTTATCGGCCATGGGATGAACGCTGTTGAAATTGGTGAGAATCGGTCCATGTTCAGACATAGCCCCCATACAAATTACCCATATGAAATCGACATAAATTGCCATAAGATCCAAATTGTCATATAGATCTTACTCAAATTGGGTTTGTATGCGTTCATTACATCCACTAATGAGTAGTCCAAAAATGATCCCTTTGACCCCATATAGAGCTGCTTCCCGATCTTCACTTAAATCTATTAAAAAACAAAAATATTGCACTGATTCTTCTCAAATTTTTTTGTATATATTTTTGCAAAATACAAGAGACTTTACCAAACATGATCAGGATCGGTCCATTTTTGGACCTAGTCCCTTTATAGATATAGCATCCGATATGAACTTTTTCATATCTGCAGCCAAAAAAATTAATAAAAATCGCACTCAAATTTGGTTTTTGCTTATTTTCAATGTCCAGTTAGTTGGGCCTAAGAGATAGGGTTTCTAAACGCATGGTATAGGGTATCGTATAGTCGGTCTAGACCGACTATAATTTTCTTACTTGTTTATATTGAAAAACTCTAATTAAATAATACAATTCAAATAAATACTTTTTAAAAGCTATGTACGTGTGTATGTTAAAATTATTTTTGAAGTAAATACGGGTAACAACTTATTTTTCCTTCCTTGTAAGACGCACGTAACTAGTTACTTTTCCCCTCCCTGGATGCTATAGTGTAACGATATACATGTAGTGACTTACTTTACCCCGTCCATTTCTGTAGCAAGTAACTAGTTTCTTTAGGCGATTATGAAACGAGTTACTTTACTCAATACATATAACAAATTACTTCAAACCCTTCTTGTTATCTAAAAAAGGACTAGTTATTTGTATCACTACCTAGTAAAGTTCCGGTAAGGCCTTTCCTCCAATGACACCCCCATGTTAAAATAATGAGTTTTGTAATGGAAAGGTAACTAGTGGACACCTTTGATTTCTTATTCTAAAGCTCATTACATGTAATGGAAAGTTTTGCTGGGTTTGTAGAGGAGACCCTCGTCCCAAACTTGGTCGAAGGCTTGCGAGACATGTATAAAAAGTGCAGGGCAGTACTTTTTCTCTTCCAAAGCTCTTCTTATGGTACTTATAATTTTGTGAACTTGCTCAGTGGTGCTGTGTTTTCGTCTGAAACCAAATTAATGTGCTGGAATGAAACCATTTTGATCTAGGGATATTGTAAGTTTGTTTACCAAAGTTCTCTCGAATAATTTTGACAAGTTGGACAGTAAATCTTTACCTAGTTTAGGTATCATTTTAACGAGTGAAACTTTCCATTCTGGGGGAAAATGTTCAAGGCGTATTATAGCATTAAAAATAAACAGAATTATTCTTATGCTATTCGGGGTAACTCCAGAAGCATTTTATTACTGATCCCATCGATCCCCGATGCTGTTTTGCGGTGTAAATCAACAATAGCCTTTTCGACCTCTCGAATCTCAAAACGAAGGGACACTGCTCTATGTTGTGAAGTAACAGGTGGCAACTCATCAATAGAACTAGGGGTTATATTTGGAGTAAAAACTTTCTTTAGATGTTCCACAAACAGATCTCCCTTCTCTTTGTCATTCCTAGCCCATCCTCCACTTTCCTTTCTTAGACGAGGCTTACATACAACAGGTATTTTATGATTTTTTGTAGCTCGCCACAAAGAGTAATCAGTTTTTTCTGTTGGATCCAGTTTTTCAAGATAACTATTTAAATTAACATTTCTTTGTCTTTCAACATTAACATTTCTTTGAGTTGAGGAGATCTGTGCAGTTGCCACTCTCTTCGAATTCTTCTTTTTTCACCTAATAGCCTTTCAACATCTACAGAAGTAGTTCTATATTCATCGGCAATATGAATCGAAATAAATTAGCCTTGATATTTAAAGCAAGATGTGGGCTCAGTAAGTTGAACTAGTATAGCCCTGCGCTCGAAATTCGAGTGCAAATTCTAGGAAATTTAATTTTTACATTTAATAAAAACCCTAAAGGCATGCTTCACAATTCAACTCATTTTAAATGAAGAAAACAAACTCAACACATTAACAAATTCAATAAACACACACATAGCATTGAATAATTTTATCTATGTGTTAGTTGCAACTTTAAACGATCGTAACTCCAAAAAATGTTTCATACGATGAAAATCTGTAAATCTGGATAACAGCTAAAAAGAAATACCTTTCAAATGATAAATTTTTTGTCAAAATCGGGGTAAAACTGTGAAACTTACATCGGTCACAAGAAATCGTCTTGCCTATTAATATTATAGATATGTAAAAATTAATGAATAGGTTAACAGGTTGTAACGAATTATTATAAATATTTTATTTTATTTAATTTAGTATATTTTTAAGACAGATTAAACATAAATTTTATCATTCTCAGCTTCTACTCCATATGAACTATAACTATGCCAATTTTCACACTCCTCTGTGCCGCATATTGCTTAAAAAGGGAATTAAAATTTACCTTCACGTATTAATATATAGACTGTAAGACCTATGGTGCGTTAAATGAAGAAAAACTTTGCAAAATATGTAATATGAATGTGATGAAGACTTTAGAACATTTCTTATGTGTTTGTCCGGTGTTACGGGAGTTTCGACAAACCACATTTGAGAAGGTTATCTTAAGTGAAACGGAAATGGTGTGGATACTTAACGGTTTAAACACAACAGATTGAGAAAACTTGGCTCAATAATTAAACATAACGTTGCAATACAGACAGTACATGGTACAAGAATATTACTAAAATCCAAATAAAATTAATTTCTTACACTTTTGGTAAATTGGAATCCTTGCTAAATCAAAGGTTAGTTATCTTTATTTAAGAGACAGACATTGTCGAAAATTTACTTTTTCTTATTTGCAATAACATTCTCGTATTTTTCAAATGTAATTATATTAAAACAAGTAAAATAATTTTTGTTGGTAGCAAAGAAATAATACTACTACCACTCAGAGGTGGCTCAAAAATACATTTTTTATCTCGCGCCCTGGGCAATTTTTTTGTGGCGCCCTCTCTTCCAATGAAAACAGGTATGTAAAGAAAATAATCTTGCACCATGAAATTGTTCTTATAGTGAATTTAAGGTATAACGATTAGAGTTTAAATATAATATTAATATATATAAAATGGTATAGTAAAAAAACATTGTTACAAAATTTTTCAATTTTTACTTTTTCCTTATTCCATTGTCCACCTCGTTTTCCTGAATAGATTTATTTTAACTTTGTTATTTTTATCTATGTAAATAATCTTAAGGGGGGCATGACATTGGCCGTTTTTTGAATTTTTTGTATTTTAGTAACTATTCTAAGGATTCTAAGAAAAAAATTTCATGGAAAAATTCCTACGGGTTCAAAAGTTACAGCCGGATTAGTGAGAGCGCATTTTTAATTTTCGCGCTACCTACGTACAGCAGCTGGTATATACTTGTTTTACTTGCTACCTGACTTTTGGTGGTTGTTATTTCGTACCTACTTGAAGGGTTCGTTTTTTTGTGTTTTTGAATTTCTTGAAAAAAAAGGCATCTTTATACCTCATATAGTGGAAGGCATACAGTACGAAGCAGGCATGGCAGATTGAAGGTAACCTTTTTTTTCTTTGTTCACTAACTTTGAACGCAAACCATGTTTTTCGTACTGGTTGCGGCACTAGCGGGTTCATTTTTTGACGATTTTTTTTTTTTATTTTTTTAAACTTGATTCGCTATCGTATGACACAAGCTTTTTTTTTAATTTTTTTTTTCGATTTTTTATGAATTTTTAAAGTCAATATTTTTTTCGAAAAAACACACTTTTAAATTTGGAACATCACCAAAAATTAATAAAAAATTAAAAAAAAGCTCATGTCATACGTTAACCAATTTTGTTAAGAATTAAAAAAGTCATTTTTTTCAGATCGGAAAATTTTTGCGACCCCAGCGCTGCACCCACGAGCCCCGTTTTTTTCTCTGCCGCCAGTTTGGAGCTCTATAAAACCACGTTGGAGTGAAAAATATATTTTTTTGAATTTATTTTTTCTTGTAATTTGTTCAATTCTCTACAATTTTGGAAAAAGGTTTGTTTTTGACTGCCGCGAATGTAATGTCCCCCTTTAATATTAATAGGCTAGGCAATTTCTTGTGACCGATGTGTTGTTCTACCGTTTTATCCCGATTTTGACCGAACGTATATTATTTGAAAGGTATTTTTTTTTAGCTGTTTTGAAGATTTACAGATTTGTAAGTTTTTTTCCTTTATTTTGAGTAAATTATTATTTATATATAAATTTGCTACTAACACATACATAAATTTATACAATATGGTATGTGTGTATTTATTAAATTTGTTAATGTGTTTGTAATAAAAATGAGTTTGTTTTCTTGTGTTGATTTGTGAATTGGCTATAATTGATTAGCATACCTTTAGGGTCTTTATTTAATGAAAAAATAAAATTTCCTAGAATTTGCACTCGAATTTCGAGGACTGGAATCTGCTAGTAACAATAATTAGAACCCATTTGTGAATAATAAATAATGTAAAAGAAGACTTGGCATACTGAATTTTACATTTTTACATAACTCACAACAGTTTACCTTTTTGCGTCTTTTGTTTGGCGATGCCAATGTCGATATTAATGTCTAGGGCTATTTCGTCTTCAATTGGCAGTCTTGCCAAGTCCACAAGTTGTTCTTAAGCCATTTTTGACCGATGATAGGTTTAATTAATTTCTGTTTGGAAAAACTTCTTCCATCACTTGTTACAGTACTACGTAACTTTATAAAGATTCTTTAAGTGATATAGATATTTGAATAAATATCGGCCAACTTTTTTTTCACAAATAAAATATAGGACATCTTGAAGCTCATTACATAAGTGCACTGCTTCTATATCTTTGGAGCCATCATGACTTATTGCAGATTCACGCTTAGCATATGATGCATATAGGAGCTGTGCTGTTACGTTTGGTAGCCCGTAAATGGCAAAAACGAACCCAAAAATGATTCAAAAAGATTCATTTTTGTTGAATTTGAGGATATGCTAAAAACTATCACTACCGGTTAATAACAGTATCGAGGACAGCAAAGTAAAAATTTACTTTATATAGTTTCTCAGGATTCTGGATGAAATTATCTTACCCTTCGTATGAGAGTTCTTCCCTAGATTCTTTTAAAACAAATTCATATTGTATAATTGTTGGATAGCGGAATGAATATTTAGGTTTTTTTCTGTGAGTTTTTTGCTAGTTATATTAATTTCAAACAATACCTTGTGTCCTATTATAAGTTAAACAAGAAATGTAAATCTTGAAATTCTAACTGATAATTATGATCGTTGTGCTTCTGAACGTGCTGCTGTCCCAGCAGTGCAAATAAAACATTTATCATCACAAATATCTATAAGGGCATCATATGTGTTTCTTCGTTCGTAACAAAGAGGCTTTAATGCATCAATTCGGCTTTCCCATCATGTATTAATGGTTCTAAGGCCAGCAAATTTACATGATGCACCAACCCATCCCATCTGCGTAACGAGCCTCAGAAAAACGTATGTATACATCAAAAAATTTTCTACTTCTATGCAGCACTACAAAATTTATTCAATGCATATTGCAAGGCCCAAAAAAGCTCTAGAATTGATGTTCAATATTTTTTCTGCACTCCATTTTTCCATCTTTTCATGTTACTTCCGTTATCATAACGTTATCCACGTAGCTGCTGAATATTCAAGGACATATGTATCTTTTAGCTCTTTTAATAATTGTACTACTTTTGGTGAAACTGGAGCTGGTGGAATTCGCATCGCTTTACTTCTTCTTTTAAATAGATTTTATTAGGCGCCGCTTGGTTTCATAGCGTCTCTTTCCATCTCAAATTTTCTTTTTCGATTTTCATAACTTGATAGCCCTTTTTTTTTTGTTTCCTTCCATGAACCTACATAAACAAATATGAAAATTGTACAATATGTATTTTTATCTAAACGTGTTTCTTACTTGAGTAAGCAAAACAAAACTATAAAGTAGGATATTGAAATTATGAAATTACTTATGATTAGCATACCATACACTTTTAATACTATGAAAAATATTTTCAAACGAATTTATTTTTAACAAAAACCTTACCAAACCCCACTATAAATTATATTGTATAGATATAGAGAGAATTTAAAATTCTGTGAAAAGCCATGACCACCTACGAAATACTCAATTCAAAATTTGAATATTTTGTTTCTATATACAACTATAAAAACAAGTAGCTTTGATTTTTTGGCGCCCTCAACAGTTTTTCTTTTCTCCAAATTTAAGATCACTTGATCCAAATTTGTTGAGTTTTTAAAAAATTAATAAAATAAAAGAGTAACTTTTTATTTTTTTGTTTTTGGCGCCCTAGGCGAACGCCTCGTTCACCTATATGGTAGAGTCACCCCTGCTACCACTACTACTACTAATTAAGAACCTTAGGAACCTTCACAGAAAATATGTGTTAGAAGACGAGTATCGCAATATATTGACAGATTTTAACGGTTTCAGAATAATAGAAACATCTTGTTGGACTTTAGTATCCTAAGAAACAAAGTATTCCGAGCAAAATTAATTTTTAGTTTTTAAAGAAGTAAATATGATGACCTTCTTTAAATTCAACATACATATCACACTCGTTCAACAATACTGTATTAAATCAAAAACTTCAAAGTTTTCAGAAGAGACAAAAAACTGTTTTCTTAATGCTTAAGGAAGTTTTCATTAACAAAAGTTGTGCAATATTTAGAAAACCCATCAATTATTGTATTGCACCACGTAACCTTTTTATTTATTTATTGTCTGCAGACAGAAAAGCGATTTTTTTAGTTACTATCATTTTCTTGAATTATTTTTGTTTATAAGAAGTAAATATTTTGAGTTGTGTTTTTTTACATGAAATTTATTGCTGTATTTAATACATTTTTTAATAAAAGTGATAAACATGAAATGAAAAAAGACTAAAGTAAACAAAGTTTTTTAAAGCTAAATAAATGCTAACAACTGCTAAAAAGTTTAAAATATATATTTTATTAAATTAATTCCCTATTAAATTTTTGTAGTATGATTCGTAATACTTTTTAGGGATTATGTTTTTCTTAACTAAGTCCATAACATCCTTTCCTTTATTTTCCGACAGTGGCAGCTTTCCCAAATAATTACAAGATAACCTGAAATAATTACAAACAAATAAATTTGGTATTAGAATTGGAAAATGGGTTTAGAACTAACTCCAGGTTTTTCCAATAATCTGTAGACTTCAAATTATCTTTATGTACAAAAACTCTTAAATAGTCTTTGTCTTTGTATGAAGTTTTGTAAAAAAAATGAATCGATTTTGTCCTATTCTACACGGAGAGTTTTAATACTATGCCAATTTATTTTTTGGCGCTCCTCATTTACAACAAAATATTTGCCCCACAGTTCCTGTAAGGCCTTTAGATCATAAAAATCTTCGTGAGATAATTCGTGAACTTTATATGGCATTCCAGTCTTTTCAGCTATTGCTATTAGAGCCATATATTCACCTGGTGTATATATTGGTCTGCTGACTAGATGCCTTTTTACCTGTTTCTCAATTACGCTGTGTACATTATCACCTTCGTTTTGAGTATGGCCTTGAATTAGATATTTATGTGTTATACTCAGAGTTCAGAAAAAAACACACACTGAATAAAAAACTCGTACATATATGTAAACAAACATAACTTAGACCAACACACACATATTTTTATTTTCATATCAATTATGTTTGTTTTTAAATTTTCTTCGGTGCCCAACACAACCAGGACTGTGTTCGTTTTAATATTTCGTTATTTACACGAACATTTTTGTATCACATAGTTTTTGTTTCAATCACACATAAAGCACACATTTTTGAGTGTTGCTTTATTTGAAGTTCATGTTCTGGTACGTGTACTGAAAAAAAAACACAGAACATGTACAATAAACAGGTTCGAGTTCAGTTATATTTTAAGTCGTGTTGTGGCTCGTTTAGTAAGAAAAAGCACAACATGTACAATAAACAGGTTCGAGTTCAGTTATATTTTAAACACGACTTTAAACACGACTTAAAATATAACTGAACTCGAACCTGTTTATTGTACATGTTCTGTTTTTTCTTACTACACGAGCCACAACACGACTTAAAATATAACTGAACTCGAACCTGTTTATTGTACATGTTTTGTGGTTTTTTTCAGTACACGTACCAGAACATGAACTTCAAATAAAGCAACACTCAGAAATGTGTGCTTTATGTGTGATTGAAACAAAAAGTATGTGATACAAAAATGTTCGTGTAAATAACGAAATATTAAAACGAACACAGTGATGGTTGTGTTGGGCACCGTAGAGAATTTAGAACATAGATGTGCAGCTAGTACTCTTTTGAGTCATCGTGTTTTCACACTGATAGTAGCTTGATCGTTTTTTCACACCAACATGTCCGAAAGCTTGCTGCTTGTTTACCGATTCAAAGTCAGTTGCTGTTCTGCATTTGACCAAGCAACACCGTATCGCTCTGCAAGCAAAATTATTTGTAATAAAAAACACTACACTTAAAAAAAAAAATTTAATTGCAATGGACGAATATAAAGAAATTTTTATGTTTGTAAATGGCAAAAATAATGCCCAATGCCTGATTTGTGATAAAATCTTCACAAATTTAAGATTTTATAATTTAAAAAGACATTTCATATCCATTCATAAAAATATTAGTGAATTGGATGAAGAAAAAAAATATGAAATGTTCAATTCCCTGCAACAAAAAAATGCCCCTTCTCTAAGTCTGACAGTTGAAGAGAAAAAAAAACAACTAAAGAATGCTTCAATTGTCGCAGGGTTGATGTTAGCAAAACAATGTCGTCCTTTTGAGGATGGAGAATTTTTCAAGCAAATGGCACGAGAAATTTTCAACTGTTTTGGGGAAAAGGGAAAATCAGCCTACGAGCTGATAGAAAATATTCATCTTTCAAGATACACAATAGCTCGTAGAACTGAAAAAATTAGTAAATATATTTTTAAGTTTACGTTGCAAAGATTGAAAGACTGTGAATACTTTTCCATCTGCCTTGATGAGAGCACAGATATTACTAACATTAGTCAGTGGATTATATGCATTAGGTCAGTTGATAAAAATATGGAATGCTTTGAAGAATTTTTTAGTTGTTTTGCATTTCACGGCCATGTGAATGGCGAAACCATTTTTGATTGTATTGAAAATAATATTTTCTTAACCGAAAATGGTGATAAGCTAGCTTCCATATGTACAGACGGGGCAAAGGTAATGCTAGGAAAAGAAAAAGGTCTTAAGGGTCAATTGATGAAAAACAATATTCACATTCCTAATTTCCACTGCATAATACACCAGTCTGCACTTTTTGCAAAAAAATTAAATATAGTGGAAACGATGGATACAGCTTGTAGAATAATAAATAAAATTAAAGGGGGCCATAACGCCCTCACGCATAGAAAATTTAAGAGTTTACTGGAAGAGCTACAGTCATGTTATGGAGACTTATTATTGTATACAGAAGTTCGGTGGTTGAGCCGCGGGAAAAGCCTGGAAAGGTTGTTCAATTTGAGAGATGAAGTACAACTGTTTTTAGAACAATCGGAAAAAAATGAGTTGAAAGAAATGGCGTCTTCTCTGAAAGATAAAAATTTTGTTTCCGATTTAGCTTTTTTGTGCGATTTAACGGAGATAATAAATGAATACAATCTGACTCTTCAAGGACGAAACAAAACTATATTCCACCTAACAGAGTGCTCCCACCGCTTTGAACGCAAAATTAAAATTATACTGTCTCAATTGCGCAACAATGATACCAGCAATCTTCCTAGAACCTTTGAAATTCTTGCGGAGTATCGTAATGACGAAAAAATAGCACAGTATACAGAAAGAGTAGCTTCTTTGGTACAAAATTTTGCAGATAGATTCGAAGATTTCAAATCACTTAAAAATATGATTGATATTCACAACGACCCATTGACTGAAAAAAATGTTGATAATTTGGAATTAGCCGCTGAATTAGAAATAATGAAAAATGATATAAATTTACCGCTAGACACTGGAAAATCATTTTGGAAAAAAATAAACAAAGAGAAGTATCCTGTTATTAAGAAGGAAATACTTAAATTATACTCCATATTCGGGTCCACGTACGACTGTGAAGCTGCTTTTAGTATTTTAAAATTAATTAAAAGTAAATATCGCAACAAATTAACGGATGAACACCTATGTGATTTATTAAGAATAAAACTTTACGAGGGGGAAATAATCATTGGAGATGTTGATATTTGATTTTTTTTTTAAGATTTAGTTTTAATTTTTAATTTTTTTAATTTTAATTTTTTACTCAGTGTACTACTTTTGTTTTCTCTGCTTTTGTTCTGCTTGCTCCGTTCAACTTAGCACAGTCGCAAAATTCGTAAAACTGATTTGAAATGCGTTTGTGTCAGTTTGCACATGTCTGATTTAGAAACGCACATAATTGATATGAAAATAAAGATATGTGTTGGCTGCTTTTGAACAAAACATTGTGTGTTTCATGTGTGTATTTTCTGAACCTTGGTTATACTTCTTAAGTTATACAGGGTGCGGCTAAAGTAACTATATGATTTGTTTTTTAAATAACTATTGAATGGAATGAAAAAAACAAAAAAATTTATGATAAAAAGAAAGTTTATTTAAATGTTATTTTTTTACATTAATTATGAAAAATAATATCAGTTAAATGAGAACCGTTTTCTCTAACGCAAAAATGTACTCTTTTTATGACATTTTCCATAACTTTGTTGAGTGTTTCTTGTGGTATACGATCAGTTTCTTCTTGAATGTTGTCCTTTAGTTGCTGCAAGGTTTGGGGCTTACTCACATAAACTTTGTCTTTGAGATAGCCCCACAAGAAAAAATCCGGTGCAGTCAAATCTGGCGATCGTGGTGGCCATCTCAAATCGCCCTTTTTAGAAATTATCCGATTTGGAAATTGTTGTCTTAATAAGTCCATCGTTGCACGGGCTGTATGAGCTGTTGCACCATCTTGTTGAAACCATATATTGGCGTTTGGTGGCAATTGCGGAAATAAAAAATTTTGTAGCATTACTCTGTAATGTTCTCCATTTATTGTTTCACATACACCATGATCGTTTTCAAAAAAAAAAAGGACCGTAAACTTTTTGGGCGGTAATGCCACGCCAAACGGTAACACGAATTGCGTGTAAAGATTTCTGATGACGATTTTTGGGATTTTGGGATCCCCATAATCTGTTGTTTTGTTTATTTACGAAACCGTTCAAGTGAAAATGCGCTTCGTCGGTCATCATTAAATTTGACAAAAAATTTTCATTTTGATCAACGAGATTTAAAACTGCTCTAGCATATTCCAAGCGCAATACGAAGTCCTCAGGATTTAGTTTTTGGACTACTTAGATTTTGTAAGGGAAGAGGTGCAAATCGTGTTTTAAAATTCGCCGAAGAGTGCGGTCAGAAAGCTGCAACTGGGAAGATTGTCTTCTCGTTGATGTCTGCGGATTTTCTTCGACGCTCTGTCGCACAGCATCAATATTTTCGGCCGATCTGCCAGTTCGAGGTCTGCCCGTATGTCTTGAATCTCCGACAGTCCCATATTCAGCAAAATTATTCACCAACGAACGAATGGTTGGACCCATTGGAGCAGTTCTTACACCATAAAATCTTCTGTATGCACGTTGAGTATTAATTATCGAACGATGATTTTCAATTAATAGAAAAACAATCTTAGTTCTTTGCGCAATTGTATAGCGTTCCATTTATAAATATTCTCCCAAGTTTAATTTCTGAAATAGGAAAAAAGAAAAAGTTAAATAATCGCAAGCAAAGAAGTTACAATTGTTTTACATCATATAGTAACTTTAGACGCACCCTGTACTTTTGTAGTACACAAAAATACATGGAGAGTAAGTACTTGTTTTTTGCTGTCCACAGCAATTGTCAGAATAAAAAATTAAAAAATTAAATCCATGTTATTTAAATCCATGAGCGTTATTTAATTTTGACACCAAATTTTTTATATATTGAAGTACGCAACTTCCTATTTCATTTGCTCCACGTTTTCCTTCTACTTCCGTCCAGAAAAAGCATTCGACATGTTTTGCTTTAAGGTCACTGACAGTGAAATTATAGCAATTTATTTTGCTTGTATAATAAAAGCTTGATGTCATCTCTTTTGGAAGTGGGAGAACTGCTTCCAGGTCGTAAACAACTGCTTTGCAATTTTTTTTATCAAAATCTTTTTCCTTTCTGCATAAGTACTTTTCTTCTTGGTGTATGTTGTAAACCTCGTTTAAGTCTTTCTTTTCGTTCTCATCTGAATTCAAGAATGATTCGCAAAGATCGCATTGATCCTCTTTTGGTTTAAAAAGTGAAATATTAAATTCGTTCTTGTAAATTCTGTAGAACATACTTTAATTACAAGGTAGAAACTTTGCAGATTCTCGAAAGTCCTTGTAATCCCTGTATAGATCCGTTAGGCATTTGCGACTCTCAATGTATTCACGAGTTGTTTGAGCACGTAAGTAGTGACTGTCGACCCTTGGAATATTGTTAATAAATTGCCTTATGCTATTTTTAACTTCAGGGTTCACGGTGAAATGGTTACTATGATTTCCACGATAGTCTATATCTACAAAACCATCTTCGTCCTTCTTTTTAATAACCGTTGCTATGACTGTATCATTTATGTCAAGTGTTGCTTTAAAAAAAAACTTGCACATTCTTACTTGTTCTGAGTTAATTTCGAAGAAAAATGCATTGTTCAGTCTGCGTAAATCTTGAGTGCAGGAGTATCTGTACTTTGGCTTAATTAGTTTCATATTTTTTTTTTTTTTTTTTAATATATATATTTATTTGCACAAAATTTGATTATATTACATTTAGTTTGGCCTCAGCGGTTTTTATTCCTTATAGAGGCAAGTTGGCAAGATAATAATTACATATGTATGTACAAATAAAGAAAATATAGTATTACATAATGGAATAAAATTTATATTTAAAATTTAAAATTATTTTTATAAAAACTTTACTTTGAGCAAAAGTACATCAGAAAAATAAGAGGTTTACATCAGAAGCGCTTCAAAAGCTAAGCATAAATATTCCTTAACGGAGGATTTAAACATCGAAATTCTGTTAAGAGATTTTAACTCATCTCTTAAACCATTATATTTGATACCACCAGTGTAGTCAATACGTTGTTTTGTTTTTTCCAATCTGCATCTTGGAGTTCTTAAATTTGAACTATTTCGAGTGTTGACATATGTTTGATTTTGTAGAAAATAAATGGTACAATGGCCAGTATTATGGAGACAATTAAAGACAAATGTTAAAACATTGTACTCATGTAACCCATAAATAGGTAAAATCGTTTTACTTATATCTCTATACAATGAAATGGTTGGATATGTAACTGGTAATTTGTATATAGACTTTAACGCCTTATTTTGCATACGTTGTAAAGATTTCAAATGGTTGTTGCTTTTGTTATATGCATAGACACTCGCCAAATAATTCAGATGCGAATGTATTAACGATTGATATATCATTAATTTTGCTTTCTCATTTAGTTTATGTTTAAATTTGTACAAAATACCAACTGCAGGCACTATTTTCTTTTTCATCTCAGTTATATGTAAATCCCAACACAAGTTACTTTCCAAAGTGATTCCCAAATACTTAGTTGAATGTATTTCATTTATAGTTTCACCATCTACATATACCGAAAAATTGTTGTCATGATGCAATGACTGTGGTCTAAAGCGAATAAGTTTTGTTTTCTTCGAGTTCAGCACTAAACGATTTAACCTTGCATATTCAAAAATTAATGCTGCATCTCTTTCAATATAAGTTTTCAAAACTAAGTCACACTTGTAAGGATACAATAAGCATACGTCATCCGCAAACATATATAATTGACCAGTTAAACCAAGATTTTTTAAGTCATTGAAATAAATTGAAAAAAGGAGTGGACCCAAACCACTCCCCTGAGGGACTCCATATTTCACAGAACCAATGAGACTTCTAGAGTTATTTATTTGAACATATTGCTTCCTGTTGGAAAAGTAACTTTGGATCAGATCAAGTTCACGGCGTTGAATACCGTAAAATGGTAATTTTTCCAATAAAGTTTTATGATCGACCAGATCAAAAGCCTTTGAAAAATCGAAAAAGATTCCAGCAACCCCGACAAATCCTTCATCTAATCCATTACAAACAAATTTAACAACATTTAACACAGCGTCTTCAGTACAACAACCTCTTCGAAAACCAAATTGATAATTAAATAAAAGTTTATTCTCTTCCAAGAAGTGTAAAAGTCTATCATACGGCAGTTTTTCAAAAATTTTGTCAATTGTAGAAGGAACAGATATAGGACGATATTTTCCAACTTCAGTTGCATTAATTTCCTTTGGTATAGGAACTATTTTATGTATTTTCAATATATCCGGGTAAACTGAAGTATTAATCATCTTATTGAAAATATCCACTAATATTGACATAATTTCATCTTTACACTCCTTGACAAATTTAGGCGATATATTGTCACTACCAGGACTTTTGTTGACCTTCATGTTCAATATTACTTCAGAAATATTCATATTTACATTATTTAAAGAAAAATGGTATTGTAGTTGTGAAAATGTACGAAGCGAGTTAAACGAGTCACCAGGGCAGATTTCAATTTGTTGCTTAAGATCCTCTATGGTATTAAGAAAGAAGTTATTGAAACAGTTTACCTTAATTTCATCATCCAAAATTCTTTGTCCTTGAGAATCATTTAGGTTTATATTTTTTCTTTTTGATCTACCAAGAGTATTATTTATGAAATGCCAACTCTTTTTGGGATCATTTCCCATCTTAGCTAAGTTTTCAATATAATAGTTATCTCTACATTTTTTTATTTGCAACTTTAATTACTTTACTTATTCTTTTTAACGATTCCTCAATATTCTGCTTATTTCTTGCTTTTCTTCTTTTCTTTAACAATTTTTCTTTTAATAGTATTAATTCCTGAAGATTTTGGTTAATCCATGGTGTAATTTCAAATCTTAATTGTTTTTCCCTTTTTGTGACGATAGTCGAGTGTTTTATAGCAGCTTCCATGCAGGTAATCAACATATTTGACAGATATGAAACATTTAATGACGAAAAATTTGTTGGCAAATTATTTTGTAAATACTGTCTAGCTTTATCATAGTCACAATAAGTTGTTGAATATTCCATATGATTTTTTTTGATTGGGGTTTCGTTTTTAAATTTGCAACTGAGGATCTTGTGATCTGACAAGTCACATTCTGTCAAGTCCACAAAAATTCTCTCAGAAAATTGCTAAAAACATGATCTATGCAAGTTTTACTAAGGGGTCTCGCTATCATATTGTGAGCGTTGATACAATCATAATTTTGAAACATTGCTAATAGTTCAACGTAATGAGGATTTTGATATAGGTCAATTTTAGAGTCGCCAACGATAATAATGGGATTTTGCCCATATAGATTTAAAATTTCATCAAAATCATTTATAAAATCGTTTATATTGCATTTTTGGGACCGATAAAAAGAAATAATTCTCAATGGTTTTTTATCAACTTTAAAATTACTCAAATTAACAACCAAACATTCAACAAACTTGTTACTTCGACAAATTTCAATAGAAAAATTTAAGTTCTGATTTATATACAATGAAGTACCACCATAACCATCATTTCGGCAACAATCTACACTCTGAAATCCAGGAATATTGTAAATTTGTGTGATTTTTTTGTCAAACCATGTTTGTTGTACTGCTATTACATCTGATAATTTAGGAAAACTTGATATTAACGATTTAAATTGATTGAATTTACTGAGAGATGAAGCACTTCTGATGTTAAAACTTATTATATTAAAATAATTACATTTCAAATTACACAGATAATCAATAAATTTTGCAAAAACTCTAAAATATTGATTTTCGAATCATAAAAATTTTCATATTAATTTAATACTAAACATTTTATAATAAATACTGCTTACTTAAGTGGAAGAAACATAAGCAGTGCCATCTTCACCATCATCACCAGATTCAACCACCCCAACTTCTCTGTTTTGTAACAAGGACCTCCGCTTCCAGTGGTTATTTGTTTTTGCATCATAGAGTATTTTGTCGACGTCATCTTCACATCTTATGATCTGCTGCTTAGCTAAATCGTTCTTTTTAATAAAAACATTCTCATTTCTCACATAAACGTGTTGGTAACCAATACTTTTTAATGACTTAGCATGATTCCAAAGATTTAGCGTTTCCTTGCTATGAAAATCATAAACAAACACATCACTGGTTTTTACATTATTTTTCAACTTAGATTTCGAAGACATCAGTTTATCCTTGTTTATTTTTGAAGCAAATTTAACTACCACCGTCTTTTTATTGTCGGTTTTGTTATTGTAATTCTTCATAAAATATGCATCTTCTACAGCACACGGATCTATTACGACTCCAACATCCTTAGAGAAGCCAATAACAGCATCAACAGCTTTAACACCTTCATTTACTTCCAAACCTCTTATGATGCAGTTATTTTTGACTCGATGATTATTTAATGCTTTGACCGAAGATTTTAGATTATGAATTTCGGATTTCAATTTTTTATTTTCTTTTTCTACTTCTGATATTTTCTTTTTATTTTCAGCTACATCTTTAAAAACATCATCAAATTTGGCTGACATAAAGTTAATTGATTCGGTCAGCTGATCAAGTTTTTCCAGTTTCTCCAGTTTTTTCAACTCTGTTTTTATTACATTAAGCTCTTTTCTTATTTCACCCCCTCCTTCTTAGCAAATATGACAGATAAATACTTCATCTTCGTTTTTTGTCAATAACTCAAAAGCTCTTCTACTCAAACCAGAACATTGAGAGTGAAAGCTTTTGATACATTTGTCACATTGTATAAAATCATCAGATTCCTCTTTGATCTCACGTTCGCACTTAACACAATTTACAATGTTTTTCTTTGCAAGACTGCGTCGATTTTTAGGCATATTGTTATATATTTATATGTTAGCTGATCTTCCTTAAATGTTCACCAATTTTTGTTTTGTGTTATACAGTATATTTAACAGAAATTCAATAAAATTTTTTAACCACAACTTAAACACTGCAAAAAAGTACGTTCTTGTTCAAGGGTTGCCAACTTCTTTTCCAATTTTTTGGCTATATTTTTGGCTATAAATTCTCTTTGTCTCTGCAAGCTAATCAAATCCCAATATTTTTGAAATATTTCATAGCGCGATGATTATGTTATTTTTTTACTACATTGAAGGCGACACTTTTCTCCACAAGCTTCTCGCAAACGCCTCTGTTTTATTGTCTTTGAAGAAATATAAATCGATGAATACGAATACCCTGAGTTTCGTAATTTTTTTTGCTGTTTTTGTAGTTTATTATGATGTTCACTTTTTTTTGCATTTCTTTTTTCTTAGCACTTTCTCATCTAAATCAAACTCCGAAGAACTGCTATCATTCACTGTACGTGGATCAAAATCATTTTCCGAATTGCTACTGAGCTGCTGCCAGAAGAATGACAACTTTTACTACCTATATTTATTGCATTGCGTAATAATGAATAGTGCTCTTCATTTGGACAACTCATTTTGTTAAGTGAACTTATTAGACCTTTTGATTTCAAGTATTCACTATTATGTTTAATAAACATAATAACAAAATTTCTAGCTGCTTAAAAATGCTACAATATTTTTCAAATGAAAAATAATAAAGCTACGATATTACAAAGTGTCATTAAAATTATTTCATCAAAGCAGTTAACTCAATAAAAACAGAATTATTTCACGAAAACAGTAACAACTCAAATAAAAAGTTAAGCATTATTTCATGAAAATAATCATATTTCGAGTTAAAACAAAACATTTACTTAGCCTGAATCAATTAAACAGTTGCAACTCAAAATACTACCTGACTAAAATAAACTTTTATTATAAGAATAACAACTTAACTCAAAATACTACTCTTTATACGAAAAAACAATTATTTGTTAAGGGCAATCACTTCAAATAACTCAAAATAAAAGGAAAAAGGTCACAACATGTAATTTTATTAAGAAAGAGTAGTCAGAACTATGGGAATTTTTAACCATACGTTTACATAAGTGTTATGTATTGTTTTTTGCCAAAAAGAGTGCGATATATGAATTTCTAGTTAAACAAGAAAAAAATTTAATGGCATTTCTAATAATAAAAACTGATAGCTAAACCCAACTCAAACAACATAAGACGCTGCGTATAAGTGACATTAATACTAAAATCAAAAATTAAACATACACATATTGTTCTTCAGTTATAGACATACAACATACTCGTATACACTTATATATGTATGTATTATGTAAAGAGTAATGCATTGACGTTATTTCAATGCTTAAAGAAATAAATCCCTTCTCTATACGATGCCCTGATCTATTGAAAAGACATTCTAGTAACCGGTAGTTTATTTTTATATTTCTAATCCATTAGTGTCTAATAATGATAAGCCTAAAAATCATATAAAATTATGTTTTTTTTCCAATGCTAAATTATATAACTTGAGTGCTTTTTCAATATATATATATAAAAAAAATATAAAATATAATAAAAAAAAAACTGGAATATAATAAGAATGGAAACAAAAAGCATTCATGCGTAAGATCTGCCTCAAAAGTTGCTTGTGTTTTCATAGAACGAGTAAAATGTCTATATTCCGTTCAGTTCAGTTCAGTTCGTATAATATTGTATTTATGTTTAAATTACGTTCTATTTCTGTATCAAAACATTATCAAACAAATCGTTTTAACTTCATTCAGGTTTTAATGGCAGCAATAAATAATACATTAGAATTTCTTTTATGTTGCAAAAGTCGAAAAATATTTCAAACAATTTGTGAAGAAGGAGCATAATGAAATAAGTTAACACCCAAATAACATTAGATGCAGAAAGAAACTCTTATTTTTTATCAATCATAATGATGGAATCCCAAGTGGGCGTACAATTCTTAAATTGTTATGAAATGAAATCTGCATGCGATTGCAAAAAAAGGAATCTGTTTGAAGGAGAGTTTCAGAGCGACGCCAATTTTATAATTAATGACAGATGAATGGGAATTACGACTTAAAAAAGAATAACAAAGTCGGTTGTTGTAGCACAATGATGGGTTTTTAATTTTAATTACATGTCAACCAGTAAATCGATCAGTTTAAATAACTAAGCCCAAATCTTTAAACCATACACCAGTCTCTAGTTATGATATAATGAGTTTCTATACATACATATATTTAAATACCAGGCCCCATCTGTCTCTGTGTATAAATATTGTAATCAAACTGAAGGTCGCAAATATAAATCTGGCTTACAATAAGCTGGCAAACACTTTAACTAGTTTGTGGTTCATTCCAATTCGATATCCATCATCAACTCTTATAAAATCATGAATCTTACGGATAATCTTTTTCTCGAATGCAACCAATAATGAATTTGGGAGCAAATCGTCGCATTTGATATCGAGTAAAATCAATCGAAATTCCATATTTTGGTTTTTTATTTAAAGAAGACGGACAATCGTCAGACTTATTTTCCCTTTTACTGTTAGCTATGGATAATAAATCTTTAGCTGTAACAGAGTTAAATTACTCTCAGTATTTTATTTTGGAAAATAAAAAATAATTTCGGTTGAAAAATTTCGATAACAAATGCAACGATTCGACCCCTAATTATACCCTATACCACTATGTGGTTTGGGTATAATGACTTTGTGCTGCTGTTTGTAACAACCAAAAATATTTGACCTACACCCATCTTTAATTACACCGATCGAATAAGAATCACTATCTGATTCGATTTAACGATGTCCGTCCGTCCGTCCGTCCGTCCGTCCGTCTGTGTGTCCATGTAAAGCTTGTAATCAAAGTGCAGGTCGCAAATATGAATATATTTTGATGAAATTTGGTATATAAGCTTTTATCGGCCATGAGATGAACGGTATTGAAATTGGTGAGAATCGGTCCATGTTTAGACCTAGCCCCCATACAAATGACCCCTATGAAATCGACATAAATTGCCATAAGATCCAAATTGTCATATAGATCTTACACGAATTGGGTTTGTATGCGTTTATTATACCCATTAATGAGTAGTCCAAAAATGATCCCTATTGGACAACTCTTAGTCATAGGCCCCATATAGAGCTGCTTCCCGATCTTCACTTATATCTATCAAAAAACAAACATATTGCACTGATTCTTTTCAAATTTTGTGTGTGTATATTTTTGCAAAATACAAGAGACTTTACCAAACATGGTCAGGATCGGTCCATTTGTGGGCCTAGTCCCCATATAGATATAGCATCCGATATGAACTGTTTCATATCTGCAGCCGAAAAAATTAATAAAAATCCCACTCAAATTTGGTTTATGCTTATTTTCTATATACAGTTAGTTGGGCCTGAGAGATAGGGTCTCTAAACGCATGGTATAGGGTATCGTATAGTCGGTCTAGACCGACTATAATTTTCTTACTTGTTTTTTGCTTGTCGATGTTTCAGCAACACATAATAAATAAAAAAAAATAAAATTTTTGATCATGATATACATAGGCGATAATCTGGTTATCAGGGCAATTTTAGACCGATTTTTCCAAATCTGAACGATCGTACTTTGGTTGCAAATACTTATGTACCAAATTTCATCAAAATATATTTTAATATTGACAGACAGACAGACAGACGGACGGACAAACCAAAGTTGATTCTGAGGCGATCGTTTAGCAACACGAATTCATTATACACTGACCGCGGAGTAGTATAGGGTGTAAAAAGAAGAAATGTTGCAAGATAGTTTTAGCGATACGTGGTAATTGTAAGAAATACATAAAAACTGTCTCCAGAAATGATTGTTATCCTTTTATAAATAACACCAGCTGAAAAGTGAAACATGGCAACAGATTATCGAAGAAACCAAACACTTTTTTAATAAATAAATGATTCGGATTTTCGTGAACCAACATTTTTTCCTCTTGGAATTTAAAGTAGATAACACAAATTTAAATTCAGTATAAAACTGATCAACTATTAAGGTTAGAAACATTCTTTATTAACAAAATATTTCAAGAAAACTGCAGAAATGCTCTTCATAAGTAGACTATGACAGAAGCCCTCGCTCTTCAAAAGGTCAACCGATTTATAAAAATTTATCTTAACCTATTCTAACGTCTCGGGATTTGAGATTTTCTACAAAGGTGCACTTAGTGCGGACAGTTTTCTGACTGTCATTCACTTGGGAGTGAGCAGAAATGATTCCGTTGTCTGACTGTCCAAGCAGCTTACTACTTCCGGTTTTAGACCAAGTATTTCCCGGGCAATGGCTTCTCAGAGTCCTCTGATAGATAGCTAAAGTGAGAAGGCGCTCAGTCATGCAGCCTGAATGGCTACAGTACATCCTAACGTCTCAGGTAAATTAAAATATTTACTGAAGCATGACTGCATCGTGGATGCAGTGATTAAGTCCACAGCCTGCCTGGAGGTGTTGCTGGCAGCCCCAACTCCAGGATCGGATGCTTTAGCCCAATCAGCTACTCATCTTAAATATGAAGATTACAGAGAAACCACAACAAATAAAAATAATAACCAAAAGATTAAAACGATGACGACCTTCAGCTTGAAAAATGGACACGATTTGGAACCTGGAATGTCTGTAACCTACTCTTTATGGGCCTTTGGGAAACCAGATGGCCAGAATCTGGAGAGTTCGCCACATCACATGGTCTAACTTTCATATACTCCGGCAGACCATCAGATCAACCAAAAACGAGTGGGGTAGGCATTCTCTTATTCATCAAAAGAGGCAAAAGATGCTCTCATCAAATGGAAACCACACTCCGACAGGATTATCACTGTCCGTTTTCGAACCCGAGCCAGAAAAGTAACTTATGTGCATTGCTATGCACCAACTAGTGTTGCAGAAACGTCGGTGAAAGGGATTTCTACAACCTCTTAACTATGACGACTGCTTCTATAAACCGTCGTGACATAATGCTTCAGACAGGCGACTTCAATGCACAACCAGGCCCTGTGAATACACGGTCTTGGTAGAATGACCGAAAATGACGAGGCCTTCCTTGAAACATGCGTGAATAACAACTTGGTCATTGGTTGAACGTTATTCCATCACAAAAAGGTGCACAAGGTGAGCTGGATTTACCCCGATAACGTCACTGAAAATCAGATCGACCATATTGCCATTAGCCGAAAATGGAGAGGGTCGCTGCTATATGTCCGAAACAAGCGTGGCGCCGACTGTGGCAGTGACCATCACCTTTTAATTGGCGCAATTCGTCTAAAAGTAACAGCCATCAGAGGAATAGATAAAGCCTAAAGAAAGTATAACGTCGATAAGTTGAAGAACCCAACAAGCAAACACAACAAGATAGATTCTCTAAACGCTTCCCTTCAAACGATTCCAAATAATACAGTGCCTAATTGGAATACTATTAAAACCTGTTTGCTACTAACAAACCACTTAATTCCAGTAATGGAGATTTAGTCACAGGCAAAAGAGACCAGATAGATGTATGGGTTGAGCACTACTCCTCATTGCTAGCGCACACGTCGAGCACTGACCACAACCTATGTGATTGCATTCAACACAGTGCTAGGTACAACATATCCACAGACTGCCCAGAAACTCCCGAAATTATAGTTGCCATAGTGTCCGTGAAGAATACCAAAGCTCCTGGATCGGATAATTTATCTCCTGAACTGTTAAAAGCATCACCCAAAATTAGCGCTAAGTTTATAAAAAATCTTTGGGTAACAACCTCACTGTGCGATTACTTAAAGGAAGGACTTATTATTAACATACCAAAAAATGGAGACCCATCACAATGCTAAAATTGGCGTGGCATAAACTTTATCAATACAGCAAACAAGATAATATCCCAAGTCGCCAATAAAAGGCTAACACTCGCATTCGATCCGCTTCTCCGCAATGAGCAGGCTGGCTTCCGTCCCCGTAAATCAATCTGTTGGGTGGAGGACGCCACTTTACCTGATATTCATCGATTTCGAGAAAGCTTTCCCATTCAGCCATATGGAGTACGCTAGCATGCAAAGGTACCCCAACAGAAATAATTGATATTGTTAAAGCCCTATATCACAGCTCAGACTGTCGAATTCTTCATGATGGCTGTATTAGTGACTCATTCACAATTAAAACTGGTGGAAGACAAGGCTGTGTTCTGTCGCCCCTACTTTTTAATATCGTTCTGGGCAATATAATGAGAAGAGCCTCGAGTGAACAGAGAGGAATAACTTGGGTATTCAACAGAAGGCTGGATGATCTCGACTATGCCGACGTCATATGTCTACTTTCCCACAACTTCAATGATATGCAGGCCAAGATCAATTCAGTACAAACTGGGCTAAAAATAAATATTTCCAAAACTTAATCAATGGGAATTGATGCTTCTAACAACAGAGCATTTGCCATAGACGAGAAGAATCTTGAAGACGTATAATCGTCCTGCTATCTCGGAAGTCTTCTGACTACAACAGGTGGCTCTGCAGATGTTGTCAGAAACCGAATAAAAGTTGGCAAGTATTCAGTTGGCATTTTATGTCCCATATGGCGTTGAACACATATTTCGAAAAGAACCAAGCTTAACATACTTAATTCCTGCTTAAAATCATCTCTTCTCTATGGATGTGAACCGTGGAATGCAGCGCAGAAGGATGTTAACTCGTTACAGGTTTTCATAAATCGCTGCCTGCGGAGAATTTTAAAAGTATTCTGGCCAACTACGATACCCAAATCCCCGTACACGTACACCCAAATCCCCGTACCAAAATGGCGCTGGCTAAGGCATACTTTACGAAAGCCCGTTGACGATGTCACAAGACAAGCTATATAATGGAACCCGCAAGCAAGTCCTAGAAGAGGAAGACCATCACACACCTGGCACCGTCAGATCGAAATTGAAGAGGCCAATAAAGACAAGAGCTGGAACGAGTTAAAAACACTTGCGTCGGACAAATCAGAATGGAACAAATTTGTTATGGTCCTATGCTCCTTGTAGGAACTACGGGAACTTATATATTCTAACGCCTCACCCTAAGCTTAGACATGTACTCGCCCTTATGACGGAAAATGAAAGAGCTATGCTGAACGACCTTGATTACACGAATTAAAAATATTCAGTGTAATACGAAGGCAGAGCAATAATTCCGTGACTTTTAGAATGGAACACAATTTTTTTTTTTTCAAAAAATTATTTTTCAACATAATCTCCTTTTAGCTCAATACCCTTAGTCCAACGTTTCTCCAATTTTAATATCCCTTCCAAAAAATAGGATTTTTAAGGTCCATAAAATATGCATTTGTATGATCAAGAATTTCATCATTGGAGCTTAATTCTTTCCACCGAGCCATTTCTTTAGGTTTGGAAATAGGAAATGGTCACTGGGGGCTAAATCTGCAGAATATGGAAGATGAGGTAACAATTCGTAGTCCAATTGATGGAATTTTGCCATTGATACTGCACACGAGTGCACTCGGGCATTATCTTGATGAAAAATAACTTTTTTCTTGGCCATATGGGGTCATTTTTTTTAATCCTCGTTAAATCGGTCCAATAGTTTGGCATAATATTCGCCATTTATTATTTTTCCCTCTTGAAGGTAATCGATTTGGATTATCCCTTGTGCATCCCCAAATACACAAACTTTCCTTGGCCTTCTTCGGAGCCGGTTCACCCGGAGAACCCCATTGTTAAGACTGCTGATTGGTCTCCGGAGTATTGTAATGGATCCATATTTTTAATCCACAGTTACAAAACGCCGCAAAAACTCATTCGAATTGCGGTTAAATAACTCCAAACAAACCTTTAAAGTAGTCACACGATTACGTTTATGGTCAATTGAGAGCAAACGCGGCACCCACCTTGCAGACAGCTTTCTTAAACCCAACTGATCATTTAAAATCGAAACCACATAGCCCAGTGAAATGCCTATGGCATCAAAAACCTCACGTACTTTTACTCTTCGATCGGCCAACTCCATATCCATATTTTTTCGACATTTTCGGGTGTATAGACCTCAATTGGACGTCCAGAACGTTCAGCGTCATTTGTATCTGTGCGACCACAACGAAAGTCAGTAAACCACTTTTCATCATTCAGATCGAAGGTATAGAGTCCCCATAGTATTTATCAGCTTTTTCTTGGTGTGATTGACGGGTTTTTTTTCTTTAAAAAAAAAAAACAAAATAATGTTTAATGAGCACTCGAAATTCAATTTTTCCATTTAAAAAAAAAAACCACGAGGTTGTATGGTTTGAACAGCTGTTAAAGGCAAAGTAAATGACGGAACTAGTTCAAGATTCTACAGTAGGCTATTAATAGGTGGAACTTGATGGGAGCTGTGTTGCATGTCATATAACTACGAGGGGAGTTCGAGAAGTCACGAACTTATTGCTCCGCCCTAGTATCTAGTATAGCTTTCTTTTTAATTATGATTTAAGTTATATATAAGTACGGTACAAAGATTTTGGATGTACCGTTGATGCTTTAGGATATGATCAATCATATTAACACGTTTACGACCGACGTGATCAGGTTGGAGGTGTACACAAACCAGACGATAAATTTGTACGAAATGATTTAATTACGGCTGAATGTTATTTATTATTTCTTTTGACTGGTTTGTGACGTCAGCGATAGTATGCCGCATCAGCGCGTCGCCAGTTTATGGAACAAAGTTTCGTTGCATAAACCGCGGGACGCAAATATGCATTAAAGTTAAAAATGTTGTTTTAGTAACTATTTTATTGTCATATATGTATGTATATTTCTTTGCAATATAAACTGAAAAATATAACAAAAAAAAAATATAAAAATCAATAAGAACGCTAAAAATTAACTAATTTCAAAAATAAACAAACAAAAACGGATAGACTGTCCTTTGATATCTAGACATGTATCGCAAATAAAATGACGATCAGTCCTTTTTCTCTTTTAGACATTGTCTGCTGGTTTTACGCTTACTTATCAGTACGGATCTCATGACGATGTAAATGTTTTCCGTTTGCGAACTAGAACTGGAAGGATATCGAATACGATACATTTCGCGAAAAAAAACTTAGCTATGAAGTTTTACTTCCCCTACATTTGTTCAGTAATGAATTGCTGTTCCATACTAAAATAACGAGTATATGAAAGAAAACTTTTATGTACCGTGTAAAAAAAGGCAGTCCAAAAAAAAGAAATTGTGAGTTATTGACTGGGCCGCCCCCTAGAAATATGCGAATGGAAAAAAAGTGAGAAATACAAAGTTTTGGGCCAATCAAAAAACATTTAGAGTGTGCTCAACGCAATTGAAAATTTCAAGTGTGTTTGTATGGGGAAAATATGACTTTTTTCGGATTTTACGAAAATTACGTTCTATAGTTTAATTTTTCCGACAAATTGTTATATAATTCGGGATCAGTATTATCATATTTTTCTTAAAATCTAAATAGTGGTTCCGTCGAGTTTAATAGAAAAACTCGTTTTCGGTAATTTTTATTTAAAAGTATCTTAAAATCCAAAGCTGGCCTTGGCAAATAATGGGTTAACGTTCTCGGATTTATCTTAAATTTTAGAAACGGAAAACTTACATATTTGGTTATTATATTTTAAGCGTCCCATCGAAAAATTCAACAGCACTTACAAAATATTTGAATTTTTTGAATAAATTGTCTTTTATTAGGTTGAGGTCATATGTGACCCCAATTCCAAAAGGTATAATCGGCTCATATTATCTTTTTCCGAAACCCTAGGCTGTTGAGATAATATATTATGTTTAAAAGTACAAAAGTGATGAATTTTTGATACAAAGTACTTAGAAAGAGTACATTTACTGAATATTTTACAAAAATCCGCAAAAATAAAATCCTTGCCAAAAAAATTCTGACATAGGGATTTGACTAAAACTTCACACAGTTAATCTCCGGCATGCATTTAACAAGACGTTAAAGAGCTAGGTCAATGTTTTTAAATTTTGTTTAAGAAAATTTTTCAAAACTTGAAAAAGGAGTTTTAAAAATTTTTTTTTTAAAAAAATTTCCATTTTTGGTCTCAATGCTTAATAGGTAAACAAGGTGGTAATAAAACAATGCTTCATATCTGAGTACTAACAGGTATAGGGACTAAAATAAAATGTTCGCTTCAATTAATCTCTTAAAGTTGAAAAAAAAATGCCATCAGATTTCATGCCCCAGTTTTTTTTTTTTTTTTTTGTACAAAACTGGTCTGGGGCATTTGCTATTTCTTGGCGAGTTTTTCTTCGATTTTGAAGGTTTGTTCCCTTTTGGAAAGATAATTTAATACTGTCGGAAAAGAACGAACGAAATTTTCGTAAAATCTGAAAAAAAGTCATATTTTCCCCATATAAACACAATTGAAATTTTCAATTGCGTTGAGCACCCTCTAAGTGTTTTTTGAATGGCCCAAAGCTTTGCATTTCTCACTTTTTTTTCTTTCGCATATTTCTAGGGGGCGGCCCAGTCAATAACTCATAATTTTTTTTTGACACCCTAATGTGCAACCGTCGCAAACAACTTCCCGGTATGGAGCAATTAGATGTCGCCTGCCGTTTCAGTCTACAACCGACATGTTTTTAATGTAGTCTGCAACCATTATGACTCTATGTTATGTAATTTCCCCTATATTTTGATATTCAGTCATTTCAATTTATGCAAAGAGGATATCATCAGGACTCCACGTTTTTCTCTCCATTTCTGCAGTCATATTATTTCTTCGTCTCCAAATAGTTTCAACTTTCTTAAGCTTTTTTGGTAATTACGTTGCTCAGATGTTATTTTCGGTTGGCCTTCAAAGTTCTAAGTAAATATGTCCGTTGCTCAAAAAGACATTCTGCCAAAATAGCACTATTGCAATAATTATACATATGGAAATATAAGACCTTTTTCAAAGTAATCTTTTATTATCACTTCAACAACACCAAAACAGTGACCTTTGATACGAAGTTGCAAAGTATTCGGACCACTATAAATTAATATATTTAGGAGGAATCGATTTTATTAGGAATGTACTGCCGAAAAGATGGCTACGGCATCAATGTTTCATCAAGTGCTACCTGTTGTTAAGGTTAGTTCGCTTTTTTATATTGACACGTCTATGATCGGTATCATTCAATATTTTGTGAAATCTATAGCTTGGGTCTTTTCCCTGTCGCTATTTTAAAACTACAAACACTGCAGAATTTTTCAAAATAATTTCTGCACATAATTTTTCCAAAAAAAAAAAAAAAAAATTGGATGCCGAAACACTTTATATTTGCTCCAATAAAGACTTAAATTAGACATATGGTCAATTTCCCTTATAACGCTCAATCAAAAATGTCGGTTGAGTTCTGTCATATTTAAAGTTATTCATTTCAATAAATTTGATTTGGCCTTTAGATTTCCAGATTGTAAATAGGCTGCGGTCCGCAAGTTGACCCTTTCTGTTAATTTTAAAGCCAACTTTAATAAAAAAAAGTGACAGAATATATTTCCTGCTGACACATTACTATTTAATGGTACTTTAATTCCTGAATCGTGATCTAAGTCATTCAAATCTTATTCATTTTCAGAGTTACTGGTAGGTTCCGGTTCTTTATAATCATCTTTAATTATTTCTAAGTCTCCTACAGCATTCGATAATGATTCACTACCTATGTCAAAGAATTTTTTTCAATCTGATATACCTCAAAACAAAAGTACCCAATATCAATTAGAAGTTCTTCAAATTTAGAAATTAATCAGTATATTCAGGAATTTACAAAAAACTATGAATATGATTACTAATGAATATTCTGAAAAAATTTTTTGAGAAATCGAGAACTTTTAGCTTCTGAAGGGATTTCGTTTAGAATTAAATACAATTGGCAAAGAATTTTAAAGAAAATGAACCACAGAATTTTAAATCGATTCTAAACAAACACAGCTATTGAATACTATTTTAAAAAGACAAGTAGAACTTGAGAAATCAGCAATTTTTAAAGAGCAGAAAAAAATTGACCTAACAGCTCATATATAATTTACAATATAAAAGTTATAACTGGTTCAACCAAAAAGTAACAAAACAAACATGTTTTTTTTTTCAAATCGAATAACAGTTCGGTTCAGCTGTAAATCCTGATCATGAAAAAATATTAATTTTGAGCTATGTTGCTTAGAGCTTTTATTTGCATATATGGTTATTTGCATGTTTTTCTTTATTTTACTAAAATCTGCATATTGTTGCTTATTTCTACATTTTTTTTTCTTTTTTATAAATTTTGAATTTTTGACTTTAAAATAAATATCGAAAAATTTTTTTTATGTGGCAACCATGGAAATGTTACACTATAGCAACTCTAGATTGAAAGTTTCAATCGCTATGCAAGTATAAGAAGGCAAAGTTTTAATAGTCAATCATTGTAAAATTGTAATGTTAAATGAACTTTATAGGATGCTTCCGAGACTTTATAGGATATTTTTAATTAAAATTTCCCAAAATAATGTTAATATCGAAGATAAAAAACAATAATTTGAGGTTTGTTTATCGACCAAGTAAGTTTTTTTTTATAATTTTCAAAAATATTTATTTAAAATGTGTTGCTTTTTTCAGAAAATAACAAAAGATAAAGAAATAAAATCAGCAGTATAGCATAAAGTGGTTAAAGCGTTTCCAGATCTAAAAACTAAGGACTCAGTTGTTTTATGAACAATACGTTCTAAATCAATTTGTGTAGAAAAAACTTTCAGTATTGTATAACACATACAACCATTTCTAGAAACCCCTAAAGCCACATCATCCGCCGATAAATATTATATAGACTTTGTGAAGTCTTTATGTAAAGAATTAGCCACTTAAAAATTCAGAACATATCCGGGAAAATGCACATCATTAATGGTTCCTTCTGAATCGTCGCTTTCGTAACAAACACGTCATATCAATGGTAGAATCTACAATTTCAAACAAAGTAAACAACCCCGTTTTCTATCTCGGTGTCTATCAACGAAACATCTGATTCATCCAACAGATATATGGCAAACGTAATTGTTAGAATATTTCACTTGGAACAAGAAATTTCCGTAAAGCGATTTTTGATAAAAATTTGGAAAAATTTTAATAAAAAAATTTTAAATGAATAACGAAAAAATTCCTATTTTTAGGTGTGTTTTACGTAAATATTACACACTTTACATGCCTTGAAAATGTGTGCATTAAGTTTGTGAAAGAGTTGGACAAATCTATTCAGATGTCGGCACATTCACATTGAAAGCCAAAAAAAATAAACATTTCTAAAGTCTCCAGCAAGAAGTCAAAATCAACAAGAAATAACTCCAAATTTACCTCTTCCATTACAGCCGGTAATAACTCGTTGGGGCACTTTGATAATGGCTGTAAAATATTATCCTAAGTACTTTGACCGGTTCGTAGAAATTTTTTCAAACTTGTCACAAAATAGGAAACAAAAATCAATCCTTTGTTCTTCAAGTAAATATTGTCAAAAATGATTTTGAAAAAAATGTTTGATATTCCTGGAGATGTGGAAGTGAACGCTAATACAAAATTTAAATTAGTTTTATTCAAAAATAAGGGCTTTTCTGTTGCAACCAATATTGCAAATGTTGTGAGTGGCAAGACCACTTCAAAATCCAATCAGCTTAAATATTGCTCTGAACAAGTTATAAATTTTAAATATGCACCAATAGTTGTTTATATTTCACTTAAAGTTTTTTCAAAATAATGTCAGTATTATACTATGTGGCCTTTTTATTTACTTCATATTGCAAATAAAGTGATTGGTTAATCCTTACTCAAAGTATATTCTAAATATTCAAACAAATAAAAATGCAAAACAAAAATCATATCATAAAATGTCCTTATAAGTTTTATATTGCTGTTTTAGAGCTTTGCATGCCACAATACATTATAAATTAGTAGCGTAGACAATTTTTATTTTTTATATCCTAGTCCAATATGATTAAACTGTTTTCCAATATTCTATTAAATCTATCAAAAAAAAAAAACAGCAATAAGTAAGAATGGTTTTCATAAACAATAAGTGATCATAAACAATAAGTGATCTTGTAATGATCCGTCACAATGCACACGTAGTCTTTGTTCCGACATTAACTGAAATTATGACCAATATGGAGAATCCGGTATTCCATTATTAAGGCTCTAACAAAGACAAATTTTATTTGGCCAATAAAATCAAATATCCAAAATTTCATCAGTTATTTCTATTTACACTTTTATTACATACCAGATGATCCGGTGAACTTCGTAACTAAAATTGCTCTGATTGCAACTTTTCTTAAGAGATTATCAAGCTTTATCAACCTTTCAACACAAAATTCATTGAAATTGATTATATTGGCCGCACCGTGTATGAGTTTCATTTGGTAAATAAATTAAAAGCCTTTGTAATTCAAATTAATTCAATGTCTGTTATTTGCATGAAAGATAAACGCAGTTTACATTCAATGCAAAGCTTTCTGGTAAACTAGGTTTTTCGTACCGACACGCGAACAGGTGAAACACGGAAGGCCAGACGCACGGAGAATTGTAGCCGTTTAAAATTTCTTGTCCGTTGGAATCATCGGTATGCGTGAATAAAACACACACAGCATTGTATAATTTTATGTATGTGTTAGTAGCAACTTTAAATGCAATTTACTCAAAGTAAAGGAAAACATCTAAAAATCTGTAAATCTGAAAAATGGTTAAAAGAAAAAACTTTCAAATAATATACGTTTGGTCAAAATCGGGATAAAACGGTAGAACAAAACATCGGTCACAAGAAATTGCCTAGCCTATTAATATTATAAATATTAAATAAAATAAAAAATAAAATAAAATTCTAAAAATCTTTGTATGGTTGTATGTATGTAAGATATTTGTTTGTCCTTCCTACACCACTGGACCGATCGTCTTGAAATTTTTGTAGTAGGTGACTGACTGCCTATCGCGAAGGAAAAATAGGCTATATTTTTATACCCTATACCACTATGTGGTTTGGGTATAATTACTTTGTGCTGCTGTTTGTAACAACCAAAAATATTTGACCTAGACCCATCTTTAATTATACCGATCGAATCAGAATCACTTTCTGAGTTGATTTAACAATGTCCGTCCGTCCGTCCGTCTGTGTGTCCATGTAAAGCTTGTAATCAAACTGCAGGTCGCAAATATGAATATATTTTGACGAAATTTGGTATATAAGCTTTCATCGGCCATGGGATGAACGCTATTGAAATTGGTGAGAATCGGTCCATGTTCAGACCTAGCCTCCATACAAATTACCCATATGAAATCGACATAAATTGCCATAAGATCCACATTGTCATATAGATCTTACTCAAATTGGGTTTGTATGCGTTCATTACATCCACTAATGAGTAGTCCAAAAATGATCCCTTTGACCCCATATAGAGCTGCTTCCCGATCTTCACTTAAATCTATTAAAAAAAAAAAATATTGCACTGATTCTTCTCAAATTTTGTTTGTACATATTTTTGCAAAATACAAGAGACTTTACCAAACATGATCAGGATCGGTCCATTTTTGGACCTAGTCCCTTTATAGATATAGCATCCGATATGAACTTTTTCATATCTGCAGCCAAAAAAATTAATAAAAATCCCACTCAAATTTGGTTTTTGCTTATTTTCAATGTCCAGTTAGTTGGGCCTAAGAGATAGGGTTTCTAAACGCATGGTATAGGGTATCGTATAGTCGGTCTAGACCGACTATAATTTTCTTACTTGTTTTTTTTTTTTTGGTTTTTTCAACTCGGCGTGGCACCTCCCATATAAAAATCTAATTCTTACATATAATATCTGGAGTACTATGACAGCAAGAGCTCTGAAGCTATGCAGATGTACATATTAAACTAATTTGAAGAGTTGCGAAAAAATGGGCGGGATCGGGCGACTTAATGTGAGTTCATAAGTTATCAACGTTAGTACTCGGAAAAAAATGGCGGACCACCTTCCACACATGGTAAATATCTAGAGTACTATAAGGGCCATAGTCCTGAACCTTTTCGCACGTCAATCGGTTTTTTAATGTGAGTAGTCTTACCAAAAATAGGCGGCATTGCGTAAGTAGGCATGGCACCTCTTATACAACATATATTATCTGGAGTACTATAAATCTGACAGTTTTGAAACCAGGTGTGAGTTCACAAATGATGAGTGTGAGAAATTATGCGAAAAATGGGCAGGATTAAACCAGTGGGCGTGGCACATTCCATACATGGTAAATACATATCATCATAATTAACAACTAAGATATTCACTCGAAATAAGTTACATGGCAAAACAACGTTTGCTGGGTCAGCTAGTAACTAAATAAATGAACGAGATGACTTAATTTAATATAAAAATCAATAACTGACAAACAATTTAAATTGACGCTGAAAAACTAACTGTTATTTTGTTTTTAAACTGTATTATGTTTTTGATTTTCTGTGTTTGATTTGGTAGTAATTTCCAGAGATAAACGATATTAAAGTAGAATTGCCATTCAGAAATTTTACTACGATATCTTATTGGTACAAGCTTTCTCCCTCTATTGGATATATATGATTTTGTGTAATAAGTCTAGCACCATTTATTTTAAAATGTTATCCAACGACATTCCATATAGTCTTGTTAAAAAAGAGATAATATGATCAATTCTCTTTAATCCATAAACATACCTTATGATACTATTGAAGGCCACATTTACTAGTTGAGTCAAATAGAGCAAAAATTTCACACCGTATAATAAAATCAACATTAGGGGTATGATTGTGCAAGTATTATTCTTATATTCAATGGAGTGCTAGATTGAGTCGCCTAAAGCGATCGAAGCTTATCATACGTTCTTTCTACCACAACGTTTACATGATTGTTCCAACTTAGTGTGTCATTAAAAACAACACCCAGGTTTTTTGATGAGGACACAAAATCTAGAATATGACGTAGAGTTTTCTTTCGCAAGATGACACATTTATGCCGTTTTTTTATACATATATTCTGAATTAAGAGCAACCTTATATTATATATCCATCGAAAGGTCTCATAGTGCTGTGTTCATAAATGAAAAAAAAATTTTGATTACTATCCTCTTGGAAGTCATAGGGTGAAAATATTCAAAAAAGAGGAACAATGGGGAAATATTCTCACACTAGGACCTGAAAGAAGTCAATGGCTAGAATTTTTTGTGATTTTCGAGGGCTCGACTTTGAGACCTTTCAATTGAGGTATAAGATAAGGTTGCTCTTAATTCAGAATATATAAAAAAAAAAATATACTTTTCGAAAAAAGGGCAAAAAAGGCGACATTTTTTGTCAGAAAAGAAAACGGCATTAGACTTTAAGGTATTCAAATAAAATCCACTGGCAGTTTCCATGTTATAAATGTTATTTAATTTAGGTACCGTGAAATAGCTAGCAAACAAAATAAGGCCCAACAAAATAATGCAATAACTACCAAAAAATGTCCATACAAATTGGAACTTATTCATTATGAAACAACTTCCAAATGAAATGATCCCCAATGAGTTTTAGTTGGGTGTTATTGCGTTTTTATTTTTCGTTGGAAGTTATTTCATTTTTCATTTCACTTAAAATTACATTTCAATGTGTTGCTTTTATAACGGCTCTCAAAAACCGTTTACACAACTAAAGAGCAGCAAAACAATGACATATTTCACGTTAAACAATGAAATTAAATCATTGCGGTCAGTAGTTGTTAAACTTTTTGCGGCCAGTGAAGATCGGTGTTGCAGTTGAAAAAGGAGTAAAATGGCAACTCTTGCGTTCGAAATAATAAGTGGCAAAAGAAGAAACAGTAGAGTATTATATGTAGAAGTGGAAAAAAAATTATATATAAAAAAATCTGAAGCTAAAGGAAGGAAATATTATACGTGCTATAACCCAAATTGCAAGTCGCGAGTGATTTTGGAAAACAGGCAGTGTCGTAAGGCCGCAATCTTTATTGAATATAACCATGATAACCAGCGGCAACTGTAGAAGAACCTAAGGGGGGGTAAAGTTTTAAAAGTTAAACAAATTCGTTTTTTCATAATTCTTTTCTAAAGATTTGAATAATATTGGATTATTTATTTCATATACACAATATAGCATAATATTCGAAGAATCTTTCACAAAATTTTCAATTAAAATTTTAATAAATAAATCCGTGACAGCGAATCTCCGGAGGCGTTGTTGTTTTCGGTGAACATCATAACTCGTTACAGGGTCATGTGAAATAAAAAAATCGAAATGCGTTTAAAAGGTGACATGTTTTCTGAGGTAGTGACGAAGAGTTTTTCATTTTACCTCGAGCTTAAATAATTATGTATATTAAAAGATCGATGTTTAGATGGCGAAAGTACTTTGGGCGCTGGCAACGCTGTTAGTGGAATCCAGGAGAATTTTCGGAACGTCTACGTAAGACAAAGTTAATAGTCAATCATGTTGACTTGCATTTGTCTGATACAGACATATAATCCTTCATTTACAATAAACCAACCAAATTATTGATTTTAATAAAGTGAAACGAGGCCTGCAAACTTGACAGCAAAAGTTTTTGCGGGATCACCGAAGACGCCAACCGCTGCTGTAAATATGTTCCAGAAGCGAAATATTTTTAAAAATTTTGCACTTATTCTCCATGAGAGCCAAGAGAAAACACCGTTTTTTAAAATTTGCCACGACTCGAATGGCTTTGCTTACTGCGTCTTTGGATCTGATAAGATGGTCAAGCTGAGTAATGAAAACATTCCCAACAATAAAAATATTTTGATCGATGGGACATTTTCAATTGTACTGCTTGGATGTTTTAAACAGTTCTTTTGCTGCATATTGAGTATTATGAAAAGGTATGCATGTCATCACCGGGGAGGAACTGAGCGACGCGAATGGCTTCCAGCATCCGACGCGCCGCGGCTCTATCTCTCTATGTAATAGATCGATAAATGTAATATGTATGCTGCTTTCTATACTATATTTATGAATTACATAGTTTGAAACGAAGATTTTTGAATTGGAAGTTATTTCGTTCTGTTGGGACTTATTTCCTTTGGGAGTTTATTTATTTTTATACCCTATACCACTATGTGGTTTGGGTATAATGACTTTGTGCTGCTGTTTGTAACTACCAAAAATATTTGACCTAGACCCATATTTTATTATACCGATCGAATCAGATTCACTAACTGATTCGATTTAACGATGTCCGTCCGTCCATCCGTCCGCCCGTCCGTCCGTCCGTCTGTGCGTCCATGTAAAGTTTGTAATCAAACTGCAGGTCGCAAATATGAATATATTTTCACGAAATTTAGTACATAACCTTCTATCGGCTATATGATTAACGCCGTTGAAATTGGTGAGAATCGGTGCATGTTCAGACCTAGCCCCCATACAAATGAGCCCTATGAAATCAACATAAATTGCCATAAGATCCAAGTTGTCATATAGATCTTACCCAAATTGGGTTTGTATGCGTTTATTAAATCCATTAATGTGTAGTCCAAAAATGATCGCTATGGGACAACTCTTAGTCATAGGCCCCATATAGAGCTGCTTCCCGATCTACACTTAAATCTATCAAAAAACAAAAATATTGCACTGATTCTTCTCAAATTTTGTTTGTATATAGTTTTGCAAAATACAAGAGACCTTACCAAACATGGTCAGGATCGGTCCATTTTTGGGCCTTGCCCTATATAGATATAGCATCCGATATGAACTTTTTCATATCTGCAGCCAAAAAAAAAAATAATAAAAATCCCACTTAAATTTGGTTTATGCTTATTTTCTATATCCAGTTAGTTGGGCCTGAGAGATAGGGTCTCTAAACGCATGATATAGGGTATCGTATGGTCGGTCTAGACCGACTATAAAATTCTTACTTGTTTTTTTTTTTTTTGGTTATTTTTATTTCTTTTTGGAATAACTTGCAAATGTTGCGACTTTTTCATTTTTCTTTTGGGGATTATTTCATTCTTTAAAGTTAGGAGTTATTTCATTTTTGTTGGGATTTATTTTAATGGAAGTTATTTCATTGGGACTTATTTCATTTGGGACTTTATTCACGTTACCCTTAATTCATCATTAAGTTTTGCTCCATTTTCTCTAGAAGATTTTAGTGGACTGTAAGGATATACTTGGACGTCATTGGGGTACATGTGTACATTAAAATACTTTACATGATCTGGCAAGTCATTGCCGTACATTTAAAACTGAAAAGGACCTAGAATTTAGCATTGCGGAACACCTTTAGGTACATGTAGTGGTCTCCACAATTAGTCATTAAGGAAGACTGACTGAGCACGGTCTACCAGGTAGGATTCAGTACGTTTCTTTGAACACTCTGAGAAATTAAAAAGCCGACTAAGTTTTGTTGAAAATATTGAGTGATCAACGATGTCGAAGGCTTTAGAATGATCAAGAAGGACCAAAATGCAAATATTTCTACCATCAATAGCATAATAGCATCTGCAACCTATATTGAAGTAGTTGTATAACTATATTTTTGCCTATATCTTGATTCAGTGTTCGTTTATCTATTAAGCATTATCTTCTGAAGAGCCTTAGAAAAGAATGGTAGAATTGATATAGGCCTAAACTTAGAATTTGTCTTAGGTACAGAAATAACCTTTGTATGTTTCCATTGTATTGGAAAGACGCTGGTGGTAAGGATCGTATTATATAAGTAAGTAATATATGGTAAGAGGATAGGAAGGATAATTTTCTTGTCATATCCATTATTCATAAGTTTTTTCACAGTCAGTCTCGTTCCAATGAATAGTCAACGTGTATTGATATTAGGCCACATGATGATGTCTGAACTTACTAATAATAAAAAAATAATTGGAGGTTGTAATTCAGGCAATTCTGGAGAACTCAAAAATTCTCTGGGATAGGTACACAACCACCTCATCGATTATTGACCAATTTGATGGAAAATAGCTGCCCTGGAATGAAATTTTGAATAGTCCCGTTTAAATCAACGACATCTTTGTTTTTCGCCACTAATATGGCTCGTTCGCTCAGCCCGTCATGATTTTAGAAGTTCGAAAAAACATGGAAAATGAGCTTCTATTACAATTTATTTAACTGACAGAAATTTGTTGACAATGTTAAGACTCCAGTGAGATATCAACTGAGATTTTACCATTATAAATGTTGCTTGTTAGTCTTCAATCGGAGTTTCTGAACATGCCGCCAAAAGTTTAATGATTTTAAGCACACGTAAAATCTTCGCCATTGCGCTGTTTTTGGCAATGTTGCAAGCTGGTGTCTCATAGATTTGCATGCTATTCCAATTAGATATGCTTTTTTATGCTTAAGTCTATTTAAATCCATATCATAAAATATATTGCTTACGTCACCTTATAAACTCACTCGCAATCTCAAAGTATGACTTCCTTTTTTATTTTTTCTAGGCGCAACGGCTCGACCATTTTTTGCAAAATTATACACATTTTTATCATATTAACTCACATAAGGTTTGAAAAGTCTCACTGTAATAGTACTCCAGTGCAGATATGCGATAATAAGGGTACCACGCCCATTGATTCAATTGTAAATCAAAATACACAAAAAAATCCTTAAAATCGGTCGAGCCATTTTCTAGTTTCTGCGAAAAACGCAGAAACTATATGTAGAAGATAATAAATATTTATGCGCACATTATTAAAAGGGAGACCTTCTCAGTTCGCTTTGCATTTGTAACAGTACAAGTATTTTATATTTTAAAGTTGTTGAGGTAGAGGATGTTTGTATAAATACACTGAATTATTTTCTTTCTTACTTTAGTTATACTGCCAATGAATGACTCTATTCAATTCGGACCAAGAAAATGTTAAACATGAAAGACATTGTGAAAATATGACAATATTTAATAAGAAATTTAAAATGAGAAATGCTAACAAATGTGCTTTATAAACGAAATTTGTACTACAATAGACTAGAGCTTACAATTGATTGAGTATGTTAAAGGAGATTATATTGTATTAAAAATGAATAGAAACCAATTTATTTCTATTAAATAGAAAAATGTTTACAATCACATTTATTTTGATTCATACATTTTTGCAATATTTTTGTAAGAAAAGAAAAATATTGCATTTGGCTTACGGAAGGAAAAAAAATCAGGATATTTTTTTTCATGACTGTTTCTTTTAGAAAGAATGAAGATTTTGTTAATATGGACAAATAATTTTTCAATCAACCAGGGTACTGTCATTAATCGTATTTTGGTATCAAAAGCTTTCCACTCGTATGAAACTGTTATCGGTTTATCTGTAATCGATCCAAAAATTATTTGAAAGGTTCGGCTTTCAGTTCAGTTTGAATTATCTCAAAATCACTGAAATGTTTGTGACAAATTATACTCATATAAAAAATCGATTGATTCCACCGATTAGGGTTGGTTGAATAAACCTTACTAATTCGGTTAGGACTACCGACAAAATAAGTTGTGGCAATCTAATTGATTATGAAATTAGATTTACGCAACCGTATTAATTATGGAACTCGAGGTTATCACCATTTAATTATATTTTGTCCCTCAAAATGAGATTCAAAAAAAAAAAGAGTTTTTCAAACTTATTAAAAATATTTTTAATAATCAAAATAAAAAATTTAATTTAATAAAATTTTGTAAGCCGATAAACAGAGAAAATAAATTCGTTGTTGCAACGAAACATTATTCTGTTGTGATTATTAAATTGTCCGTTTTGGTTACTGATGGGTGCTGATGGTTGGTGACTCACTCAAAGTAAAAGCATTTGACCTTGAATCTGAATTATTTCTAACTCAATCATAAAATATCTTCTTTATAATGATGAAGTTTAAAACTATTCCAATTCAGTAGTTACACACAGAACGGAATTAAAGGGACTGAATACACATATTTACAACCGAATAATTAGAAATTCGGTTGTTACAACCGAATATTAAGTTGAGACAGCTTCATTATAACAGATTTCTTATGTGAGTGTAGGCACACACAGAAAAAAATTTCACCAACCGAATTGTTCAAAATTTCAATAACTGTATTTTCGATTGTATCAACATAAATTTAAGAGGAGTTACATATTTTCTACTGTGATAAGACATTAAGTGTTCCGACAACAGAATTTAATTCGTAATTAACTCCGAATTCGGTTAGTAGCTTCATCGCAATTTGGCTGGCAGTAAACTCGGTAGTCACAATTAATCTGTTTTCTGTGTGCATAAAATTTATAAAACCTATTATCTGTAAAACTTCTCTCGAGATATTTTTGACTCTAAAATTTCTTCAGCATCTGAAGATCCTAAGCGTTATTTTGGAATATATTTTTCAATTGAAAAACAAGTAAGAAAACTATAGTCGGTCTAGACCGACTATACGATACCCTATACCATGCGTTTAGAAACCCTATCTCTTAGGCCCAACTAACTGGATTGAAAATAAGCAAAAACCAAATTTGAGTGGGATTTTTATTAATTTTTTGGCTGCAGATATGAAAAAGATCATATCGGATGCTATATCTATAAAGGGACTAGGTCCAAAAATAGACCGATCCTGATCATGTTTGGTAAAGTCTCTTGTATTTTGCAAAAATATGTACAAACAAAATTTGAGAAGAATCAGTGCAATATTTTTGTTTTTTTATAGATTTAACTAAAGATCGGGAAGCAGCTCTATATGGGGTCAAAGGGATCATTTTTGGACTACTCATTAGTGAATGTAATGAACGCATACAAACCCAATATGAGTAAGATCTATATGACAATTTGGATCTTATGGCAATTTATGTCGATTTCATATGGGTAATTTGTATCTAAGTCTGAACATGGACCGATTCTCACCAATTTCAACAGCGTTTATCCCATGGCCGATAAAATCTTATATACCAAATTTCATCAAAATATATTCATATTTGCGACCTGCAGTTTGATTACAAACTTTACATGGACACACAGACGGACGGACGGACGGACGGACGGACGGACATTGTTAAATCAACTCAAAGTGATTCTGATTCGATCGGTATAATTAAAGATGGGTCTAGGTCAAATATTTTTGGTTGTTACAAACAGCAGCACAAAGTCATTATACCCAAACCACATAGTGGTATAGGGTATAACAAGCCACTACGCGTGGCGTTGAATTTCATATTAGCTTTATATATTGATAATTTTTGAATTTTGATGTGTTCAAAGTTGGATAATAATTAAAGACGAGCATCACAATCAATTCGGTAGCGACAGGTTCCTTTACATACATATATATGCAAGTATGTATTTGATTTCTATTTAACGTTTGTAATACGAACACTGAGATTTAAAGATCTAAAGAGATTTAATGATAAATTACACTTTATTTTTCTACTTATCTAAAGGGTTTCTCAACAGGGACGCTACAAAATTAGAAAGACAGGGACAGCAAACGACGCCATATTTCTTGCCGCTCTTTTGACATTTCTCTTCAGTAAGGTTTGCCATTTCATGATGGAAAGATATACCAGCCAACAACGAACCGAAATTATTAAAATTTACTACCGAAATTCGGAGTCAGTGGCCTCAACGTTAAGAGCGCTACGTCCAATTTATGGTCGTCATAATCGTCCTAGCAGATCAACAATTGAGCGTCTAGTGAAAAAATTTGAATACACAGGGACAGTACAAAATGTTCCCGTGCCAGTGAGGCAAAGAAGTGCCCGTAGTGTCGAGAATATTGCTGCCGCTGAGGCTTCAGTTGAAGAAAGCCCAAATGTGTCTCTCACACGTCGTTCTCAAGCGTTGGGCATCTCTATGACGTCCTTGTGGCGAATTTTGCGAAAAGATCTTGGCCTACATCCTTAATAGATCAAATTGACGCAAGAACTGAAGTCGCTTGACCACCAGAAGCGTCGTATGTTCGTGAATTGGGCTGAGCAACAACTTGAAAATGATTCGGATTTTCATCGAAAAATCATCTTTAGCGATGAGGCTCATTTCTGGCTGAATGGCTTCGTCAATAAACAAAATATGCGTTATTGTTCAGACAATAATCCACACTTTCATTGGGCCGTACTTCTTCCGTGATTATCAAGACCGGCACGTTACTGTGAATGGGAATCGCTACCGTTCAATGATAACCGAATATTTTTGGCCCCAATTGGATGATATGGACTTGGAGGACATGCGGTTCCAACAGGACGGCGCCACAAGCCACACAGCGAATGTCACAAGCAATTTATTGGAAACCAAGTTTGGAGAACGTGTTATCTTACGAAATGGTCCAGTCGATTAGTCGCCTCGGTCGTGCGATTTGACGCCGTTGGACTAATTGTAGGGCTACGTCAAGTCTATGGTCCATGCCAACAAGCCAGCGACGACTGATGAATTTCGTACGAATATCGAACGTAAAATTGCAGCAGTATCGACCGATTTATGCTTGAAAACCGTCGAAAATTAGGCTCAGCGTCTGGTCTTCTGCAAGCGTGCCCGTGGTGGCCATGCAAAAGAGATCGATTTCCATACATAATGGCATCGAACGTACTTTCACAGGAATACAGAATTTCACTCATATCCAAAACCGTTTTTGCTTTATTTAAAAAAACTTTTGTAGCGCTCTTATTGAAAAACCGTTTATATATATAAAAGAGTTCGAGGATGAACATCATCGCTCAGCCGAAACCCTTCAACCCAGAAACTTGAAATTTGGAATGTTGTTTCCCCTCTCGGCAGAAAGATCCACTAAGAACGGGTTTTTGAAAATTCTTACACTAAGGGGGGAAAACCGGCGAAAAGGGGGCAAATGGTAACATATGAATCTAGGAAAATGAAATTTGGTGTATAGACTCCATCCAGGAAACATATATTGGCCCAGGATTCATTTTTTCGAAATTCGGTCATTTAATGGGGAAAACGGCCAAAGAGTGTAAAAAATCTACTTTTGTGTATCTTCTTAACATATTAATATATGCTAGCAGATTTCAGCCCTCGAAATTCGAGTGCAAATTCTAGGAAATTTTATTTTTTCGTTAAATAAAGACACTAAAGATATGCTAATAACTTATAGCCAATTCACAAACCAACACAAAAAACCAACTAATTTTTATTACAAACACATTGAAAAATTTAGTAAACACACACAGCATTGTATAATTTTATGTATGTGTTAGTAGCAACTTTAAATGGAATTTACTCAAAGTAAAGGAAAACATTTAAAAATCTGTAAATCTGAAAAATGGTTAAAAGAAAAAACTTTCAAATAATATACGTTTGGTCAAAATCGGGATAAAATAATAGACCAAAACATCGGTCGCAAGAAATCGCCTATCCTATTAATATTATAGATATATATGAATTTTGGGGTACAGACTACCGAATATATGGGCATCAGTGCAGAATGAATCTATTGCTAATTCTAACGTCTAGGGGAGGATAAATGGCCTAAAAAGGGAAAAATTGTACATTTAGTATCTTCTAAACAAACGAATCTAGAAATATCAAATATAGTATGTGGATTCCATTAGAGATAGAAACATCAGATGAGAGGAAAACTTTTGGAAATTTGGGTGTTAGCGGGGGGGTAAAAATGGCCAAAAATGGTAAAAATGGTACCTTTTTCCATCTTCTTTAGAAAGTAATTTAAGATAATGAAATTTGATATGTAGGTTCCACCAGAGACCCAAACATCGCCCAAGAATAAAAACTTTTTAATTTCGAGCCTTCAGGGGGTAAAAGCGGACAAAAAAGGGGAAATTATAAGAAATGAATCTAGGAATATGAAATTTGGTGTATAGACGCCATCCGAAAAACAAACATTCGCTCAGGATTAATTTTTTCGAAATTCAGCCATTTAAGGGGAAAAACGGCCAAAAATAGTAAAAGTGGTACCTTTTTGCATCTTCTTAAAATAATTAACTATATATATTAATTTTCTTATGCAGACTCCACCCAAAAGATGGGCATCAGTGAAGGATGAATTTAATGCTAACTCTAACGTCTAGGGGAGGAAAGGGGGCCAAAGAGGGGAAAAATTGTATATTTGGTATCTTCTAAGCAAAAGAAAATAAAATATAGTTTGTGTATTCCACTAGAGATAGAAACATCAGATGAGAGGAAAACTTTTGGAATTTAGGATGTCAAGGGGGGTAAAAAGCTCAAAAATTGTAAAAATTGTACATTTCTGAATCTCTTAACATATTATTCTATATACATGAATTTTGATATACAGACAAGAAGTGAATTTTGAGAGACATGTTCACTCCAATTTTCTGGAAGTATTCCAATACCTTGGTCACAGGAGCGTGGGAATTGTGCGCTTGCTTACTTCCAAAAAAAATCGTATGACTTTCTTCACTGCCCTCCACGCAAGGTAATCATTACTGACTAAAGCGTCTTTAAATTCTTTTGATTTCATGAGCTTCCGTATATCGGGCTCATTTAGAACACCTTCCTCTAATTTTGCTTCGCTGATTCGAGGGAAAGAATCAAGAGTTTTCGGTTGCTTCACAATGGCCTTGATGAAATTTTTTACTATTCTCAGTTTGACATGGAGAGGGGGCATGAGGAAGTTCTCCATTGGCACGAGTGGATCATTTACGCAGTTGTGTCCCTTCTCCGTTGAATCTCGAGCAAGCCAGTCATGCGTTTCGTATTGCCTTCCTTTAAATCGTGTATCCCACAGACACAAGAAACATATGTTTTTCGTATAGCCTCCTTGGAGACCTCTTAGCATCACCACGACTTTCTGATCACAACTGATCCACCACATGCGATCAAATTTTTTATAACTTTCCATATAATGAGCACGCATAAATGTGGGTGGAATTTCTGTAAAAACATAATCCCTTACAGGTAGGCAACGGAAAACCCGACATCAATAAAAAAAGTGCACTTTCCTTTTTTCCCTTTAATTGTCCGTGCACGGAGTAGGTATAATGAAGGAACAAGAAGATAAACTCAGCATCTACGCACATTTACGACCGTTTTTTAGTTTGTACCGCAATCATAAAAATGAAATAACCTTTTGTTTATTACTTTTTTTTTTTTAATTACAATGAGAAGCCTTTACTTCAAAATGCGATAGACACCTTCACTTAATTATGAATAAAAGCGAAACGCGTTCATCGATTTTCATGACCCATATCTCATTTTTTGCTCAGGTTATATGACTTCACGCCTTAATAATAAGACTTCACAGTTTTTCCCGTTTTGGATTTTGCATGATTTTTAAAAGTACAAAATTTTAATTTTTTTTAGGCAAAAAATTATTTTTTTTCTTCATAAATTTATTAATAATTGCGAAACTGTTGATTGTGTTAAGAAATGGTTTAGAAGTGGATTAGAGTTTTTGTAATTCTTAATTTTTTTAAGTTTTTTTTTTCATAAAAAGCGGACTTGTCGTTCTCGAGTTATGTCAAACAAAAGAGCCCAAAACGTGACAAATTGCCAGCGAAACGCCGGGACAAGTATAACTTTTTTTTGACCGATATAACTTTCCCCGGTGGTTTCATCCCATCCCGATTTTGGCTGTCACACAGTGTAATGAATATGATGAAAAAGGGACAATGGGGTAGTAATAAATTTAGGAGATATTCCTAGAGATATTGAAAAATTTACTTGCGCTTGTGTCTTCTTCAGGTTTAGGGAACAAAATGTTACGAAGATTTAATAATATATCAAGATGGTCTTTATCATACATTTGTTGCTCCACGACATGTGATCGGTATTGCTTCTTACCATAATGAATGGCATGAAATTTTTAAAAGAAGTGAAAAAGCAATTGCGTGAATTATTTGGATTTATATTTGCTATGAATGTTCCAATTTATCAATTTTTGATGACTTACGAACATTACATAATCTTTCATGTGACCAACTTGGGCTTCCAATTCCAGGATTGATATTATAATGATGGATAACCAAGAAGAAACTTTAAAAGATTGTTTAAACTTTTTCATACTTAATGTATCACAGCTAGCGAATAATTCATATCCGTACAGGAGTAAAGGCAACAAATAAGTCTTGGCTAGTAACATTCGTATATTAAAAGGTGTATAATACTGCGACATCCAACATTGCATAAGATTTATGTGATTAAACCAGTCTAACTTCATGTTAAAAATTACACCTAGATTTTTGCCAGTTTCATCTATTACAATAACAGAATAACCTATTAGAATCGGTGGTAAAAAAATTCAATTTTCCAATTATCGACTTCTGTGCATTTATTTCTTTTTATACCCCATACCACTATGTGGTTTGGGTATAATGACTTTGTTCTGCTGATTGTAACTACCAATAATATTTGACCTAGACCCATCTTTTATTATACCGATCGAATCAGAATCACTTTCTGATTCGATTTAACGATGTCCGTCCGTCCGTCCGTCTGTGTGTCCATGTAAAGTTTGTTATCAAACTGCAGGTCGCAAATATCAACCTATTTTGATGAAATTTGGTATATAAGCATTTGCCGGCCATAGGATAAACGCTATTGAAATTGGTGAGAATCGGTCCATGTTCAGACCTAGCCCCCATACAAATGACCCCTATTAAATCGACTTAAATTGCCATAAGATCCAAATTATCATATAAATCTTAGTCAAATTGGGTTTGTATGTGTTTGTTACATCCATTAATCAGTAGTCGAAAAATGATCCCCATGGGACAACTCTTAGTCATAGGCCCCATATAGAGCTGCTTCCCGATCTTCAATTAAATCTATCCAAAAACAAAAATATTGCACTGATTCTTCTCAAATTTTGTTTGTATATATTTTTGCAAAATACAAGAGACCCTACCAAACATGGTCAGGATCGGTCCATTTTTGGGCATAGTCCCCATATAGATATAGTATCCGATATGAACTTTTTCATATCTGTAGACAAAAAAATTTATAAAAATCCCACTCAAATTTGGTTTATGCTTATTTTCTATGTCCAGTTAGTTGGGCCTATGGGGTAGGGGCTCTAAACGCATGGTATAGGGTATCCTATAGTCGGTCTAGACCGACTATAATTTTCTTACTTCTTTGTAATGCAATTATTGACACCAGATGGTTAACAACTTATAAAAAGTTGTACATCATCTGCATACATATGTGTTCCACAAAAACTGAGTCTACAGGATAAGTCGTTATAAAATAATACATACAGTAGTGGACTAAGTATGGTACCTTGCGTTACGCCTCTCGTAGTTGCCAAGCTGCAAGATTTATCAGACCCATGGTATACTAAATGGCTTTTCTCATACAAATATGAATAAGTAAGCTTTACAGCAGTTGGTGAGAAATGAAACATGTTCCTCAGTTTTTGGCAAAGAATTGAAAAGTCTACTGTGTCAAATACCTTAGAATGATCAAGCAAAATGAGAAATGATACCGCACTTTTATCAATATTTGCTCTACGCTCCTCTGAAACTTCAATTAAGGCAGAAATACAACTGTGTTTTGATCTGAAACCAGATTTCTTGTGGTTGATAAGAGAATTCTCATGTCAAAAGTGGTTCATTATTATAATACCCATAATACCTAAAACCCAAATCGTATAAACATTACAAAACCCATAATACATTAAACCCAAATTATAAGAACTTGAATTTTTCCAATTATTCTTCTCTAATAATTGCCAGTATACATTTTCTTTGTCTGGAATATTTCCTGACAAACGATATACAATGTATATTATACATACATTTTATTTTATTTTTTTTTTTTGAGTTAAATTTAAACACAAGTTTGCTTCGTTTCCAATATATATAATTGCAACGAAACACACTTATGATAAATATTTTTCAAGTTAAATTTTAAAACCAATTGCAACAGACATTTTTCAAGCTAAATTCATAAACAGTAACATAAGATTGCTTTGTTACCAATATGTAAATTTTACAGAAAAAGAAACACACTTATGACAAATAACTTTGGGCTAAATGAAATTTGCTAACATAAATGGGGTTGTTCCCAAACTACACCGGAAACAAAACACACTTATGATGAACACTTTCAAATTAAATACAAAAATAATAACATAAGTTTGCATCTTACCAATACATATAAATATGCAGAAACGAAACACAATTATGACAAATTCTTTTGGACTAATATAAAATTGCTAACATAAGGTGTTTGTTCCCAATGCATTTTATACCGGAAACAAAATACTAAAATACTAAATACTAAAAACACATCTATCTAGAATAAGCTATAAAAAGATTAAATATAAATCAATGTTATACTTAAAATAGGATCAGTAATAAACGTAGTTTTGAATTAAAGGTTCGAAAACTTTAGAGAGGGTAGTATAGCTACCCTGCCGGCAACTCAACTAACTTTTAATGCACTTATATCTACGCAACTAATGGTGGTTGATACTTGGATTACTTTCAATGAAGCAAACTGACTATTTTAACATTGCGATGTCCTAGGCGGTAGTCAATTGTCTGACTCTGTATGACTTTCGAACTGACTTAAAGTTAGCTAATTTATAGTTAGCTACAAACTAATTATATTTTATATATTATAGTTGGCTATAAGTTGACTGAATTAAAATTAAATAGTAGTTAGCTTATAATAGTCTTTACTTTAGTCAAAAGTAGAACCCCCAAAAGAAATTTAAATGTAAAAATAACACAAAATTTAGTGTTAAGTTTATCAAATTGTTTACTTTTTCAAATATTTTGTTTAGTGAAATATGTAGAAACGTAGAACTAAGGTAGAGGGTAGCAGAGGTTTGGCATAGCCGAATTTAGCAATTTAATTTTTTTATTTTTAACGCATTCAGCATGGATATGCCGTTCTTTAATGACTCTTAGAGCATCTCTTATGTCGTTTTCCACCTCATTAGAGCCAAGCGATCGACAGGCTTCTGTTTAAAATATAAATGTCCTATATTATGTTAAATACCTGTGGTTTTCTAGAATAACCGCGTATGTCACAAAATCAAAATGTTCAGGGGAGCCAAAACATGTTATATTTGAAATTATGGGCTCGATATAAAGTTTTTAGAGCTTTTTATTTAGATATGGGCAATAAATACTTTATATAAATTTTTGAGTCAAAAATCTTCAGAGGAATAGATCCTAGAGAGGGATGAAAAAAAACAATATGTAAATAACACTTAAAGTGTGTGCAGATAAAACAACTTATGTCGACAAACGATGCAACCACCCATGTAGTTAACCTTATAAATTCTTTATAACACGGTTTAATTTTTCAACGTATTTGCATCTACTTATGAATCTTGGATTACATATATATTATATTTAAAGAAACTAACCTTGTTTTATTATTTGAATTTTCACTCTAAATTCTAACCCCAACTTTTCTCCTAAGGGAATTAAGACAGTAAAGTTACAACCTCCAGAAACTTTACGTACACTGCGTCACAAAGTGTCCACCTATATTCGAGTTATACTTCACGTAACCTCTTATAACATTACATCTTCTTGTAACTTCGTTTGAATTAAATTTATATCGCTCATAAATTAAACACAATTGATTAATATCAATTGCATTGCCAATTTTAGCTGTACTGTTAACAATACATAAATTTTAAAGTTCACTCCACTTCTTCCTCGAGCAAACAGCTGATTCAGACCTTTCTTTAAAAAATATTGATTTTGAGTATCTAATTTTTGCATTCACTTTCCTTCTAGCATCTTTAAAAGCAATTATGGAGTTCGTTTGATCTAAATCGCTTCCATCCTTCATAGGCTATTTTTCTTTCTATGATCAAAAATTTTCTTTCGAAATGGTTTTCCATTTCTTATTTTATTTATCTATATTGGGACGTATTTTTTATATACATAAAGAATATTGTTTTATAAAAAAATTAATTCCTCTTCTATGGCTGGTACGGGAAAAACTTGGTTCCATGAAATGGCCAAAAGTTCAGCTTCATATCTAGGTTCTTATAATCTCTAAACCTTATTGTTTGTGATTTTTATACACTATACCTCTATGTGGTCAGGGTATAATGATTTTGTGCTGATGTTTGTAACCACCAAAAATATTTGAAATAGGCCCATCTTTTATTATACCGAACAATTCAGAATTACTTTCTGAGTTGATTTAGCGGTGTCCGTCCGTCTGCCTGTGTGTCCATGTCAACTTTTTAATCAAACTACAGGTCGCAAATATGAATACATTTTTATGGAATTTTGTGTATAAGTTTCCAGCGGTCATAGCATCAACGCTGTTAAAACTGGTGAAAATCCATGCTTGTTCAGACCTAGTCCCCATACAAATGACCCCTATGAAATGGGCTTAAATTGTCATAAAATCCAAAGATCTCGGTCAAATTGGGTTTGTGTGTGTTTATTACACCCATTAATCAGTTGTCCAAAAATAAAGCCTATGGGACAATTCTTAGTCATAGCCCCCATATAAGGGCGCCTACGATCTTCATTTAAATCTACAAAAAGCAAGTAAGAAAATTCTAATCGGTTTAGACCGACTATACGATACTCTATACCATGCGCTTAGAGACCCTATCTCTCAGGCACAACTAACTGGATATAGAAAATAAGCATAAACCAAATTTGAGTGGGATTTTTATTAATTTTTTTGGCTGCAAGTATGAAAAAGTTCATACCGGATGTTATATCTATATGGGGACTAGGCCCAAAAATGGACCGATCCTAACCATGTTTAATAAAGTCTCTTGTATTTTGCAAAAATATATACAAATAAAATTTGAGAAGAATCAGTGCAATATTTTTGTTTTTTGATAGATTTAAGTGGAGATCGGGAAGCAGCTCTATATGGGGCCTATGACTAAGAGTTGTCCAATAGGGATCATTTTTGGATTACTATTTAATGGATGCAATATATACATACAAAGCCAATTTGACTAAGATTTATATGATAATTTGGATCTTATGGCAATTTATGTTGATTTCATAGGGGTCATTTGTATGGGGGCTAGGTCTGAACATGGACCGATTCTCACCAATTTCATCCTATGGCCGACAAAAGCTTACATACCAAATTTCATCAAAATATATTCGTATTTGCGACCTGCAGTTTGATTACAAGCTTTACATGGACACACAGACGGACGGACAGACGAGCATCGTTAAATCGAATCAGATGCTGATTCTGATACGATCGGTATGAAAGATGGGTCTAGGTCAAAAATTTTTGTAAGTTACAAACAGCAGCACAAAGTCATTATACCCAAACCATATAGTGGTATAGGAGCAGATTTCTTTCAACCACTATCGTACAAACATAATCCTTCTAAAATTAAGGTAATTATAATAAAATTAATTCCGTTTACCAATCAAGGTCTCTACATAAATTTTTAAACTAATTTAATTTAATTGATACAACTTCACTAAATAAAGTATAACATGCTACATTCCTCAATATTGGCGATTGCAACTAATAGTTCTATTAGAACAAGTTTTTTTTTAACCGAAAATTTATTAACAGATATTGTAACAAAATTGTAAAAATAAAAATACTGTAAATCATATATGCACTAAGAATTAATTTTCAGTTATAAAAACAGAAAACTAAATTTTTATCCTGTATTGGTATTTGGAACCGAAAGGGAACAGCTTGAATCAAATTCTGTTGTAAATAACAAAAGAATATAAAAATATGTGTATCCAGGCCGAATTTTCGAATTAATTTGTCATTTTTTTGAAACAAAATAAAAAAGAAACTTTTAAAAAATTTTTGAAAATTTCAGTTTATTTATGCCAATGCACATAGGGCCACATTCAATTTTTTTTTTTGGCATAAAGTCTAATAATAAAGCTAGAGAGCTGAATTTTGGTGGAATTTATTATATTGGCACTTGCAGTAAGTGAGAACAATTTCAAGTCAATCCAACCACGCCCACCTATACCGCCCATAAAAAGACACATTGCAGAGGAGTAAATTTTTTTTTATTATTTGATGTTTCGATTTAAACCAACTTAAATACTGATTTCTTAAATGTATTAAATTAATACTATTAAATTAATCTTCTTTTTCTACTTCCAGATCCAAGCAAAAGTTGTCTTCATGATCCGTATCCGAGTTGCTATCACCGCTGTCTAAAAACTGTTCCTGGTTATTATATTCTACATTTGGTGCTTCTAAAAGTTCAATAACTTCCTTTGGTAACGAGGTTTTTTTATTTTGAGCTAATCTTTTTTTTATATTAAGGCTTGAAAGAAAAGGGTCCGATGAATCCATTGATCGGTGGAACACATCCGATAAATTGTTGATACGAGAATTTCGTCTCGCATATGATTGTCAGATGCGTTTTCTCCAAAGCAACCGATAGGTAATACCGATGATGCTATTATCTGTGAGCCGTGAACTAAAACTTTGTGGACAGTTGCTGACATTGGGTACCATGAATACTTTTCCATATAATTCGATGCAGTTTCTTGGCATAATTGGCTGAATTTAGCAGTATTTACTGGGAATTCACAGGATATAGTTATTAAAATAATATAAAACCGTTGTAAAATATCATAATCTAGTTCTAATATTACTGAAAATTGCCTTGTGTTTTTAAATGTCCTTCTTGCGGTATTTCCGTCATTTGTATTTCCACTTCCGTTTTGTTTTGGCTTATCTACATGTAATCCCATTTCACTCCAAAATAATTTTTGTATTTCTTGTTTACGGGATGTTATCATGTCTTTTTCTTCTTTATCCCTTACTTGCCACTTTTTTAAGTGTAGTTTATACGAGATTTTAAGTATGAACTCAAAAAATCTTATCCATGCATATAGGGAACTGATGCCGTGTTGAAGATTTCCAGACTTAGCTTTAAAGTTTGATATGTCTGTAGTTTTCATAAAATCCTTTGGGCTGGCTCCACCGATATGACATACTTGACAAGATTTGGTTCCCGTTAATATATTTAACACTTTGCCGTCAATCAATGTCAAATGGAGATCAAAAGTGATAGTGATTTTTCTGTCAATTGAGAAATTGTAATTAAAAGCTGCTAAGTTTTGAATTTGTGATTCTAAATACGCCTTTTCTGCCAGAATAAGATCTTTGGTTTCTTTAGCGAATTCAAGCTTTCGGGGTCAAATCTTATTGATTGGGGGGATTGATTTATCCACAAAGGCGTCCCAAAATCATCCGTTAGTTTCAGTGGAATGACGCTCTTAACAAATAATGAGTCGTCATTTATATCAGACCTTTCTCCTAGGAATCTCTGCTTGTACATACTCTGCCCCGTAGAGCCGTCAAATCCATAGCTCGCTATTAGTTTGACATCTGCTATGTTTTCATGTTTCTTGAATACATCATCCTGCAGAAGGAAAATTCTACTGGCCGTATGATTAAGCAAATTTTGGAGAGATACTTCGGCTCTTGTTTCCGTCACATTGACTCCCGTAGGCCTGCATTCCAATTTGGCTTCTCTTACTTTATTATAGCATGGATAAATGTTGGAAAATTGTGATTTATTTAAAGCTCTCATGCTGTTGTATTGCGCTTTAGTGACGGAGTTGTCGATCAAAAATGACAGAGCTTGACTTGGTGTGAGTGGTACCGGCTCCGAGAATGACAGTTTCTTTCTAATCTTACTTGATGAACTAGAAGTAGAAAGAGTATTCTTTAATACAAACGCAGTATCGCTCATTTTGTCCTTTTTCGCTGAAACTGATGCTGCATGAACAAGGAGACTTGTATTATTTTCTTCATTATCTGCCAGTTCCTTTGCCATTTTTCTTTTTAGCCGTGATCCTGCATCACTGTAAGACAGTCGTGGTAGTCCCATTTGATTTTCTGAAGCAACTTGTTCGTTGATTTTCTCCACGACAACAGTCATGCTTGACAAAAGCCAACTGGAATGTTTCCTTTTAAATGTGGTAATTGTACGATTACATTTAGGTAGATTTTTCAGAATATAAAGGTGAAAACTCCTTATTTTCTTAGTGATTTCGGCCTTTAAGTCAACTGATACATCATTTAAATGAAATTTATCAACAATCCAGTCAAATAACGCTTTTTTCATTTCGGTTTACGTTGATCCACACATCCAGTAGGGCAGAATGGCTTACCTCAAACTTGGCTAAAAATGCAAAATATGCAAAATGGGCAAAAAATGTTAGCAACAAGTTTAAAATAAAAATACAGTTTAGATTAAACATTTGCATAATTACTTTTTGGCACAAATTGGCAGAAATTAGTTTTTTACTCCACGATACACGAATACTTCGGTTAGATTTTTTCTAAAATAAGACATATCAAAGACAATCCACAACTAAAAAATATAACTCATAATTCGAAAACATTTAATAATAAATATATTTGGCATACCTTGACCTATTTTCCATTTTGCCAAAAAAGATTTGGATGCCTGGTGTTGCTACAGCAAAAGCGCAAAGTTGAGTAAAAGACTCCCGCCAATTTTGACAAAACAAACAGCTAACCAGACAGCTGACTTTGTTAGCGCTGCAAAAATGCAGCGTTGCCACTGAAATGTTTTTATTTGCGAATTCGATGTACCTAATGTATGCCCTTTCAAAATATTCAGTTAAATTCAAAATATATTTTACAAAAATTTACGACTTTATGCCAAAAAAATTGAATCTGGCCCTATTCAATATTATTAGAAATATATATTTATATGTAAACATGAAGGCGTAATTGAGTCCAAGTGACCATATACATGTCCAGAACTTAGTCGAGTACCTGTAAATTTTCCTGATTGCCAAGCTTTGATTTCGGTAGCAATTCCTAACTTGTAAACGCAAATTCAACACTTTAACACTCGTCGAGTATATGAAAGTTCTTGCCTGTGATTTCATGCCAAATGTTTGTGAGGACGCACATAATCTGGAACCTCATGTGATTAACTACAAAGGAATAATATTAAATGCTTCGTATTGCATCATGAAATGTCTCGATGTTTCAATGACCAGATGAAAAATGTATTCCACTGCTTATCTCGGTTCGAATGCATCGCAATGTATGGTAAGACAGTCTTTGTGTCAGACATGAACCTGATTATTGGTTAACTCTCATTTATGTGATTTTTTATATTTTTTGTATTCATTTCAGTTAATATTTTTTCTTTTAGGAACGTTTGCCGAATATACATTGACATGGCATATTTTAAAATTAGTGAAACAACATAATATTTTTATTCCAAAACAGTAATTGAAAAACTCGTAAAGTAACAGATATTTGAATGAAACAAGGGACTCCTATTCAATTTTTTTATTTTATAATTCAATATTAAATATATATGTTATTAATAAAATATTAGATCTTAATACAAATAAAAAATTCCGATAAATGGTTGTCCGAATCAATAGATATAACGAATAATTCCATTACACCAACTAATTATCACAATAAACACAATCAAATTTATATATAAAATCAATTGCCTTTTCCATTGTACGGTTACATAGACTTTCCAATTCAATAATTACAACAGAATAATGTGATAGTACATGGCACTACACACAAATTCGATTGGCAGCAAATTCGGTTGCAACAACGAATCTGTTTTCTGTGTGCAGACTTTTCTCAAATTTGGTTTTTATATGTTTTTGCAAAAAAAAAAAAGTGACTTTACTAAATATGGTCAGGATCGGTCCATTAATAGGTTGATCCCCATATTATACGTCGATCCCGACATCCGAAGGCAAAAAAATGCCACCCAAATTTGGTTTATGCTTATTTCAATATATAATTAGTTGACGGAAGGTCTCTAAAAGCATGGTACTTGTTTTCTATTTTAATTCTAAATGCGTACAAGAATCTTAAAATTATAGTTTCTTAAATATGTTGTCAGTTAAAATTAAAATACACTCAGCCTCGAGACAAATTTGATAGAAAAATATAAATGATCTATTGTAACAAATATTCACTGACTCACTTAACTGTGTACATAACTATATAAATTATAATTTCATTTAATAATTATTAACTAACATAAATTTGTTATGAGATGTCAATACCAGCATTCTGCTGGGCGATAAAAATAATTTGAGTACTTTGTGGATCAGACAATTCAATTAAGTCTATTTCATTGCAATTCTTTAACAAACTTGTTGAAACGATAATATGTATGTTAAAAATAATATATTAAAAAAATACCTTATTTAATGATTCTTTGTTAACGTGTGTCCAGATAAACTCAATTGTGTATTCAAATGCTCTACATGTATGCATTTATATAGAAATAATTTGAAAATTTTATCATTTCCCTTTAACTTTATTAAGATAATAAACTTAGTGAACGATTTAAGTGCATATTCTCATATAATAGCTTGTCATAAAAATGACATCAACAGTAGGAAATAAAAGAAAGACATTTAATTAAAATGTTTTCCCATATTATTGTGCATGTAGATTTTCGACCAAAATTTAATAATAAACCCTGTAGGAAGTGATACAACAATGCCAAAATAATATATGCCAATGGTTAGAACTAATTAAAACTTAAGTAGTCTTCAGTCTGAACCAATTCACAAACTGGGACAAATCCCCCATCCAGCTTATAATTTTTGGACTGTTAATTTTAATTAATTTATACATTTCACATTAAAATAAATTAAGCATATCTCACTAATAAATGGGTTTGAATTCAAATCATCTATGATATTAATAGGCTAGGCGACTTCTTGTGACCGAAGTTTTGTTCTACCATTTTATCTCGATTTTGAGCAAACGTATATTATTTGAAAGGTATTTCTTTTTAGCCATTTTGCAGATTTACAGATTTTTAATTAAATTGTTTCCTTTATTTTGAGTAAATTGCAATTAAAGTTGCTACTAACACATGCATAATATTATGCATTATTATATTTATTAAATTTGGTAATGTGTTTTTAATAAAAGTGAGTTTGTTTTTTGTGTTGATTGAATTGAATTGGCTATAATTGATTAGCATACCTTTAGGGTCGTTATTTAACGAAAAAATAAAATTTCCTAGAATTTTCACTCGAATTTCGAGGGCTGGAATCTGCTAGTAAATATAAATATACAAATGAGGATAATACATTTGTGTATTGTCTGCTAATATTTCTAAAGGAGTAAATATTTAATATTATTATTAAAACTATATCCATTTATTAGATAACATTATTTATATATTTTAAAGAACTGATAATTATGTGAACTGATAATCAACAAGTCTCAAGGTCAGTCAATGCAAGTCTGCGGCATGGTCAATTATATGTAGCCTGCTCCAGAGTTGGTAAGCCAAACGATTTGTTTTTATACGCCGAAAATGGAGATACTAAAAATATTGTTAACACGTTGCCTTTACAATATATTATTATTTACTAAGATCAGAAGAACATTGTATTTTGTAAAACGAAATTGAATTCATTAAACGGAAAATGAAATCTGCATTTAAAATAACATACATATTGTTTTCATTTCACTCTCATAAAAAAATTCCTACTGTAATTTCATTACATATCAAAACAACTTCTGGAATTAAGTAATTATTTTAGGCAGAACAATGTTTGCCGGGTTAGTATTCAGTAACAGAGTAAGAATGTTTAGACAAGGACATTTCGAGTTTGAAATAAAAATCTGTATTCGTCCCCCTAGGGTTTCATTGCATAACTTTACTGCTCTGTAGATATATCTTATTAGTGCAACTGTTGAACAATTTTGCATGTTAATTCTTGCAAATATTTTACAATATAAGTTTGTTAATTATTACAAATATAATTTTTGATATTTTATAAGCTACACTGTTATTTTTCCACACTTGATACAACGGGTTTGTGCTGATGCAGATGTGAGTGGATATCTTGCGTTGTATGCGTCTGTCTGTATGTCGACGTAATTTTTTTTTTCCCAAATTACAGGTCGTAAATGAAAATATTTTTCGTTAGTGTCTGATATAAATATATGCTTGAATCGGCCATACGACGATCGCTATGAAATTGGTAAAAATCGGTTTATCTTCAATATATATTTTGCTTGAAATAGATTAGTGTTTGTCTGTTACATCTATAAGTCGTGGCTCAAAAAATAGTCAGCCTATGACGAATTTTAGTCGTAAAGCAGCTTCCCGATATTCACATAATTCTATATGGCATACATGTATAACATATATTATTCAAACTTGCGCTGTATTAAATTCGGGAACACATGAACCTTAACTTTAAAAATTTTTCTTTATTTTTCAAATATTCTATAAAGATGAGTCAATAAAGTTATTTTTACCAGCTGAGTATTGCCTGCAATTTTTTATGAAGTCCAGCAGCAAACAACTGTAAACTAACAGAACTGTGTATGTCAAAATGAAGTAAATTGTTAAATAAATACAAAATGTTATAATGGATACGATTCATGGAGTAATTTTTGAAGGTTACCATTAATTCGGACTCCGAAAACTATAAAAAACAGACTTTGATTACCAAACATATTAAGAAAATGAATATAATTTATTATAATTACGGCATACATTACAAAAATTTAAAAATATGTTTCTGTTCTGTTTGAAAAATATTTTAATTTCCATAAACTCTCGCCAGATTAACGCTCTAAGCAGAAGAACGCATGCTTTTCATAATTATTATGCGATCATGTTCCCACTTTTTGTATATTTTATTGCAAATCAGGTATTGACCAATAAAACCCAGTTATAGGAAAATAATTGGTGCATTTATGTTGTAAGCGATTTATGGTCTGACCTTATTCGCTATTTTCTTTTTAAACCAGATCTTTTCGGAGACACCAGATCTTTATAATAGGAGAGGTCGATCTAATGATGTATTACTGTCTGTCTATCATCTGTCTGTCTCTTGAAAACATTATCCTGTCCGTAATAGGTTGAGTGGTTAGCACTGCTTTAGGCTTAAAATATTCGTCATAATCCTGATAATGAATTTTGACGAAATATATCAGAAATGACATACGAAAGTGCACTATAAAAAATTAAAAATAGTGAAAAATGTTTATAAGTAACAGAACATGTGAAATAGATATGCATTAGCGAAAAGAAAAAAAAATATTAAAAAAAAAGTAATTGTACGTATTTACATTTATTCTCATTAATTTAAAAATTTGCTTTCAATTAAAAAGCACTAAAATACCAAAAGTTTTGTTAATTACCTTATTAATTTTAAACATCATTGTAAAAAATCAGTGAATATTGCACATAATATTGTGTTTAGAACACGGGTGGAGGGTATCAAAGATTCTAACACTCTTACTTATTAAGTCTATGTTTTCTCATCCTGCTCATTAGACTGAAAATATTTGGCTCAAAAGAATATGAAATATAAAATTAATAAAATAACATAAAATTAAGGAAAAGCAATACTTATTGCAAGTCGTAAGTGATTACAGAAAACAATTTGAATCGCACACTAAAAAATTTTTAAATACACCAAAATAAATAGGATTAATTTTATATTTCATATTCTTTTGAATAAATTGTCATTTATTAGCTATGGGTTATTTGTGGGTCTTCTTATTTTATTTAAAAAAATCTGTGGTCACAAGCGATAACCGCCTAAGTCGACTTAGGAACGATTTGAGTTATGTATGCTATCATATTCTACTAAACACTGTTATATAAAAAGTTATTAATGAAAACATACTGACCTAAGTCGTAATAAAGCCCCATTACATATATATAAACAGTTATTTTTCTCCAAAGAATGATTTTCTCCGATTTGAGTTATGTATGCTATCATATTCTACTAAAAAATCTTAATATTTACGTAAAATCCCCATTTCTCTAACACTGCCTTTTAAAAAGATATTAATACAAATATTCTGACCTAAGTCGTATTGAAGCCCCATTAAGTTTATATAAAAAGCTGTTTTTCTCGAAAGCATGATTTTCGAGTTAGGCGGTTATTGCTTGTGACCACATAAATATAGATAGTTTTTATACATAAAATAATTTTATAACAAAATTGGTTAAAAGTTGTTTTAATTTATATTCGCGAGCAATAAGCAAATAATTGCACCAAAGATATATCACAATGGATTATCTTGATCCCAGGAGCACCGAAGCCTAAAATAAACAAAAAAAAAAATAACGGAATTATTTTTCTTAAATTCGAAATAGGGGTTTCATCGAGTTTAATAGAAAAACTCGTTTTCGGTCATTTTTATTTAAAAATATCTTAAAATCCAAAGCTGGCCTTGGCAAATAATCGGTTAACGTTCTCGGATTTATCCCAAATTTTAGGAACGGAAGTTCTACACATTTAGTTATTATATCAGTAGCACTTAGAAAATATTTGAATTTTTTGAATAAATTGTTTTTTATTAGCTTGGGGTCATATGTGACCCCAGTTCCAAAAGGGTTAATGGTGTCGTAATATTTTTTCCAAAACCCTAGGCTATTAAGTTAAACTATAACATTTAAAAGTAAAAAAGTGATGAATTTTTTATACAAAGTATTTAGAAATAGTACATTTACAGAATATTTTACAAAAATTCAATTTTTTTGCGTAATCCGCAAAAAGAAAATCCTTGCCAAAACAATTCTGGCACAGGGATTTATCTAAAACTTCATGCATTTAACAAGACCTTAAAGAGCTAAATCAATTTTTTTAAATTTTGTTTAAGAAAATTTTTCAAAACTTGAAAATGGAGTTTTCAAAATTTTATCAAAAAAATTTTCCATTTTCGGTCTCAATGCTTAATAGGTTAACAAGGTGGTAATAAAACAATACTTCATATCTGAGTACTAACAGGTGTAGAGACTAGAACAAAATGTTAGCTTTAATTAATTTCTTAAAGTTGAAAAAATGCCATCAAATTTCATGATCCAGTTTTTTTTTGGCACAAAAGTGGTCTGGGACATTTGCTATTTCTGGGCGAATTTTTATTCAATTTTAAATTTTTTTAGATTTTTGGAAAGATAATTTAATACTGATCCCGAATTAGGGAATAATTTATCCGAAAAATGAAACTATAGAACGAAATTTTCGTAAAATCTGAAAAAAAGCCATATTTTCCCCATATAAACACACTTGAAATTTTCAATCGCTTTGACCCACCTCTTAATGTTTTTTAATAGGCCCAAAACTTGGTATTTCTCACTTGCTTTGCTACTCGCATATTTCTAGGGGGACCGACCGAGAGTTTGAACACTTTTTTTCTCCAAATAATGAAGGGCCATCCTAATGAGACATATGAGACATGTGATGTTGCTCGAAAAAGATCAAGTCTTTAATGAGTAATCTAATAGCTTTAATTTGTAAAATTTTCCAACTGGTAATAGTGATGTATGTATGCATGTACTTGAATTTGAGAAATGCCTTTGATAACTTTACTAAATTGTAGTGAAACCATAACAACTAGATGAAATAATTTAAAGCATTTAAAATTGTCATGTTTTTTATGATCTCGTTAACTTTTTAATTGCAACAAATTCTGATTTTTGGCACAATAGCACAAAAACCATTACCCGCAGATAGCCACCAACTTTTGAATAAAAAATATATTCATCTTCGTCTGAATTTAATTTAAGCCATATCAGGCTAAATGAAAAAAACAGAAATATTTCTTTCGTACGTTCATTTATTAGAACCTCACCTTGAAATATATTAACTACCAATAATTACTAAAATATTAGAATCAGTACGTATAGTATTAATATTGCATAAATAGGTTGGTGCATATGTATATAAGCGCATCGGGCTGATCCACTTAAGCTATCCATCTTATATTCACAACATATGTTCGTGTGGTGTTCAGGAGTGTTCCTATCAGTAAATATTCAATATCATATATCTCAAGTACAATGATATAGACAGCTGTGCGACGACATCTGTTTTTAATAAAGGTGCCGAAAATGGGCAGGATCAGATAAGTGGCCGTCTCACCTTCCACACAAAGTGAATTTAAAATTTCCTATATCTTATGTAATAAAAAATGGAGAACAATGATACCTTCTGCGATTAATGTGAGTATCCTTGCTTAAAATGGCCGGTATCGGATCAGCAAGCGTGGCATCTTCCATCCAAAGTACTGTAACAGGAAGATGTTAGTTCCGAGAAATTTCTAATTGTTAATGGATTGCAATAGGGAACTGTTTCTATTTAATTTATGCATATCTGATATTTATATATATAAAAATGAAAATTTTTTTGTGGGTTTGACATAAATAAGTGGCTAAACCATAAGACCGATCTTCATGAAATTTTCACAGTGACAAGTTTATTTCGGGAAAGTAAAATAGGCGTTATTGTTTTTAATTTATGAAGTGGGTGTGTCATCTCCAATATATAAAAAAAATTTAACATCATATATGTCGAGCTCTATGATAGCAAGGGTCCTGAAACTTCGTAGGAGTACATAAGTTAGTAATATGAGATGTCGGACTAAAATGGGCGGGATCAAACAAGTAGGCTTGGCAACTCCCATACATGGTTAATACATATCGCAATATATCTTCAGTACTATGGTGGCCAGAATCTTGAAACTTTCTGCAGGTCAATCGCTTGTTAATGTGATTAGTCGTTCCAAAAATGGATGAAAATACGAGTGAGTTCACGAATGATGAGTGTGAAAAAATGGGTGGGATCAAACCAGTGGGCACGGTACCTCCCATACATGGTAAATATATATCATCATAATTAAATACTAATATTATTAACTAGAAATAAGTTATATGGCAAAATAAGGTTTGCCGGGTCAGCTAGTTTTCAATAAAATTTTAAATATTATTGCCTTTGCTGACGATGTCATTATTTATCACATCGATGAAAAAAATAGAACAATTAACAAAAAATTATGTTGATCACATTAATCTATAATAATTTTATTTTTCGAAATTTATCAAATCAAGTAATGAAATAATTATATATCATCAATTATGGCATATTCTTTCATTTCTTTCATTTCCACATGTATGGAAGAGCCAACATAAAAGCCATAACAGGCAACGTATTAACAACGGAAAATATCATATTCGGCACTAATTTTTGCGAAACCAAATCTTAATACTGGGAAATATTTTTGGCTTTCAAAAATAATGTTATTTCCTTAATTTTATCAACGGACCAAGCATTCTATTTCACTTATTATATAATAGTGGTATTTTTATACCCTATACCACTATGTGGTTTGGGTATAATGACTTTGTGCTGCTGTTTGTAACAACCAAAAATATTTGACCTAGACCCATCTTTAATTATACCGATCGAATCAGAATCACTTTCTGAGTTGATTTAACAATGTCCGTCCGTCCGTCCGTCCGTCCGTCCGTCCGTCTGTGTGTCCATGTAAAGCTTATAATCAAACTGCAGGTCGCAAATATGAACATATTTTGATGAAATTTGGTATATAAGCTTTTATCGGCCATGGGATGAACGCTGTTGAAATTGGTGAGAATCGGTCCATGTTCAGACCTAGCCCCCATACAAATTACCCATATGAAATCGACATAAATTTCCATAAGATCCAAATTGTCATATAGATCTCACTCAAATTGGGTTTGTATGCGTTCATTACATCCACTAATGAGTAGTCCAAAAATGATACCTTTGGCCCCATATAGAGCTGCTTCCCGATCTTCACTTAAATCTATTAAAAAACAAAAATATTGCACTGATTCTTCTCAAATTTTGTTTGTATATATTTTTGCAAAATAAAAGAGACTTTACCAAACATGATCAGGATCGGTCCATTTTAGGACCTAGTCCCTTTATAGATATAGCATCCGATATGAACTTTTTCATATCTGCAGCCAAAAAAATTAATAAAAATCCCACTCAAATTTGGTTTTTGCTTATTTTCAAAGTCCAGTTAGTTGGGCCTAAGAGATAGGGTTTCTAAACGCATGGTATAGGGTATCGTATAGTCGGTCTAGACCGACTATAATTGTCTTACTTGTTTATAAGTAGGTTATATGTTATTATACCCTATACCACTATGTGGTTTGGGTATAATGACTTTGTGCTGCTGTTTGTAGCAACCAAAAATATTTGACCTACACCCATCTTTAATTATACCGATCGAATCAGAATCACTATCTGTTTCGATTTAACAATGTCCGTCCGTCCGTCTGTGTGTCCATGTAAAGCTTGTAATCAAACTGCAGGTCGCAAATATGAATATATTTTGACGAAATTTGGCATTTGATCTTCTATCAGCCATGGGATGAACGCTATTGAAATTGGTGAGAATCGGTCCATGTTCAGACCTAGCCCCCATACAAATGACCCTTATGAAATCAACTTAAATTGCCATAAGATCCAAATTATCATAGAAATCTTAGTCAAATTGGGTTTGTATGTATATATTACATCCATTAATCAGTAATCCAAAAATGATCCCTATTGGACAACTCTTAGTCATAGGCCCCATATAGAGCTGCTTCCCGATCTTCACTTAAAACTATCAAAAAACAAAAATATTGCACTGATTCTTCTCAAATTTTGTTTGTATATGGTCAGGATCGGTCCATTTTTGGGCCTAGTCCCCATATAGATATAGCATCCGATATGAACTTTTTCATATCTGCAGCCAAAAAAATTAATAAAAATCCCACTTATCTATGTCCAGTTAGTTTGGCCTAAGAGATAGGGTCTCTAAACGCATGGTATAGGTTATCGTATAGTTGGTCTAGACCGACTATAATTTTCTTACTTGTTATATATGTATAAGTGTAGCAGCCGCTTATTATTTATTTAAAAATGATTATTAATTTTTATAACTTTGTTTCGCAATTAAAATTCATTTTATTTATTTAAATTGTTTTCGATTAATATTTATTGCATTTGTTTTATTTTACAATACTGAATTCAGTTACTGATTTAATATTTTTCAATTCAAATATTTTCAATAATATTTGAATCAAATTTGTTTGTTCTTAAATTTGTGCAAAAGTTATTGTTTCACTTTTTGTTAATCCTTTTGTTTTTTCCATGTTCATTTAATGTAATGTATGAGTACTCAATTTAATAACTCAATTAAATTCAGCAATAACTGTTTATTTTCTGTATTATATTTTTCTTTAAGCTATGTTAGAACATTTTAATTTCAATAAATTCCTTCGTTTATGATCAATTGTCCAAAGAAGACAACTCTAATTTAAAAGCGGAGTTTAATATATAAAAAAAAAACAAAACAAAAAACTAAAACGAGGACAGGGTTGGATTTTTAAAGTCTGATTTTGAACGTTTTAAAACAAAACAGTAATCAAGTATTTTTCAACTTGGACTTTTAATTCCGGTTAATATTTGCTTAATAAATAAATAATGAAATTAAACCAAACATAACCTTAGAACCTTAGGATTGAGTAGATTCCTCCTTTCTACGTAAGTACATAAAAACAAGGAAGCAAATTATAGTCGGTCTAGACCGACTATATGATACCCCATACCATGGTTTAGAGAACCTATCTCTTCGGTCCAACTAAGTGGATATAGAAAATAACCATAAAGCAAATTTGAGTAGCATTGTTATTAATTTTGTTGGCTGCAGGTATGAAAAAGTTCATATCGGATGCTATATTTATATGGGGCCTAGGTCGCAAAATATACCGATTCTGACCATATTTGGTAAAGTCACTTATATTTTGAAAAAATATATACAAACCAAGTTTGAGAAAAATCTGTGCAATATTTTTGTGTTTTGATAGATTTAAGTGAAAATCGGGAAGCGGCGTTATATGGGGGCTATGACAATGAATTGGCACATGGGTTTTTTTTTTTACAACTGATAAATGAATGTAATAAACACACACACCCAGTTTGACCGGGATATATATGATAATTTGGATCTTATAACAACTTAAGTCGATTTCATAGGGGTCATTTGTATGGGGACTAGGTCTGAACACGGACCGAATTTCACCAATTTCAATAGCGTTTATCCCATGGCCGATGAAAGCTAATATACGAAATTTCATAAAAATATATTCATATTTGCCACCTGTAGTTTTATTACAAGTTTTACATGGACACATAGACGGACGGACGGACGGACGGACATCGCTAAAACGACTCAGAAAGTGATTCTGAGCTGATCGGTATAATAAAGGATGGGTATAGGACACATATTTGTGGTAGTTACAAACAGCAGCACAAAATCATTATACCCAAATCACATAGTGGTATAGGGTATAAAAAAAATGATAGTTTCTTTATACCCTATACCACTATGTGGTTTGGGTATAATGACTTTGTGCTGCTGTTTGTAACTACCAAAAATATTTGACCAAGACCCATCTTTTATTATACCGATCGGATCAGAATCACTAGCTGATTCGATTTAACGATGTCCGTCCGTCCGTTCGTCTGTGTGTCCATGTAAAGCTTGTAATCAAACTGCAGGCCGCAAATATTAATATATTTAGATGAAATTTGGTATATAAGCTTTTATCGGCCATATTCCCCATACAAATGAACCCTATGAAATCGACTTAAATTGTCATAAGATCCAAATTATCATATAGATTTCGGTCAATTTGTGTGTGTTTGTTTATTACATTCATTTATCAGTTGTAAAAAAAATCCATGTGGCAATTCATTGTCATAGCCCCCATATAACGCCGCTTCCCGATTTTCACTTAAATCTATCAAAACACAAAAATATTGCACAGATTTTTCTCAAACTTGGTTTGTATATATTTTTTCAAAATATAAGTGACTTTACCAAATATGGTCAAGATCGGTCGATTTTTCGACCTAGTCCCCATATAAATGTAGCACCCGATATGAACTTTTTCATATTTGGGTCTCTAAACCATCGTATAGGGTATCATATGGTCGGTCTAGACCGAATATAACTTTCTTAATTGTCTTTTTTAGTTTATTTATTTAATTTTATTTTTTTTTGCAATTCTAACACAAAAAGAATAAATTCCTATAAGTTAAAACGACAAAAGGATTTAAGGTACAATTCTTACAAAAGGACATAATTTTAATTAATTTTTAATAGTTCATAATTTTAATTTCCACAATAAAAGAAAGTGAAAGAGGAAAACAAATTAACATGAAACATTGAAATATTAAACTTTAGAAACTGAATCTTCAAATAAATATACTATTTTAGGCACATACGATGTGTGTTGCTAATTGTCTGTATTGAATTATGTAGTTTGCCCCAAAGACAAACTGTTAAATAAAGAATTGTCTCTTTGAGACGTCATAATTAAAGAATCGTTGATCAGGATTCTTTACACGAGGTAATCTTGCAAAATATAATAACTTAAGTAAATAATCACATTAAGATTTGTAGTATCAACACTATTGCAGTTTGCAATTACCTCACAGCTATAAAGAAGGACAGGTATAAGATAAGTTTTTGCGAAAAGTATTCTTATCTCAAATGGCGTTGACAGTTGGACAGCCCAAATATGCCATAACATCGCGTGTATCTTTCCAATAACAGAATGGTTTGTCCACGAAAGTTGAGCATTGAAAATTATTCCTAGTTTTGATGTGCGTTGAACGAAAACAATATTTGCATTGTTAATTTTGGTATTTTCGTCAATTTCTAGTGTCACGTTATATCTCGATATAAGTCTGCATTTTGACTTAGTTGGATTTAGACATAATCCATTAAACCTAACCCAATTATGAATGTTCATTAATTCATTGTTAATAGATTGTATCAAGGTGTTAACTTTCGTACTTTTAGCACTGGCTTACAGTTGAACGTCGTCTGCGTACATATGGACATGGCAGTGTTGGGGAACATATATAATTTATGTACATGGAGCAAAGTAAAGGCCCAAGTACCGAACTTTGTAGTGCTCCGCTGTCAACATTTAGTGTTTCAGAGAGTTTTCCATTAAGAGACGCAGATTGATGTCTAATAGATAGGCATGACCGTATAAGTTTACAGGCAGATATATAAAAATTGAAGAGTATATCGAGCTTAGAAATAAGTATCGCATGGTCGACGGTATCGAACGCTTTGCTTTGATCCAAAAACACAAGATAAGAGATTATGTTACAACTAAGTTTATTTCTCAGATGTTCAACCACGTCGACCAATGCAGTAAAACAACTCCAACCCTATCTAAAACCCGACTGTCTTTCGGATAAGAGACCAAGACGTTTGATGTAATCATCCATTTGCCTGTGCATGAGGTTTTCTAGGACTTTGGAAAGCAAAGGCAGAAAGCAATGGAACGAAATTCATTATTTGCTTTAGGAATTGGTATTAATTTGGAATGTTTCCACATATCTGCAAAGGTAGATTTCATAAGACCTGTGTTGAATATGTGTGTGAAAATAGGTAACAATTTAGGAAGAACTATTTTTATAAACTTGCGGTTTACTTCGTCTACAATAACAGCGTTTGACTTAATGGCGAAAAAACTTTTCACGACATTAAAATTATCAACACATCGAAAAGAGAAACTATCTTCGATGGACACAGTGGATATACCCTCATAGGGATTCTGGTTAGGTTTATCGACACAAATTTCAACAAAACTCAAGTTCATGACATTTACGTCAATATCCACATTAACGTTATGTATTGATTTCGAACTTAAACCGTTTTTAAGTTTTTAGATATTTGATATACTACGGAAGTTTTATAATTTTCCATCTTCTATATGCTTTGTATACGCCGAAAATTGAGAAAAAAAGTTATAGTGCACACGTTGGATTTTCAATGAATTATTTTATACTACGATCAGACGATCATTGTATTTGGTGAAACAAAATTTAATTAATTAAATAGAAAATAAATTTAGCATTATTTGTAGTATATGCATAATTATGAGTGTCAACGTAACGGGGCTTCATTTCGACTCAGGTCAGAATGTTTTCAGTAAAAACTTTTGAATAAACAGTGTTAGAGGAATAGGGATTTCACGTAGATATAAAGCGGTTTTAGTAGAATATGAAAGCATACATAACTTAAATCGTTCTTAAGTCGACTTAGGCGGTTATCGCTTGTGACCACAGATATACAAACGTTTACACATTCCATAAATGTCAATGTTCGTTGATAACAACACACAGAATGGGCAAACGTTTGCACAATAAACAAAATTATTTGTATAGGTTAATGTTCTGTTAACAAACACAAATAATGATGTAGTTTATTATAATTAATCAGCAAAAACTTTTATAAAATTTTAGTACATAAGAACTGTAAATATAGAATAAAAATCAATTATAAAAACTTAACTAAACAAACCAGTTGGTACTGATAATTCAAAAGTACAGGGCATTTTAATGCTCGTATAAGATCGGCAGGAGTGCTAAGACAATACCCAAAACCTTCTTTCACAATACTACTCTAAACATACTCAACATCATTCCAAACAACATCGAATTTAACTCATAGACATTAAAATTAATACAAGAAAGGATAAATAACCTCACTTTCTTTACACCTTATTAAAAAATGTTTATCTCGATTGAAATACATATGTACATTAATACTTACTTTACTTAATAAAAAAAAGTGTTCAAACTCTCGGTGTCACCCCCTAGAAATATGCGAATAGCAAAAAACTGAGAAATACAAAGTTTTGGGCCAATCAAAACCAATTTAGAGGTGCCTTAACGCGACTGTAAATTTCAAGTGTGTATATATGTGGGAAATATGACTTTTTTTTAGATTTTACGAAAATTTCGTTCTAGAGTTTAATTCTTGTTATATGATTCGATTTTAGTACTAAATTATGTATTTAAAAAGCTATATAACATCAAACTCAAATAAAAACTCGCCAAGCAATAGCAAATGCCCAGAGCACTTTTGTGCCAAATAAGAATAGGTTGTGAAATTTTAATTAAATTTTTTAAACTTTAAGAAATTATTTAAAGCCATAATTTTTTTTTCTCTATACCTATGAGCACTCAGACATGAAGTATTGTTTTATTATCACGTTTTTAACGTTTTAAGCAATGAGACCAAAAATGGAAAAAATTTTTGGTAAAATTTTGAAAACTCCTTTTTAAGTTTTAAAAAATTTTCTTAAACAAAATTTAAGGAAATGGATCTTGCACTTTAAAGTTTTGTTAAAAATATGTTAGAAATTAACTGTGTGAATTTTTAAGTAAATTTCTCTTACAGGATTTTTTTTTAAAGGAATTTTGTTTTGCGAATTTCGAGAAAAAAAAGTTTTATGTGAAATATTCAGTAAATGTACTCTTTCTAAATACTTTGTATCAAAAATTTGTCAGTTTTCTACTTTTAAATGATATATTTTATATTAACAGCCCATTTTATATAGAGATAATTTAGTACTGGAATCGACTGACAACTTTTCGAAAAAATTAAAATATAGAACGAAATTTTCGTAAAATCTAAAAAAGTCATATTTTCCTCATATAAACACACTTGAAATTTTCAGTTGCATTGAGACAGCCGTAATTTTTTTTTTATTAACCCAAAACTTTGTATTTCTCAGTTTTTTTGCTATTCGCATATTTCTAGGGGGTGAGACTTTAAGTTCAAAAACTCTTTTTTTTTCCTCCATACAATAAATACCGCCCTAATGTATATATCAAATAAAATCAAGGCTAGTTTTTATACATTATCAAACTTTGTTTTTTTTTTTTTTTTTTTTTGGCTCCAACAAAATTAATACTAGTGCTTTTTCGATCCGGGACAACTCTTTTTCAATGGTAACTGATAGCATTCGCTACTAAGAAAAATAAAAATTTATATATATAAAATTCATTTTCTGTTTGTTTGTTTGTTTGACCGCTATAGAAATTTGTATTTTTCAACGAACTTCTCTGAAATTTGGTACACACGATATCTGTATCCCAGGAAAGGTTGCGATATGCTTCCTTCCGTCCTACTTTTACGCCCCGGCCTACGTTTACGCCCACCTTTTATATACAATTCATTTTCTGTTTTTTCGTATATTTGTTCACTATACAAATTTTTATTTGTAAACGGATTTCTCTGAAATTTGGTACATAAAATCTCTGTGCTCCGTGGAAGTTCGTCGTATGTTTGTTACTAGCCTACTTTTACGCCCACTTTTCTAAATTTGTAACGGGTTTCGCTCGAATTTACTGCACATTATTCTCATCGGCCATGCCCACTTTTTTTAATTTTCTATATACGCTTTTGGTGTTTGTTAACATATTGTAATGTTTCTATGGACTTCCCTAAAACTTTGTGCATAAACCTCTTTACTTACTACTCTTGAGTTAACGCCATTATGAAATAAATATTGTAAATCAACCTATTACAAATATTCCCGTCTTGCTTTTTTCACTATATGATTTGTAACACCCCAAAATTAGAGCAGATTTATTTCATGGTTGAACAGATTCAGGTTGAGTGCCACTGTAGGATTACTCCAATGAAGTGAATTCATACAAATATTTCCATCTCGCCTTTTTAATTACATTGGAAAGAAACTTATTACATATATTTCCATTTCATCGTTTTCACTGTACAAGTGAGTATAGCATATAGGCCGTACTAGACTAAACAGAACTCTAGAGAACCCGATCAGACCCAAATTCGTAACGAGTCTAAACGAGTTAGACAATCTGAGTCAAGAAATGCTGAAACACCTGAGCAAACCCAATAACGTCTTGAAGCCCAAACATCAAGACAAGCTTTGTTAGGAGAAGCGGAAATGCCCGAATCTACTCAAATGCGTCTAGAAATCCAGCGGCTAAGATAAGCTGAGTTGGAAGAATGTGAGTTGGAAGAATGTGAAAAAATGGTACAAAAAGTTTTTCCTAACATAATATACATAAAAGGACAATCTCTTACGGTAGCAGGTATCAACTTAGAATCTCACTGGTTTTCTCATAGATAATTATGTGTCGCCTGCTCCAAAGCTGGAATACAGCAGAATATTTTCGTATACGTACCAGAAGAAAAAACCAGAAATGTTATCCCAAAGCTCTAGAGTAACTAAAATTCGTAACTTTTAGACAGCATACACTCTGAATAATACATGCATAAACGTAGTTAGTTGTAATGGTAGGCAGGCGCTGAGTACTTAGTCCCCAATGAGCAAATTCCCCCCAAAAAAAATGAGCTTATTCCCCGAAAAATTGTGGAATAACTGAACAAATAAATGAATAAATTTCCCATACTGCTCTCAATATCTGTCCTGCAATAAACGTTTTTAAAATCTGTTTTCTTTTCAATAACATCATTTCGGTACACAGAAGCGGCGCGCGGAAGTGGCGCGCGGAACTAGCGCGCGGACGCGGACGCGACGCGCTCGTGGAATACAGCATAGCTGAAATATCGGAATGATCTGAAAAATATATTTTTGGCAATTAAAATAAGTTGACAACAACTCCGCGGCAGCACTGGTGTTGCTGCCAAACGCGGAACACAGCTTAGCTAAAATATCGGAATGATCTGAAATATATAATTTGGACGCGACGCGCTCTCGAAACACAGCTCAGCTAAAATATCGGAATGATCTGAAAAGTATATTTTAGCAATTAAAATAAGTTGGCGACAACTGGGCATCAGCACTGATATAGCTGCCAAACGTGCGAACGCGGACGTGAATCGCTCGCGGAACACAGCTCAGTGAGAAGTCTTATGATAAATTTTATCTACGTATGTATGTGCAATAAATAATATACATATACTATTAGCAGTTGTTTTAAGCAACCTTGCGGCATAATTTTAAACGTCGCATTAATTTCCCATTTTTGAAAGTTCTATGAATTTGACGTCTCTGCTCAATTATGATCACTTTTTGAATGAAGTAATTCAATTTTTAATAGTTCTGATTCCTTTAATTTGCAAACGATTCCATTACATTTTAGGTTTGCAAAATAAATAGACTTCAAAAAAAAAAACTACTAAATTAAAATACGACAAAATTTTAAATTGTTATAAGAAAAGAGTTTACTCCCCAAAATACGTAAACATTGGAGAATTCCTTCATTATGAACAAATTCCCCAATCTTATAAAAATTTTTGGGGAGGAAGTTCATTTTTTTTGGGTAATTTGTTCATTGGGGACTAAGTACTCAGCGCCGGGTAAGCATAGTGAACCATTTTTGAAGTCAAATGCCTTTGGATCCCGGGCAAGACCGGGTAAAAACAGCTAGTATATTAATAAAACTTACTATGTTTATTTTAGATTTTATTAAACGTCAAGCAAAATAAAATACTTATAAACAAAATTTTTATTTTAAATTTAAATAGGATTAACTACGAATAGAACATTATTCAAGAAAGCATTATTGCAAAAATCAAGTAATTTTCTTTAATAAACTTGTTTTAAAGAAATTATTGTTGCAAACAGTTGGAATATCCGGTGTTTATTATGTTATATATGGACTGGTGATATTTACATTAATTCAGGTCAAATGGTTATAACATATAAGTCATATTGAGAGAGTACATTTAGATGCAATCATCATCAGAAATTCAATGTAGCATATGCTTCAAATTCAACCATCAACACAAATTCAATACAGAAGAGGTAATTAAAATTACTACTCGCTTATTTTGTTGAAAGTTCTACATTTTTAGTCCACATCAGCCCAGCTGAAACATTTAGAGCTAAAAGAGAAAAATTGAATTTGTTATTTACTTTATTTGAAGTCATTAGGAAGACAAAAGTTTTTAATGATTACTTTCCATACGAATGTATTTGTAATATTTGAACAAAAAAATTGTACATAATAAAGGTTTCCATTTAAAATTAGGAATAATTTCAAACCCCAGCCTTCATTATAAAGCAAACACTTTAAAAATATATACCAAAAGCTTTAAACGACAGAATGAAAATGAAAAAGGGACAATACTAATAATTATTTTTTATTTTTTATCATGTCATTTGTTGATTTCATACGTGTCCAATCTCAACTAAAGCTCTAATGAAAAGTAAATATTCTAGTTTTGCTTAAAACAAATTCAAACATACCAGTTGGATTTAAAAATTGTGGTATATTTTTTTGAAGTTTTTATGTCAAACTTTTTTTTCACAACAGTCGAGTAAAAGTTTTTTTTTTGTAGATACAATGAACATATATTGGTTTTTTTTATTTTATACCTCTAAGCAGCATTTATTTTTATGTTTATAGTTAGAAGAAACATAGTTCAATAGTTAGAACACTCGAGAAGTACATACTTGATTTCAACTGCGAAACAGTTATCAAAACATTTATCCAAAGGTACGGTACGTAGGACATACGAGTACGTCTACGCACAGGTAGAAATTAAACACAAGCATTAATTTAGAGCAACGGGGTAGAGCGAACCCAATTTTAAATGTAAAGTTCTTCTTATGGAAAAGATTATTTGTCAATTATGTAAGGAAATATTCCCACGAAGATTTTAGAATCCATATTCATCCATGAAAATACGAAAAAGAAAGATGATTTTTTTTTATATAAATGCATGATCTATAAACAAATTTTTTAGAGCAACAGTTTGACCCCTTTTTTAAGCTGGCGAAACACCTTGTATTATGGGAATACCTCCATATATCGGTCTGCAACTATGTATATATATTTATATCCCGAGCCTTATACATATATGAAGAAATTTATTTCTCGCATTTATATCACGGCAAGCAAACATAAAATTATTTCATTTGGTCTCAAAAAACCGCACGAGCACGATTTTTAACTTTTTCTCTTTAACTCTTTCTTTTAACTCGTACACTCGGTCTGTCTGGCTGTCTGCCGTGGTGCAACCCCACTCCCCCTTATCCAATAGATCTTAAACATGGCCCATAGTCTTGTTGTGACTATAGATTAATTTAGCGGTAGTCACGCACAGTCACGGAATAATCTAAGTGGCATTTCCCCTCATCCGATCGATCTGAAACTTGGTCCATGCACTTGCTGTGAAAAAAGATAAACTTTGACATAGTCGCACTTAGTCACGCACAGTCAAGGAGAGATTAAAACCTCACTTCAACTTATCCGATCGATCTGAAACTTTTTCTGGTAACATTCTTCCATCCCAGTGCAAAGCAAAACTACGTGGAATCCAGAAATAAGAAACAAAATTTCTGAACTTATATTCAAAACACGAGAAAGCAAATAGAAGATAAGAGACGATCCGAAATAAGAAACGTAGACGGATACATATTAAATTACTTACATCAAAGTTTGCTACAATGTGATTTATAGAGAAACGATTTTAAAGTGAAAATTACCAACAATAGTTTACACTAATGAAAAGTGATATACGATACTGGAGACAATTAGTAGTAGTGCTACAGGGAACCTGATGCGTTCACATAGCATACGTCCATTATGCATTAGCCTCTCAGTTTTCAAAGATCGTCCATATATGGCGAAGAGTAATACCCTGCAGGAGGTGTCTCTGCTAATTACAACAGAACTTGGCGGATCTAGAGCGGCCACTCGATAAACACCCGTAATCCGCGGTGTTATCTGAACCGTGCCTGTGGGATGAATAGCACTACGTTAGTCTGTTTTCTAACGGTAGCTTCCAGGTTGTGGCGAAACCTGGTTGTATATAGCCCGCCGGTAGCAAAAGGGCTCTGCTACCTATGCGTATCTCTATAATCCCTTTTTCTTCTTTTACTTGCAGATGGAAAATTTAGACACAATAATAACAAACACCCCAACAGACATGGTCAATATGAACCATTCGGATGCAGCTAATAAGGCTCAAGGTCTCAAAAGCAAATCCGAAACAATGGATGTGGTAGAGCACCAAATGGACGCATTCCAAACGCTGCTACTACCAATTTCCTGACGGATGAAGGGGACGAGCTCTTAAGATCTCAGCCTGAAGAGTCCAAAAAAAACAAATATACCTGTCGCAGATAGCAATCCTATTTCCGAGAAGATAAAGCTCTCTGGAGCCTAAAGATGTACGTTGATGAAGGCATCGACATTGAAATGGCTCGCAGGCTTTGTAAGATGCCTATGCGTGAAACCCGTGATGAGGTGCGCGAGCTTTCATCAAAGCGTAAAAGGGCGCGATCCGATGGATCCACTCCAACTAATACTTGGCACCCACCAAAACGCACTGCTGAATTGCCTAATAGTGGCAACACTTGCACTGCTGTAAGTGGCACTGCGCTGCCAATAGATCCACAGCAACAGACAGCTGCATCTTTTAAAGATGCAATAAAATTGGTGAAAATTGGCGTAATTCCGCCCGACTTCCCAAACACCAGATGGTCAAATGAACAACTTAAGACCATACCAAAAGCTGTCCTAAACAAGATATTGGAGCTAAAGGAAGGGTCTGTTAAGCCCAGTTTTTTTGGCTGCTCCTTTAAACCAGGATGGCTTAATTTCATCTGTCGGGAAAACGATACGGCGCAATGGCTCAGGGCTCACGTCCCGAATTTTAAGCCATGGAGCAATGCCGAACTAAAAGACGAAGTTCCTAAGACACAAATTTTTGTGGGTTATTTCACCGAAAAGGCGGACACATCCACGGAAACCATCTTTGGACTGATCGGGGGCCAAAACAGTGACCTTTCGGTTGAGTACTGGAATGTGCTTAAAAGGGCGATAAAAGGAGGTGTGTAATAGAACTCACCCTATCTATCAACACAATATCGGCAGAAGCGCTCAAACGACTGGAACACTTGGTAAACTATGGGTATGGATCAGTGCTAATAAGACCCACTTGTCCACAAAATGAAGCAAGGCACGTCATACCAAAGAGACAAAGACAGCCACATCAAAAACTACGGCCAAACACCAAAAGGGAACTTCCCAGAACTCCAAATTGGATGCGACGCCTAGTTGTTCAAAAGATGCCGTCATGTCTCGATCATTCAGGCCCCCCCTCAATACGAAAGCTGGCAGGAGAACACACGACAGGCCGCTGACTAGCAAATCTCGTAGATGTGAGAGATCAGCCGAGGAAGCAGTTCTGCTTGACTTCAGCCGAAGCAGAAAAGTGGCGAAACGTGCCTCGAAACAGTCGCGGTCATAATGCCTTCCTACAAAGGCAATCATAAAAGGTACCTCAAGTGCCTACAAGTCAACCTTCACCACGCAAAGGCTGCATCCCACGTGGTCAGCCGAAAGTTCACCACTGACATCCTGGATATCGTTTTTATTCAGGAACCATGGGTAAATGCTGGTGTCATTAAGGGACTCAACGCCAACCAAGGTAAGCTCATATACGATTATCGACAACCAAGACCCACAGCGACCCTGACTATTAGAAATGGAATAACTTTCTTCCAATTTCAGAATTCGTCTCAGGTGATC